>VXBB01007101.1:64825-92565 GCA_013399915.1 Illadopsis cleaveri | reverse complement strand
GGGGACTGCAGGACCGAGGGTGCCCCCGGTAGCCCCGCAGCGAGCCATGGGGTGCTGCAGGGCGTGCGGGATGCTGCAGGGCGTGCGGGGCGCGCATCCCGCTCAGCCCCCGCCCCGGCTCGCAGCGTCCCTGCCTGGGCTGGGATGCGTTCGGGAGAGGAGGGTCATAGCCAGAGTGCAGGTTTTGAGGTGCAAAGCCCTGTCTGGAGGGTGGGGAGAACCCTGGGGGTGCACAGTGCTGCCTTTGGTGAGCGATCCCCGGATCGCGATGTTTTAACCCTGCTGCCTCCTCTGAACTCCGGGAGTGGCATCTGAGAGCTCCCGGTGAACTTCTTACAGTTGGATAAAAGCAAATGCAGCATCTTGGGGTCCACGTGTCTCGGGACTCTGCACAAACTGGAGGGTCTGTGCCTGCACACACTCGGGTAGTGGTGCCGCGGCTGTCACGCAGCAGCCAGGCTGGTAGTGCCAGCTCTTGAGTGGGATGTGGAGTGAGCTGTCTGGTTGAAAAAGGCTGTGAAAGGGGGGCGCCAAGAACTTTGGAGGCTGTTTTTGCACTGGAAGGAGATTCCAGAGGGATGCGGTTTCAGTACAGCCAGGAGGACTGCGGGTGGTGGTGGGCGGGGGGGCACTGGCCAGCATCTGCCAGGCAGCCCCTCTTCCACTGTTTCCAAACCCTCCTGGCCAGCCCGGCTGCACTGATCGCTGGTGGGGTGCTGGAGATGCTGGGAAGGTTTTCCACTGTTGCTCTGAGTGCTGCTTGTAGCTGTGGAAAAAGTTCCAAGGGCCAGTGCTTGGCTAGGTCTGGTAACCGGGATGTGGGGCTGCAGCCACCCGAGGCACATGGTCCCCTGTCCCCATCCCTCTCCCAACACTCTGATCCACGTCACTTGCTCTGATCGAGGGGCACTTGGCTTACTCCAGCGTAGCGTGTTGCCTAATGTGCTGTCAATAATTAACGAAGCCAAGAGCTCAGAGAAGGGCCGCCTTCCTCCTGGTGGGATAGGGTGGGTGCAGAGCATCGGGATGCAGGGGCACGATGAGCATTTCTCTACCACAGCTGTGCTTCCCCTCACCATTTCCAGGGAAATGTGATTATCTCTGGCTGCAGTGCTGCCCTGCAAGGCGCCTGCCAGGGACAATGCTTGGACACAGCGTGGCCCGGCCCTGAACCAAAGCGTCTTCCTGAGCATGGAGGAAATGCCATCAGCAAGGCCATGGTGTGCTCTGTTTGGGTTTGGTTTGTGGCAAGGCTGGACCAGAGCTGGGCAGAGGTTGTGTGGTGTGTTGGTGCCTGGGAGAGAGGCAGAACTCACCCAGGTGGGGCTGGGGGTACGATAAACCAGCCTCTGTCTGTCATGGTGATTTGTCACCCATCAGCAGGATGTGAGTGGCTTTAAATGTCAGGCTGAGCTTCTCAGGATCAGTGTAAAAAAGGTTGTTTTTCTTGAAATATACAAAATTCAGCTTGTAAAACATGGTGTGTGGCTTGCTAGTAAATACTGCTCTCCATCCGCTCTTACCTTCCCTGAAACATTTGGATTTTGCCCTGTTGACATCAGTTTTGTTCCCAGTGGGACAGTTGTCTTGGGGCACACCTCCCCGAGCTTCCTCATGTCTTGTGTCTTCCCTCCACCCAAGCTTGGATTGCAAAAGTTCCCTTAGCTTTTTTTTTTTTTTTCCCCTAGTATAAGCGTGCTGTAGAGAGAAAAAACCTTTAATTTGGCGTCAGCACTGGTGCTGTGCAGAGACTTTGAGCGGGGTTTGCACTTCCCCTTCCTCTTCCCTCCCACCTCCAGACCCAGAGCATGTTCTGGCAGTTTGCTCAAAATCAAACGCCTTCTTAAAAAAATAAACAGCAGGGGAATTGACCCCTTTAAAGGTGGAATATTCCCTCTTAGGTTTTTCCAGCTGGGATGCCCTGCCTAGGCATAAATTCCAGTGGCACCCTGGCTGTCCTGCACGGTCTTTATGGGCAGTTCTTAAGCGTTTAAGCGGGTGGGTCGGTGCCGGCGGTGCTGCAGGACCGCGTCTCCCATGAGCTCTGCGGCTGTGGACGTGCCGGGACCGGGAAGTTCGGCTCCCTCTGCACGGAGCCGAGTGCCAGCGATCCGCTTCCTTTCTCTCCCGTGTGTGTAACTGAGGTATACTGGAGTTTTCACCAGTTACAGTGTTGCACAGATGTCGCACAAACCCTGGGCTCGAGTGCTTTTCCCAGGAGGGCTCGGCCGGAGGCGGGGACTTCCAGAGGAAGGAAGGTGGAACTGCTACAGGAGGGATACCAAAGTGTTCCCGAAACGGCAGATGTCAGTTCCACCGGGAACGTGCTGCCCTCGCCAGCTTCAAAGGAGCTGAAAGGCTCTTGGCGGCTGAGCGTGACCTGTGTCCCGCTCCGGGCGTTCCCGCTGTGCAGATTCGGGAATAGCCCGGCCCCGCGCTGCCACCGCCGCCCTCCGTGTCCCCCCTGCCCTGTGCCAAGGTCCCGGGGCAAGCTGAACCTGCACTTGCGAAGGACACTCCCTCTGCCCTGGGGTCCCGCTTAGCTCCACTCCATCCCTAATCTCCCGGGGAAGGCAGAGTGGGAATGCTCTCTTCGAGCAAACAGTCTCCCCAGGCTCAAACAGGAGGGATTTTGACCCCCTAAAGGTGCAGGCTTTTTCCCTCCTGCAGTCCAGCCCTCAGAGCAGGCTGTGTCTCCCCAGACTTCTGCCTGATTCCCAGTGCCCGGGAGTTTTTCTGGTACTCACAGCCTAGAGCAGTTTGACAGGAGCAGCTCCAGGGGGTCTGCAGCCCCCACCAGCACCGTGCTGCCTTTGCTGTCTTGCTGGGAATCAGAGGAGCATCCCTTGATGCCCTTGGGTGTGAGACAGATTGTTGCACTCCTCCTCTCTCTGTAGGTGCTTATTTTCAAATTTTTCCAAATTATTTAATTTCAGTGCAAAGCATTTTATCTGCATCAGGCAACAATCAAGCAGCACCAGAACCTCAGCTGTGGCTCCAATTTTTCTTTTTTTTTGGTAGAATCAGAACAAACAAAAAGCTCTTGACCCCTGGACTGCAGAAAGTTTTATTCCAATGACCATGGCCTTGTTACAGCCAGAGGATAGGAATACCCTGGCTGTCTGCTGGCCCCAGCCAGCTCGGGGTCACTGTTCTTCTTCCAGTACCAGCCTGCACTGAGTGCTTCAAGTAAAGGTTTGGAAGTGAAGTCACAGAGCTAAGTCTGAGTGATTTAGCTCTGGATGCAGAGCTGGTGGCATGGCACAGTGGCGTGGCACAGTGACCCCAATCAAGCCAGCGCTGGCGTGGGAGTCTGCCACGGCATCCCACAGCTTCCTGAAACGGAAACCTGCAGCTCTGCCCAGCGCCAGGCTTGCTGCCAGGCCTTGAGAGATAAACCGAGCGAGTGTTTATCCACTGAGCACGTGTCTGACCTGATGCACACAGAGAAGGAGGATTAGATGACTCCTTCATGGCTCAGCAGAAGGTGGATGCTGTGACACTGGGATGGGTGTTGAGGAGCTCTTTAAGGGTGGGCTGGGAATGTGGGTGATGCTCCAGCCACTTCCAGCTTGGTGTTTGTTGTCTGGAGCTCCAGCTGGAGCAGCAGCCTCAGCACTCCCTGCCCACTTTGCAAAGCACCCTGTTTATCCCACATGAGAGGAAATGATTCTTAATTAAAAATGCAGAAGCAATGCAAGGTTTGCCTTCCTACTCCATTGTCCACTGGACCTCAGACGCAAATCCTGCATTTCCCTGGTATTGCCAGAGAGCCAGTCTGTGGTGGCTGCTGGCCAGGAGACCGAGTTGGGTGCTCGGCACGAGGCCGGTGGCTTTTCTTGGCAGCACAGCCTGCCCACAGATGTGCCCGGGCATGTTCCCTTCACCCTGACTACGTGGCCCAGCCACAAAACCCTGCAGCATCATTCCTAGGGATGCTCCTGGCCTCTGGTTACCCAGGAAACTGATCGCAAATGCCGGAGCTGGTGGCTGGAGAGGGCAGTGAGCTGTGAATTGCCTTCCTCGCCACCAGGGCCGAGCTCTCCCAGCCGGATGTTTACCGAGCTGTCAGCTGGAGAGATGTCGGCAGGCCCGTGTTCCAGCATGCTCATCTCCCGGCCTTGGGTGCTGCATCCCAGGAGCAAAGAGGGTGGATGCTTCATTAATTAATTCCAATTAATCTTTTGTGCTATGGGGCAGATGGGCTGAGGGGCTGGAGCTGGGTTCCTCCCGCTTGGTGTGGGGCTGCCTGGCCAACTCAGGGAAGAAAACAGGACAAAGAAAGAGAAGGTTGGCAGGAGGGACTCAAGGTGGGGCAGGTGCTGGCAGCAGGAAGAGGAAGTTGGATCATGTGGCTCTGGGCCAGGGGAGATCAGTGCCTGCTGTGGGGACTCTGGATCAGTCACTGCTTTGCCACTTTGGATGGTAAATGTTGATGGTCTTATGGGGACATTGGGGATCAGACTGAGCCCTGCTGGGAACCAGCACCACTTGGCACTCTGATTCCTGTGCAAAACACTCCCCTGGGACCTGGGCTGGTGGGGGAGCAGAGCTGGAGGAGAGGGTGCTGAGGCTGAGGTTGCCTGGGTGAGGTTCCTGGCTGTGACAGTGCCTCTGTGTGCACCCAGGCAGGGATTGTCTGATGTTTCCTGATAAGTCACTTGTTCCTTGTTCCTTTGTCAGGCTTCATGACCTTGCACCGATGACCGGCAGGTATGCAGTGAGCAAGGACAAGGCCACTCACCCCATGGGACCTCCTCCCCACGGCATCACCTTCTGAGATCTTCTTGCCATTAATTTTGCTCTGCTTAAGCTGCCAAAGATGCCAACAGCCAACGGCCCAAAGGTGCCACTGGGCAGCCTCCAGCAGCAGCTGGAGCTGCTCCTGGTCTGCTCCAAGTGCAGCGTGAAGGAGAATGAGATCACCTACCACCCGCGGGAGGTGGAGCACAAGTGCATGTACGAGATCCTGCTGGCGCGCTGCCGCAGCCGCAGGAGCACGGCATGGAGGAAGGTGTCCCGGCGGCCCGGCTTCCCCAACCCAGCACACTACGCTGTCTGCAGGTACTACGTGATGGGCATGGGCTGCAGCAGGCACAAGAACCAGTGCACCTTCGCCTGGAGCGCGGAGGAGGCCATGGTCTGGAACTTTGAGAGGGAGCACCAGCTGGAGCGGCGCTGGCTGAAGGCGGCGGTGCTGCGGGCGCAGCTGGGGGACCACCCTGCTGCCACCCCCCAAACCACTGCCAGTGCTGCCAGTGAGATCATCAGCGAGTTTGGAGGGTACTTCCAGGAGATCTGCAAGCGTTGCTTTTTCGGCTGCCCCCAGCGCATCACAGTGGGTGGCCGCGGGTGGCTCTGTGAGTCCCACCACACTTGGGACCCACTCCTGGTGCATGCAGTGCTGGACAGCCAGAAGAAGCAGCAGTACATAGCCATCCGGCCCTGCCCCGAGTTCATCGAGACCCTCAACTACTGCCGGTTTGTGTCCCAGGGCCGGGCCTGCAGGCACGGCCCGCAGCGCTGCCAGTACGCGCACAGTGATGTGGAGATGGCCGTCTGGGAGGCCGAGAGGGAGCACGGATTGCTGCGCTCCGACCTGCTGCCGTCTGCGGGCACTGGCAGCACCAACAGCAAGCCGGCAGCACCCACTCCCGTGCACTTCTACTGCTCCATCTGCCTGGTGACCTGCAACTCGCAGGAGAGCTTTGAGAACCACTGCTCCTCCATCGAGCACGTGCAGATGATCTCGGCTGACAGCTCCGTGCAGTGGGTCCACCGCGCCCCGCCGCTGGGGCTGACCAAATTCTCACTGTGTAGCAGGTAAGGCATCCAACAGGGAAGAGGGCAGGGGCAGCAGGGAGCTGCCAGCTCCCTGAGGATCCCCCTGCCACCGGCCATGGATGGCACCTGGAACACCTCTCTCCCGACAGAGCGGAGGTGTGTGAAATGGGGAACAGCTGCACCAAGGCTCATTCCAAAGAGGAGCTGCAGGAGTGGATCCAGAGAGTGAAGGTTTCCATGAAGAAAAAGAAGCAAGCCCTGAAGGATGGGCTCTTGTCCTACCAGGACCGGCTCCTTGCTGAGTATAAGACGTGTTCCAACGAGGTGTTAATTGTGAGTGGTGGGCGCAGGGCGGGAGCGCTTTGGTGTGAGAGCTTGGGAATGGAGTCCACTGCTCACCTTCTTAATGGGGATGCAAAAAGGGATGTGGCATCCTCCTCCTTCATCTCTTTGGAGACAGCAACCTGAGAGCCTGCTTGGGGTACCTGAGCTATGCCGTGGGTCCCCTGGCTTCCCAAGGTTTCTGCATGGGGACCTGGAGCAGTGGTGGGTGAGGATGGAATATGAGGATGTACTCTTGATCCCTCTTGGGAGGATGTAGCATAAAGGCAAGGATGAAGATGGCACTGTGGAGGGCTCTGAGGTGTGTCCCTGGGATGCTGCCTTCATTCCCTCTCCTCTCATGACTCCCCACAGATGGCTGAGCACGTTGAGGGTGTCCAAGTTGTGTGTGAGCAACCTCTGCATGTGCAGCTGGAGGACAGGAAGAAGAAATACCAATGGCAGTTCAAGGTCCACTCTCAGGTAAGCTTAGTCCTTTGGAGGGTTTTTTTTGGTTGGGATTTTTTTTAGTTATTATTTCTGCAAGGGACAGTAGGATAGGGATTTGGGCATCTTTAAATAAGGACATGTGTTGGGTATTCAGGAGCTGCTCAGGTGGTGCCTGCACTGGGGCTATGTGCAGGGGGTGCAGCCACTGTGTCTCCTGTCATGTGCAGTCATCCTGGGGCAGACCTGGCTGCTCTCAACACCTCCTCTGTACCATCACAAATAACAACATTCATCTGCTTTCCTGCTCAGGATTTTGTGGATGTTGGGGGCAAAAGCCTGTCTTCTCCAAAGTAGATTTCCCATTTACTGCACACTGGTTGATATTAAACTGAAACCTGAGGTTCTCTGAGACCTTAAAGTAATTGCTACGGGATTGCATGAGGAATGAGCTGTGGTGAGACCGACACAGTGTTTGGTTCCTCTAGCAGCTTTTTCTAGGAAATGCTGCTGGAGCACCTCACCAGCTGCTGGGCTCTTCCCATGGGCTGCCCTCACTGTGTCCCTGTCTTCTCCTCAATGGCAGATGCATCTGCAGCACGTGGCCCTGCTGAAGCGGGAGCCTGGAGTCAACTTCTACTTCTCGGGGAATGGGCTTTCCCGGGGCCTGCAGTACATTTGTGGGGAGCACGTGGCCACCGTGTCCTCCTCGCCCCGCACCGCGCTGGTGGAGGTCAGCATGGAGTGCTGCGTCCTGGGCATCTTCGAGCAGTGGGTGGTCTTTGACTTTGGGAAGCGCCCCGTCCTCATGCAGAAGATCAAGGTGAAGGTGGGCCGGAGGGAGGCCCCCCAGCACGTCCCCAGCAGCAGGGAGAGCAGCCGCCCCGTCAACTTTGTGCGCTGGGATCGGGGTAACCGGATCATCGTTCCCAGCATGCCAAAGACTGCTGAAGATGTGGTTCTGCTGGCAAAGTACAAACCTCCTGCTCTGGCACTGGATTACCAAAGTGAGGGTAGTGCAGTCGTTCCCATCACCCGGCTCAACTATCGGGAGAGGATGCACAGCTTCCTCTTCCGTGAGGAAGAAGCTGAGCAGGCTCTGATTGCCAAGTAAGTGCCAGGCGTGAACGCTTTTGGGGTTCCCCTTCACTGGACCACGAACCTGTTGCTAACTCTTGGGGCCATGCTGCTCCTGGGGTCTTCTGTCCATTCTGGGTTGGGTCTTGTGGTGCCTTCCCAGAAAATGAGAAACCTGCCAAGAAGGATGGCTTGCGGGGTCTCATCCTGTGGGCGTGGATTAGCTAGAGCAGAGTTTCTGCCTGTATGTGCTTTGGGGGCTGGCAGACCCTGTCTGGATGTAGATGGCAATCCCCTTTCCATGGGGGAAGGCTCAGGAACTGACAGACCTTTCTCTGTTCTTCCTTTGGGTGTTTCCTCCTTTCAGACTCAACCTGCGTGTGCTCATCTCGCTGACCCCCATGCTGCAGAGCCTCTCCATGGGGGCGAAGTTTGCTCACTCTGGGGAGCTGTTTGCTGAAGTGCCTACCCCTTACAACCTCTCGCCGGACACAGATGAGGGGTACCTGCTGAGCAGGTCTGTGCCCACCGCCTTCCTGGCCCTTGACCCACCTGTGGACAATCGGGTTTATGAAGTTTTTGTGGAGCATAAAGCCACCACAGAGAAGACCATCTGGCTACAGATACCAAGCAGATGCTGCTCAGAGCTGAACTTCACGGCAAACACCTCCCACAAGGTGGAGATCCAGTTCCAAATAGACCAGCTGCTGTTCCGGCAGTGGCACCAGGCTGTGGACTGCCTGTTGGATGAGAAGCTGGTCATGCCAGATGTTGCCAGTTGCTCCATCCCCTACTCTCTTGGGTCCCCACAGAGAGGGAACAGCAAGCAGAAACAAGCCATCTCCTTCATCACGGGCCAGCCGACCACCAGCCGGCAGGTCCCACCTCTGCTCATCTATGGGCCTTTCGGCACAGGGAAGACATTCACCTTGGCCATGGCCACCTTGGAGATCCTCAAGCAGCCCAACACACGGGTGCTGATCTGCACTCACACAAACAGGTTAGCAGAGAAGAGGCAACAAGAACTGTGGGCAAGCTAGTGCATTGCTCTCTGGAGGGGGTGAAGGGGAGCCAGAGCCAAGCTGCCCTTTTCTCAGTGTGCACTTCAATTGCTTGTTTAAATAAATTAGTTTTTATTGAATTTGTCTTAAACTGCTCTAGTTCCTGCTAGGAGGAAGCCTAGCATGGGTGGAAGTCTGTAGAAAAGCCAGTGCAGACTCACAGAATCCCTGAGTGGTTTGGGTTGGAAAGAACATTACAGCTTGTCTTGTTCCAAACCCTTCCCCTAGACCAGGTTGCTTCAAGCCCTGTCCATCCTGGCTTTGAACACTTAACATATTCCTGCCCCATCATAAAATGGGAATGTGGCTGGAGAGACAGTTTTCTCCAGCCTTTACTATGTACTGCAAGAAGTAGAAAACTGCTGCCTGACCATGCTGGGATAATATTGGGCTCTAGTTGCCCTTGAAGACTGTTTGGCTCTATGTACATGCCAATCTATTGACTTTTCCAGGGAGAGTTTGGGGAAGAGGAAATGCAGATCTGGTCTGAATGCCATTGGATCTGCCTTCAGAGAAACCAGGCCAAGACTGTTAAAATTAGAGCAGTTACACTGAAAAGAGTGTCCACATCTGATCCTGCAGGCTGTTACTGCCTCAGTTTTTAATGCATAATAGATGGTGACTGCTAATCTTAGCCTGTTCCAGGCTGTTTGCTTGCACGGAAGCTTCTCCTGTAGGTCTTGTCTCACCTGGGGATGTAGATGCTTTGCTGTCAGAGGAGGGCTCCTTGTCACTTGGCCCTGGACAGCATCAGGGCCACAGGTTTTGTTGGGCACCTCACATTTTTCCATAAGACTATCAAGAGATGTCGTAGTCTCCAATACCAATTCCTATTTTAAATCATACTATTGAAAGAGGCTGGGAATTGGTGGCTGCGTAGGCACTGGTTTCTTTGTGCAGTTGTGAATGTCTGCTGTGACAAGTGTGGTGTCACCAGAGCCAGGAGAGAAACTGGATGTGTGTTGCAGAATGATGAGAGAGAACTTTGTCTCACAGAATTTAGGAACAGCACCAGCAATTCCTTGATGCCTTTCCCTTTTGTTCCCCTCCAGTGCTGCTGACATTTACATCCGGGAGTATTTTCACAACTATGTGACCAGGGGGCATCCATGGGCTGTTCCCCTGCGGATCATCTTCACCGACCGGCCCATCAACAAGACAGACCCCATCATCCAGATGTACTGCTGCCTCTCGCCAGACCAGCGCTCCTTCCGCCACCCCACGAAGGCCGAGATCGACAAGCACCGCATCATTATCACCACATCCATGCTATCCAAGGACTTGAAGGTCCCCCCAGGCTACTTCACCCACATCATGATCGACGAGGCAGCGCAGATGCTGGAGTGCGAAGCTTTGGTTCCGCTCTCCTACGCCACTTTTGAGACCCGCATTGTCCTGGCTGGGGACCACATGCAGATAACCCCAAAGCTGTTCAGTGTTGGGAGTGGGCAATCTGCTGATCACACCCTCTTGAACCGGCTCTTTCAGTTCTACCAGAGGGAGAGGCATGAGGTGGCCAAGAAGAGCAGGATCATCTTCAATGAGAATTATCGTTCCACTGCCGGCATTATTGAGTTCATCTCCAAGCACTTCTACATCGGCAATGGCAATGCTATCCAAGCCAGTGGGAACATCCCACCCCATCCCGAAATTTACCCCCTGGTGTTCTGCTATGTGTCTGGTGTGGCTGAAAGGGACATCTCCATGATGTCTTGGCAAAATGTCTCCGAGATAACACAAGTGATTGAGAAAGTGAAGGAGATCTACCAGAGGTGGCCAGATGAGTGGGGTGTCCGGGATCTGAAGAAGATCTGTGTGGTCTCCCATGGGATGCAGGTGCGTAGAGGAATCCTGCATTTCACCTGAGGGGGCTATGCCTGCACTGCTGACTAAACACTCCCTAAGGAAGACCTTTTAATCTATTTATTATTATTTGTGCTAGTAAAAATAGGAAATCTGGGGTCTCATGTGACTTCAGTGTTTTCTTGAGGCACTCTCTATTTAGGTAGCATGTCCTGGGTGATTGGAGCAGAGATGGTGGGATGGCTCAGTTAAACACTTCTATCAGCATCTTCTAGGCATGTTAATGACAGAGCAGTGGGAGCTCTGGCTGAAGTCAGCCCAGATGTGTGGCTGCTTTCAAGTAATTTAGGGAATCTGCAGCTGGGCAGGATGAGGGACCCTGGTGTTTGGTGGGTGGCATTTCTGAGCTGAGTTCAATTCTGCCTCTTTCATACCAGGTTTCTGCAACAAGACAAGAGCTGAGGAAAAAGCAGCTACAAGATGTGGTGGTGGAAAACTATGAAAATTTGCCAGGTTTGTGTCTTGTGCAACAGTCCCTCATGCCTGGCTGCATTTGGGGTCTTCTGTGTGCAAGTCTTACACAGCTTTTGCAGTCATGCTGGTGGACAGGAGGGTCCATAGCACTTACAACCACTACGTAACAGGCAAGGGGAAGACATACTGGGGCATTAACAGAGGAGTTTCCAACATCTTTACATTTTCCTCCTTGTTAAAATGCAAAATATTGGCTATTGTTGTGGAAAAATACCTCTCTGGGAGGTGCTGCCAGGCAGAGCTCCCCTGCCCTCTTGGTGTCTCTGCCACCACCCCAGTCCACGTAACACCGATTAGGAGGGAGTGCCTGGAACTCCTTTGGCTGATTTCCATCCCCTTCTGGTTGGTAGATCTTTGATTTTGTCTTTTTCTGAGTGAATAAGATTTCACACTGAATTAAATCTGCACCCAACTGTCAACTCATTTCAAATATATGGACGTTACTTTGTGGGAGGGTAAAAACCCTGTAAGTGCCATCTCAGAGACTTGTGTATGTGTGAATCATGTGAAGCCCTAAGTACCAGGGAGGGAGGCAAGTGACAGAAGGGAATTGAAATCAGGATGGGTACCAATCACAGGACAGCTCACTAGAGGAGGAGTCTCCTGCTCTGGATGACAACAGAGGGATAAGGCTGGTTTTGTCCTCAAGGACTTAATTTATGAGTCATCCGTGTTTTTATTATCTTTTTTTTATTGCGCAACTGGGACTCCTTGTGGTGAGAATAACTGACCCCAGAGGGTGTTTGTGATCTCCACACCCTTTCTTTGCAGCCTCTTCCCAGTTCTGACGTCACTAGGATGCCTCTTGTTGGTTGTTATTTGTTGTGTGATCAGCAGAGCTCTTCCCGAGGGGAGAGGGATCCTTGCAAATGATCACTGCTCTTGTTCCTGTAAGACCCTCAGTTCCTCCAGCGAATTTGAGATGCACAGCAAACTCTTTGTGTGTTTGCAAGGAGGGGCTGCTGGTGGCACTGGGCACGCTGGGCTACTCTGTGGGTGCTCATGGCTGCACTGCTACAGTGCTCTGCCTTCATCCCATCTCCAAGCTGTCCTTCCCTCCCTGGTGTGTGGGTGGTGGTGCCTTGTGATGTCCATCCTGGTTCATGCACAGAGGATCTCACGATCCCCAAGAGTTCCTTTACCCACATCAAGTGACCCCCATGTTTCAGCCAAGTGAGGTTACATCAGTGGCCATGTGACACAGTATAGACAGGTGGCAGCCAGGCAGGGTCTTCCCTGTTAGGTTCTCCTGAGTGACTTTTCCCTTATCCCCTCTGGTGCAGGGCGTGAGTTTCGAGTCATAATCATCAGTACAGTCCACACCAGTGAGAGCCTGCGTGTCTCAGCCTCCCACCACCTTGAGTTCTTCAACGAGGCCAGAGTGCTCAACACCATCATGACCCGGGCTCAGTCACTGGTGGTTGTGGTGGGGGACGCCGTGGCCTTGTGCTCCCATGGCCAGTGCAGCAAAGTGTGGAAACGGTTCATCCAGCAGTGCATCGACAAGGGGAGCATCTTCCCAGAGAACCTGACAATGGCTCAGATCAAACAGGCTGCGTGTGACAAGGAGAGCTGGAGCAGGAGCCTGGAGGGGCATGAGGAGGACAGTGACACAGACTCCTTGAGCTCTGAGGAAGAGAACATGAATGTCGACGATCCCATCCTCCAGGAACTCTTGGATGAGAGCAAGAACATGCTAGTGACAGTATCTGACGAAGGGCTACTGAATGTGAAGTCTGAGGCTTCAAAGCAGAGGAAAGACAAGTGGGAGTATGTCAGCTTCCCTTCTCAGATGATGCAGCAGTACCTGCATATGCACCCCCAAATGTACAAGAGGTGTGAGCTGATCAAAGAGGCGTTCGACAGAGCTTCTGCCTTCACCCTCAATGACTCCCCTGCTATGAACATCCAGATCAAAGGCAGAGTTAACTGTGGGACAGCCTTCACTGGGGATGAGGTGCTGGTGGAAATCCTGCAGAACAACACAGGCGACAGCAGCAGCCACCGCCCACAGGGGAGGGTGGTTGGCATCCTGAAGCGGGCTGAGAGAGAACGGACCTTCATCTGCATGATGGATGAGTTTGATCCCCGTGTGATGATACCCATCGATCCCACTGTCACCAAAATATTCGTCCCAGGGCTGAAGGAGAAACCCAATGTGATTCCTGTCCGGAAGCTTGTCAATGGGAAGTATAGAGTGGTCAGCTGTGAGAAGATCAGCCAGGAGACAAGGAGGTGCCAGTTCTTCTGTGTCCAGGTCATCTCCTGGCGGGAAGGGTTTTACTACCCTCTGGGGATAATAACAGAGATCCTACAGGCAGCATTGACTTTGGAAGAAGGCTTAAAGATCCTCGCCTTGGAGTATGGTTTGGAGAACAAATACCCAGCTGCTGTCACCAGAGAGTCAGCCAAATACACCTCCAACAGCAACATAAACCTCACCAAGGAAACTCTGAAGGACTGTCGGAATTACATGACCTTCACTATTGACCCCCAAGGTGCCAAGGATTTGGACGATGCTATCAGTGTTAGGGATCTTGGGCGTCACTATGAGATTGGGATCCACATTGCGGATGTGGCTGGCATAATTCCCAAAGGCAGTGCCTTGGATCTGGAAGCAAAGAAACGGGGTGTCACCTACTATGCTCCCAAGCAGGAGCCTCTGTGCATGTTCCCACCCAAAATCAGCCAAGATGTCTGCAGCCTCCTGCCTCAGAAAGATCGACGGGTGATCTCCTTGTTTGTCACCGTAGAGAAGGAGACTGATCAGATGTTAAAGGGAATCTTCACCATCTCCGTGATCCGCTCGGACAGGCAGCTGTCCTACAAAGAGGCAGAGCTCTGCATTAAGAACTGCTACAAGGGAGCAGCAAGGGCCCTTCGTTTTGATACTCTGGAGGACTGCATAGCTGTGGCTTATCACTTCTCCAGGATCCATCGGAAGTTTCGGCTGCAGGAGGACTGTTTCTATGACCGGCTGGATGAGGAAAGTTCCCCAGGTGACAGGGGGTCCCATCAGATGATAGAGGAGTTAATGATCATGTTCAATAGTTTCGTGGCTGAGTTTCTCACCAACCATGAGGTGACCAGAAATGTCACTCCTCTCCGGTGTCAGTGTGAGCCAAGTCTTGGACAGCTGTCACATATGAAAAACAAGTACAGCCACATCGTTCCTTTGTCCATTCATCTCTTGCATCACCTGGGAGAAATGCCTCCTGGACAAGACTCCCCTAAAAATGTGGAGTTCAGTCTTCTGGGCCCCATCTGGAAGCACCTGCAGTCAGCTGCTAAAGCCCGTGACTTCCAGAAGATGCTCGACCTCGTTGTCACTGATGACATCCACCCAAAGCTGGCCCCAGTGACCCTGGAGTTCAGGAGACTGCTCAGCCGCTCCTACTTCTGTCGCTCCAACTCCACTGTCCAGTCGAAAGCAGGCCATTACTCCCTTCATGTTGACTCCTACACCTGGGCCTCCTCTCCCATCCGCCGGTACGTGGATGTCGTGGTCCAGCGGCACCTTCATTCTGTGCTCCGCAAGAGGGCTGTCATCTATTCTGCGGATGACATTGAGTTTCTCTGTCACGACTTCAACAGGAAGAACAGCCAGGCAATGGCATATGAGAAAAAAGCCCACTCCCTGCAGATGGCCAGCCAGCTGAAGGACCAAGTCTTGCAGAAGACTGCCTTTGTGGTGGATGTCGAAGAGATGAGCAGGTTTTTTAAAGCCCTGTTTCCCCTGAACCAGGAGAGTCTTCCGGATCCGCAGAGAATTAACTACAGGTCCCTTCAGCTGATAGAACAGCCTGTGTTCATCCAGCAGCGGAACAGCATCAAGATGACCTGGAAGAGGAGGATGTACTCTGCAGAGACAAAGGAGCAGAGCCTGCGGGAAGGAGCCCTCCGTGACAAGAGTGTCACCCTCCTCAATACCCAGATGTGGCAAGACGTGCTCACGGCCATCAGGAATGAGGAGTTTGACAGGGCCGCGTCCCTCCTGCAGCAGAGCAAGGAGCTGTACCACCGGCACATCGGCTGGGTGCGGAAGAGCTCCTGCTCCCACTACATGGAGCTGTCCCTGGAGCTGAGCGCCGGTGACGCGCTGTGTTTCCAGCTCACCACCGATATCAGCCGTGGCTTCCTGGTGCCCTTCGTGCAGCTGTGGTGTGTGACACCGGGGTTTGATGTCTGCCTGCAGCACATGGAGAAGACAATCGACTGCTTCTCGGCCTACGCCACGCTGCAGTCCAAGGACAGGTACAAGAGCACGACAGAGTACAACAAGGTGTGGATGCCCATGAGCGCCATGGAGTCTGCGTCGTGTGCCGTGGCCGAGAACGACTCCATTGTCCTCCATGATATTAAAATAAAGTGGGCAAAGCAAAGGACAAGCAAAGGACAGCTGCAAGGGAGCTTTGTGCTGAACAAGAAGTGGTTGGAGGACTGCTCCATTGAAGTGGACTTCTGCCACTGTTACCTGTGCATTCGTTTAGGTGGGCTGAAGCTTCCCAAGAGTCCCCAGAGCGATGAGGAATGCCTTAGCCATGGTCTCCAGAACCTGTCTTTGCTTGACAACGGCAAATCAGAAAACAAACTTGTGGTTGATCCTGATACCTACACCTGGGTGGCTCACGGGGTCACGGAGGAGTTTGATGATGATGATAAGTCAGACAGGTCTGGTCAGCAGACTGTGAACTTTTACATCCACTATATGTCTATGGAGACCATCCCTGTGGAGATCTCACAGAATTCTGCCAGGTTCACAGTGGAACTCATTCCAAAGATGCTGCCAGACATGTAAGTGGGCTCAGCAGTGTGCTCTGGTTAACCTGGCTTCCCATGGGACCCCTCTACTGCATCCCCATGGGCTTTCCTCACTGCTGTAGCTGATCCCCTGAAAAACCTGCCCTTATCCTTACTCTGACTGGCCATACTGTTGGGCTGTGGCTCTTTGCAGGGTGTGGCAGCACTCCTCGGGCCTGTTCTCCAGAGGGTCTCCTGCTTTTCTGGTTGTCCCTGAGAATGGGGAGATAGGGGAAGGTGCTGAAATTTCCCTGAGCACCTGCTTCTTGTGTTACTGAGTTGCTGCAATATGTGTTATAAAACGCTAAGTGAAGCCCTGGAGTGGGGTTTGCTTAGCAGAAGTGCTCCCTGATTTCCAAATCATTCCCCTTTGTTGTTGCTGCAAAGCAAATTCTGCTCTTTTTAAATCAGAGCTGATATCTAGTATGCCCTTCCTTGTACACAGCGCAGGCTGCTGTGCACCCTCAATACTGTAGCATTCTCAGGGCAGAATGTGCTTCCTTTTGCATCGTGAATTTTAGGAAACATTGGAAGCTAATCCAGTAAAAGGGAGTGGGCCATAACAAAACAGAGTTGGGACAGGAGTTGTGTTCCTTGCTCTCAACATCTTTGCAGGCTCAGCTCTTCAGTTGGTTGAGAAATGGTCCCAGATGTAGAGGAGCAGAATAAGTTTAAGTTATTTGTGGTTTAAGTTCTTTGTGGAAGGAATTAATGCAACAACAAAGCAGAGAGAAAGAATAAGTAAGACAGTTGTGCAAAGCTGTATTACAACTTTTGCTATTTTATGCCACATTCCATTCATTCTTATATTTCCTTGTCTGTCAGACGGAAAGAAAAAGCAATTTGGAAGCTCAAGTATGCCTCTGACCTTGCTAAAAGCATTGCCCTTGGCCACGAACCTCCTCAAAAACGTAAGTGCAAATATTAACCTTTCTCTCCTTGTGGCTACTTGCTTCTGGCCAGGCATGTGTCTTGGCAGTTTCTGTGGGCCCTTGCCATAGGGGTGATGTTCCCACACCAGGAGGTTCCCCTGACAGAGGAGGTGCTGTGTAATTTGGGATGCCCTGCTGGTGGCTGGCATGGCTGAGACTGTCATTCCCAGGACTCACAGAGATGGTTTGTGGGCAGAGTATCTTGGCATGGGCCAAGGATTATTTCTACATGGTCTTGTAATGGACCACCATCACTAGGTACCTGCTGTACCCTCTTGCTGAATCACTTCTGTGCTGTCCTTAGTAACCTTCTTTAAATTTGTTTTCTTGGCTCTTTGCTGTAACAGTGACAACATCCAGACTCCTGCAGCAAAAATGCTTTGATATCCCTGGCAACCGGAAACTTAACAAGAGTCAGAACCAGGCTGTTCTGGATGCTCTGAGAAAATCCTTCATGCTCATTCAAGGCCCACCAGGTAAGGGGAGACAGCAAAATGCACCTGAATGGCAGGTGAGAGCTGATCTGCTGTTTTCCATAGGACCCTTGGTGAGCCAGGAGAAGGGAGCATGGGCTGGCATCACCTATAGCTGTGCAAGGCAGTCCCCTCTGTTCTTGATTTTATTTCATGGCTGATCAGCTGGATGCTGATCCAGAGCATGAGTGTTGTGGTTAAAATGTTCTCAGCATACTCCTTTGTTTTCTAGGCACAGGGAAGACCGTTGTTGGAACTCACATTGTCTACTGGTTCCATAAACTGAATGAGGAGAGTGTTGAGAAGGACAAAACATCATACTTAGAAGAAGAAAAGGACAAGAAGAGAAAGTGTATCTTGTACTGTGGCCCATCCAACAAGTCTGTTGATGTTGTAGCGGGTAACTATCATCTTTTAAGCCCCTGAAGTGGCTTGTACTGGTGGGAGGGAGAACACCTGGTGTGGAGGGGCAGAAAGTGGGGCTGGTCCTTACAGAAGACCCTGCACTGCAGGGCGAGGACCAGTGGAGATGGGATGATGAGTGAGGGGCAGGGAGAGACAGGCCCGAGCATCACCAGTGCCTGGTGCTGTCTGAGCAGACTTGCCCTCCTTCTGCAGAGATGCTGCTGAAGCTGAAGAACCTGAAACCACTGAGGGTTTATGGGGAGGCCATTGAGACGATGGAATTCCCATACCCCGGGAGCAACCGGAACATCTCCCGTAAATCCCTACGGGATGCAAAGCCAAAACGTGAGCTCAGGTAGGATGGCATGGCCCTGCAGGCTCCTAGGATGCTGGGGAGAGATGGCTTCTGCATCAGTAATGCTGAACAAACCAGAGCAGATAGTTTCATTCCACTACTGCAAAGCAGCACTATTAACCTGCTTTCTAATTAATCTGTAATTAATTTTTTCAAGTGAATGTGTACACTCTCATGTAGCACCTAGTCAGGAAATCCAGGTTGTTGAAAAGTCCCTAGATGTTTTCATCTCCTTTTGGAACAGCCCTGAACATCTCTGACTTCAT
Organism: Illadopsis cleaveri; assembly: GCA_013399915.1. NCBI lineage: Eukaryota > Metazoa > Chordata > Aves > Passeriformes > Timaliidae > Illadopsis > Illadopsis cleaveri. The sequence goes on along the minus strand of VXBB01007101.1, from coordinate 74,307 downwards.
CCCTGTTTGCAGCTGCTAAAAGGAAGCAGTTGTATTTTATGTCCTCGAGGTTGACTTATTTGGTCTACAAAGATGGGAAAGTTTGGCTGTGAGTTTTTTAGCTAATGGGGTTTCTCCACATAGGCAGGTGGTGTGATCTGCTTCACTGTAGAAGAAACCACTCAGGTCTCAGTGTTGAGGGAAAATATTTATATATTGACTCTTTATTCAGTGAAATAATCCTGCATCATCGCATCCGGCGGGCGCCCAGCCCCTTCTGGCAGAACATCTGTCACTTTGACGCTCGGGTGAGGAACGGAGAGGAGATCACAGAAGAAGAAACAAAGAAGTGAGTAGGAAGAGACCTTGGTGAGACATGGCTGACTTTGGCTGTGTGCCACCTCTGAAGCACAGATTAATAAACTGTGTGTTCAAAATAGTGATAAAAAGTGATGAGCTCGAGGTTACAGGTACAGCACAGAGCCTCAGAATCATTTCTGCACTCTGCTGTTGTCCATCTGGACCAAAATTCCTATTCTGCCTGTGTGACCTTTGAATCCTTCACCTAGACCCCTTTGCCCTGTTGAGTTCAGGACAAAGTACATTTCCTACAGTGTCTATCCAAAGCCCTTTTCTGGGAACACCAGCTCATCCTGGGGAAGGAGGTGAAGCCATAGTCATTGGGAAAGCACAGCTTCTGCCGGGTGCCTGCGTGAGGAATCTGGAGGTGTTTCCATTATGCATAACCTGATGTTTTCTGCATCCACACTAGGTACAAACTTTGGTTGTCACAAGGTCGTTCATATCAGCTGGCGTGTCACGATGTCATCCTGTGCACCTGCTCTGTCTCATCTGCCAGCTCCCTGGAGAACCTCAATGTCAAGCAGATAATCATTGACGAGTGTGCCATGTCCACAGAGCCCGAGACCCTCATCCCCTTGGTCTGCCACCGCCGTGCTGAGAAGGTATGGCCCTGCCAAAGGTATGTCTCTGGGGCAGCTGCTCAGGGCTCTCAAACCTTTTCCGTCCTTTGCCATGCTGCTCTTACAAGACCTGTTAGGATTTTAAGGTTTGTGCTTTTTATGGGGTGAGTATTGCCAGATTGGACGGGACTTGGGGCAACCTGGGATTGTGGAAGGTGTCACTGCCCATGGCAGGGGGTTGGAACAGGATGAGCTTTAAGGTTCCTTCCAACCCAAACCATTCTGTGATTCTAGAATTCTATGGTTCTTTGTTTTCCTCCCATCAGATGGAAACGTTATCTAGGACAGGATCTTTATGTCACATCCAATGTGGTCTTTGGCTGAGGTTGCTGTGAGCGTAACATAAATAAGTAGCACTGAATGTCTGTGTACAAACAGCCTGTTAAAGAGCTGATGGCCTTTGCAGTGCCACCACCCCACAGCTGAGGTGTCTGCTCTTCCTTCCAGGTTGTTTTGCTGGGGGATCACAAACAGCTGCGGCCAGTGGTTAACAATGATTTCTGCAAGAGTCTTGGCATGGAGACGTCTCTCTTTGAGCGCTACCAGGGACAGGCATGGATGCTGGACACGCAGTACCGCATGGTGAGGCCCTCCAGTGGATTGTCCTCTCTCCATCACAGAAAATTGAGGCTTGCCTTAAGCATCAGATAGTCTCCATTAGTGTTTCCCCTTCCTAGACACAGGATTATATCTGGGAATATGCCAGTGCCAGTTCCAGCAGAATGGCATTGTGGGTGAAGCCTGCCCAAAAAAGATGCTGCAGGCAGAGAAGTTCCTTGGGTTTTGTTCACCTCAGTTTTCCCCCCTTTTCTCTGCCAGCACAAGAGCATCTGTGAGTTCCCATCCCAAGAATTCTATGAAAGGCGGCTGAGAACGTGTCCTCAGCTTACTCAGAAACCCAGTGTTCTCCACCACAGAGAAAACAACTGCTGCCCCATCATCTTCGGGCATGTGGAAGGGAAGGAGCACTCCCTCATGGTTTCTACTGAGGAAGGAAACGAGAACTCCAAAGCCAACCTGGAGGAAGTGGTGCAAGTGGTGAGCAGGGTCCTGGGGAATTGCTGGAGATACAGAAGGGAGGGCATTGTGCTGGAATTGTGGAGGGATGATAAAAATATAAAGATCAGCAGTGTCTGCCTGGTGCCTCCCGGGTCTGGAGCACACCAGGACGCCCCTGGGCAGAGGCAGGTGTAGGGGTGATCCCAAGGCAGGCACCATCACTAGCCTGGGGAGGGGTGCTGGAGGGCTCTTCCCTCCAGCTCCACTCCCAGGTGAGCAGGACGCTGGTGTCCCCAGGTGAGGATAGCCAAGCAGCTGACACTAGATGGCACCATCCGGCCGGAGAGCATCGCCATCCTGAGCCCCTACAACGCCCAGGTGTCCGAGATCAACAAGAGCCTACAGAGGGAGGGCATCCGCGGGGTGACGGTCTGCACCATCATGAAAAGTCAAGGTGAGGGCACAGGAGGAGGAGGGTTGGGTCTGTCCCTTCTGCCTTCCTGAGGAGCTGCTCACAGACACAATCTTTGAGCAAACCCTACCCCAGGGTCATTTGAGCCAGAGAAGACCAGATTTCTGGGTGATTTGTGATTATAATAAATCCTTTGGAAGCCTCTGGAGTGCTTGAGCAGGGTGAGGCTGCTGAAGACAGGAACGTGGAGGATCTCTAGTGGAAGATTTCTAGTGAAAGGTTCCCTGCCCATGTCAGGGAAGTTGGAACACAGAATGTCCCTTCCAAACAAAACCATTCTATGATTCTATATCTGAGAAGGGTGTTAGAGAACTGCCAGAAGACACTTATTTGGAAAGCAATGACCAGGAGTCCAAAGGCCTCCAAAGCTGGAGAAACCCAGAGGGTGGCAGTAGAGAAATGAATGTCCTGTGGGGCAGAGAAATGGCCAGATGCTTCCTTCTAAGAAAATCTGGTTTGCTTCCACTTTCTAGGAAGTGAATGGAGATATGTGATCCTGTCAACTGTACGCTCCTGCCCCCGGTCTGAGATCGATACGAAGCCCACAAAGAGCTGGCAGAAGAAATACCTGGGGTTCATTACCGACGCAAACCAGGTCAATGTTGGCATCACAAGAGCTCAGGAAGGACTCTGCATCATAGGTGGGTATCCTTGGACCATGCACAAGCCTTTAGGGGAGTAGGATTCTTGGATAAAGGGGTGGTGATCCAAACTAGTACAACAAGTGGTCTTCTGCCCCTTAGTCCGAGGTTTTGAAACTAGGCAATCTGGGCAAAGCAGGGCTCATTCTCAGCTTGATTACAGCAAGTATAGTTAGTTTTTCTCACCCATTGTTTTGGACCACGTTGTTTCTGCTGTTTTCATGCTAGAGCTCTGTCCTAACAAAAATCTGGCTGCTCATTTTGCTCCTAATCATGCAGATGTAGGCTGTGATTGTAGGGAGGCTGCTCACAGATATGACAGAATGGAAAATGGAGTTGGGATTTCACAGATATGTCCCTGCAAGTGACCCAGGCCCCTTAGCTAGAGGTTATAGACAAAAATGGTATCAGCCAAGCCTCTTCTAGCCACTAACCTGCTGTCCCCACCACGGTGCCCACAGGGAACCGGTACCTCTTGGAGTGCAACCCTTTGTGGAGGAGACTGATTCAGCATTACTACCACCACAACAGCTGCACTACAGCCCAGGAAATTCGTGTCAGGAGGACCTCAGCCGTCCGCCGGTGAGGATGGGCCCTCTCTGCCTGAACTGCATTATGTGTGCCTTGGGAAGGACCAAATCTTTCCATTATTCAATGACCTATGGAGCCAAATGCAGCGGGGATCTGGGAGCTTCCCACACCGTGACAACTCAGCTTCAGCATCTGCTTCAGCACCTTGAGGTGTTTTTAATCAGTGCAATCTTGGGCAGGAACTTTCAGTTCTAGCAAACCAAAAAGGCATTGAAGATAGATGATGGGCATGTGACTTTATTGATGATGATACTATTTTTGTAACTGTAAGTTGCTCAGCAGAACCCTCATCTTACCTGCCACTGCAGCTGCAGTTTGCAGGGACCAAATATTTACTCCAGCTGTCGGGGTTGCACTTTGGGGATCAAATGCTCAGTCTATTCATCGGGGTGGAACGACTGCATGCAGTAGAGCAGCGGAGCAAGCTGCTGTTTGCCATGGAGGACCAAAGCTTCTGAGTACTGCCTCTCATTTTAAATCCAAGGACAGGAGATTTTTAAGACTTCTCATTTTCTACTTTTTTTTTTTTTTTAAGTGAAGGAGGAAAGCAACGAGAGATGCATGCACCACTCTTTGTCTAGCCAAAATGTTGTTCTCTGAGCATGTAAATATCGCTGTGGCAAGGCCAAGGTGATTTTGTAAATACATTTACGTGTTCTTTGTACAAAGGAGGTTGTCCTCACCAGCATAAAGGCAATGAAAAGCGGGGACGTCTCCTACCAGGAAACATTGGGATTTGTCAGCCCATTTTAAACTGTTCAGAATTTTATTTGAAATCTCCTGTTGATCCCCCCACTCCCTTTCCTACCCCACTTTTTTAAAAGCTGCTTTTAATTTATTAACTTTTAACTCTGTGAATTTGTTTCACAGCCTTATGGCCTGAGTTTTTAAGAGCAGTGAAGGAGTGTATGTGTATAATGTATTTTTATATTTTCTGTAGCCAAATTTCTGTGAGCTGGAAGCAGTGGTTCACCAGAGAGGCTGCTTTAATCCAGTGACATGTGGTTGGTAGAGATGTATTGTGGTGAATGGTGCCCTTTGAGAATCATGGAACTGCTTTTGGAAGTATGACAGTTTTGAGGGAGGGTGTGTTTTATCTCATTTCAATTCTGAATGTATTAAGTGCCTGCCTCGGCTCTCCCCAAACCACATGCTTGGCTGTCCTTTGGTGTTCATGTGGGATGGAGCGGAGATGCAATCACACAAGTTTTCCTTGTGGCGTGGATCCCTGTGATGTCACAGTGCTATGGCAGGAGGAATTTGATCCTGTTTGCAACTGAAATCCAGCGTGGCTCTTCCCTGTGTGGAGGAATGGCAATAGGAAAGCATTGTGTCTGGAAAAGTCTCTATTTAACGCTGTGTTTCTTCTCATGACTCTGTGTTAGACTTGACTCCAGAACCTATGGAGAGGTTTCATTGTTCTCTTCCTAGTTTAAACTACCTTCCTGCAGTCTGCCTTTGGGGAGTTTGAGCTGTATGCCAAAGACTACGTAGGTTTGGTCTTGTCCTACTGAAGCATAATAGTGGGCATATGGCTGGCAATTCCATGCAGGATAAAAACTCATAGGAAGTATCCCCTGCTGGTTCTAAAGATGCTTGGTAAAAGCTGGTAAGGTGTAAAATTCATTGTTCCTCTTTGAAACCATCCTGTCTGTGATCTTAAAAGGTTCTGCACCAGCCTGATTAGCAACCATTATTGCAATTCCAAAATAAGATTGTCTGGGGATCATTCTGTGGACTATTGAAATGCAATCATCCAGCTCTGAGACGCTATGGAGAATTGCAAAAATGTTGGAATTGTTGGAATAACTACTTTAGCACGGTGCCAGCTTCATTTAACAAAGCCACCTTGGTTCCTTTAGAACCAGTGGGTCTCATTTTCACGATCTACTGTAAATGAAGAATTTCTCCCCTGGGTTTTTTCATACACATAACACAAACGAGGAGACTCACCCCAGATGTAGTGGCTTAGTCAGTACTCTTGGAGGGGGTTTGGTCATGAAAGAGTCCTCATAAAGCAACTCCTTTTGCCATTAGTGGGAAAAATTTGTTTATTTCTACACCATAGGGGTAGAATGAAATGTTTTGCTTAGTCACCTCAGTGTTGCAAGACAATATACATGTTATTTTTTTTCCTCTGAGGATGTATTTTATTACTGGTGATTAGGAAATGCACCCAAGCAGCAGTTAAAGCCAGGCTGGACCCTTGGGTTGCTGGTGCTGTCATCAAGTTCCTGGAAAGCTGGTCATGCAATAGTCAGGGATAGCAGAAAGTGCAATTAAATGTTTTTATAGACTGTAGTGACAGCTGAGTATCATGTTATTGTCTTTATGCTCATGGATAGAATCATAGAAATCAATAGAGGAAAAAAAGTTCAAATTAGCCTGGTTTCATTTGCATGCAGAGTTCTGAATTTACTTTTGGAAGAATCTTATGTTCGAGGAGTATTCTTAAAACACTAAACTTTTCGCAATCCCAGTAGGAACACCCTGGCAGCGTGGTGCCCAGGGCATCTGTCCAGTCACAGGCTCTGTGTTCTCCACAGTCAAAGACAAAAGCACATGGCTGCTGGACACAAATGTCAGTTCATCCAACAGCATTAACTTAATTTCCTTGACCCTAGCTAGAGCTTGAGCACAAATTGAACAAGGGGAACCTGTGCAGGCAGCCAGTAGTGAGCCCAGCATCAGGCTGGCTGGACTGTTTTTGAGGATTTGGACAGATCTGTGTAGGACAATCAATTTACTGCAATAAATTGTTGGAGTTTTTAAAAATAGAAATGAAATGTCAAGTGTCATGAAGTCTGAATTAAGGAACTTGAAATGGGGCAGGTTTTTATCTTTTGTATGTCTGTGACTCGCAGCAAACCTCAAATGACCTTTTGGATACAAATATTTTTATCTGCTTTGACTGTTCATAAGAATGAATCTCAACATTCCTTTTTTTATATTTAAGCCATAATTGTAAAAATGATTTGAATTTATTTAAATAATAAATTTTATTACTAAAGATCTGTTTATGTGATGGTTTGACTAGAATTTGTGTGGGGACAGCTCTGTTTGGACTGTGCCAAATTATAAAAAAGACAATTAACATTAACTGCAGGTTTTTTGGCAGAAAAATAATTTTTTACATATTGATGTTCCTTCCCTGTTTGTTGGGAGGCTTGGGCACAAGGTGTAGAGCGTGAGAGAAACCAGTGACGGATGTAAGTCTGGGTGAGTGATTTGAAGAGCTTAAGAGTTCAGTTCAGGTATTTTGGAGGAAGGACAGTAAAAACCCAAAACATCATTGAAAGAAGCTGAAACTGAGCATCCTTCAGTAGATGGAAAGCACTGGATGGTAAAGATGCTTCTGTCTCCTGTGCTCTGCTTTGGAGGTGTCCTGCAAGATTTCCTGGTTCTGGCAGCTCCCACCTATTGCCTCTGGCAGTGGGACAAAAATGTCGAGTCCCAAATGCTGCCTAAAGATGTTATTTTTTGCGAGAAATTTCGAATGGGTCACTGCTAACCTGGAAAGATTTTGGGAAGGCACCTGTACAATTGCCGTTGAAAACAGAACGAGTTTGATTTTAAGCAAACCGTTTAAACAATTTATTTTTAATTACTCTTACTCATCTTTTTCATTAAACCATTAAACTGAGGGAGTCGGTCTCGTGAGCCGCCTCATCAGGCTGCGGTTGGGGGCTTCCTTGGCATCTTCAGCAGGGTGAGTTTTTGTCTTCAATATAATGCAGTCGTGCCACTGCGAGTAGACGAGCGTGTGAGTGTCGGATCTCCTCACTTTGAACTCATACAACCTGCCAGGCAGCAGGTGGTTGATTACACACGGGTTGGAGATGACTTCCTGGGTCCGACCGTATCCTGGTTCTGTCTGACTGTCATCTGTCACCAGCCTGATCTCCAGCTGCCATCGTTCCAGGTGCGACTCTTGACTTTCAGTGAACCACTTGAGCTGGGCCCAGGTCTGGCATGCAAACGACTCTATCCGATCAAAAATCGGCGGCTTCTTCGTATAGAGGGAAAAACTAATGGGAGGGTGTAGGGCACCTCCAAGATGTATCTGTGACACCAAACTGTGCTTGACATGGAGCTTCCTTGGCTCTTCCAAGGAAATGAGCTTATTGAAAAACATGGAAAGCTTGAGGACTCTCTTTATATTCAAGTCCCACTGGGAGAGGAAAGTTTCCACGTCACAGATCTGTACGTAACGGCTCAGCTCCTCCCGACCTCGTTCCAATTGTTCCAACAGCTCAGTTAAAAGTGCCAGCTGGATTTCAGTCTGTTTTTTTCCCACTTTCTTGATCTTCTGTAGTTGGCAGGGGTTTGCTATTTGCAAGATGTCAGCAAAAATCATCATATTGTTCTGGTCTCTCACGCACACATGTCTGGGCTCAAGCTTCAAGTAAAAGTAACACTTCTTCAGAAGATGAACTTTGTTCCAGTGGTACTGGAGGTGGTGGGGGTTCAGGTCAGAGCGCAGGAAATCCAGAACAAGGTTTTTGTTTCTCAGGTACTGCTCCATGTTGGCATTGTCATCCTGTTCTTCTCTGGGTATGGTACTGTCCGAAGTGGTTTCAGTCTCATGTAAAATCTCAGCCATGTTTCCAAAGCTTGGGCGCTGTGTAGGAAAGCAACAATAATAACACTAAGGAAAAAACCAAAGGAAAAGGAGCTGTGAGGGAGTACAATCATGGCTGTGACTCTTCTCTCTTAATTAAAGCTTAGCTCATAAAGAACTGTCAGACTAGATGTAGTTCCAGAGGAATTCTCCCTTATACTTGCATGGTTTCTAATGTTCTGTATCCTCTACTTATGTGTTCCAATTGGTCTCCCTCTACCCGCCCTTGAGAGGTTCTACCTCTACTTAATAGATTCACTGACAGGAACTATTCTCTGATACACTCTGCCAAAATTTCTCCCTATCTTATTATCTTGTTTCATTCTAATTAGCAGCCTTTGTACTCCTGTAAGCAATTTCTTTCCATTCTTCTGCCTCTCTGGAGATGCCTATTTTTCTCTCTTTGTAATCTGCTAGGCTGTTGAGGTTTGAGGCCCATCTTCTTAGCCAGTTCCTGCAGCTACATAATCACATTGGTGATTCAAATTAACCCTCTGCCCCCACATGAGCTGGAATGCAGCAGGCAGAACAACACAATCCACTGAGTGCCACTTTACAACAGCTTCCAAGAGGAATAACAGCATTTTCCTTGCACTTCTACTTTCACCAGTGGATTGACAGTCATAACCTGACAATGTTTTCTGTGATGTGCTGCTTTCCCTATCTTTGGGTTTAGTTTGCAACATCTCAGACCATGAGGTCTACTTGCTTTTCTGCAAAGTACAGCAAGAGAGTGACACACATGTAAAGCACCTGTAAACAGGTAAGACTTTGCTGTGGGGGGCGGTTTAGGCAGTGGTTCTTGCAGCACCCCTTCTGCTGGCTTAATCTTAGCTGTTTACAGGGGCCTGGAGTGACAGGACAAGGGGGAATGGCCTAAAACTGACAGAGGGCAGGGTTAGATTGGATAACAGAAGAAAATCTTACTTGTGAGGGTGGTGAAGCTCTGGCATAGATAGTCCAGGGAAGCTGCGGCTGCCCTATCCCTGGAGGTGTTCAAGGCCAGGTTGGATGGGGCTTAGAGCAACCTGGTCTAGTGGAAGGTGACCCTGCCCATGGCAGGGCATTGGAATGAAATGAGCTTCAAGGTCCTTTCCAACTCAAACCATTCTGGGATGATTTTACACTTCATTTACTGGCAAAGATGTACCCTGGCTGATGGTGCCATCTGTGCCAAGGTGGAAAGTGTTTCTCTG
>VXBB01007101.1:39276-64639 GCA_013399915.1 Illadopsis cleaveri | reverse complement strand
CTCGGGCTACGGCCCACCTTGTCAGACCCCGAGAGCCGTGTCCAGGTGCTCCTCAGGCCCCGGGAGCTGTGTCCATGNTCCAACTCAAACCATTCTGGGATGATTTTACACTTCATTTACTGGCAAAGATGTACCCTGGCTGATGGTGCCATCTGTGCCAAGGTGGAAAGTGTTTCTCTGTTGTGCTTTAACTGAAGTGCCCGTGGCTCACATAGCTTATGTACCACAAACAGCAATTAGCTAAATAAATGCCTGTGTCCCTGTTGTCAGTGATACTGTAATGAGAACCCAGATGGATATTTAGGTAGTTTTCACAAGCTGAATACACTTGATTTGAAAACAATATAAATACAGTATTCTGAAACTAAGATGTAATTGGGGTATCTTAATTCTTACATGCCCTGTAGAAGCTAGATGATGAGATCTACTTAACAAAGCCATTTTTCTTGGCTTCATTTTCCCTAAATTCATAACAGAGCTAATAACACTTCCTCATAGGAATTCCAAGCGTTTGTAAACCTTTCAGCTGTCTGGCCCTGCGCTGCACCACAGTTTATAGTAAGTCACTCATTTGCAACTTCATCTTGCAAGAGAGCTGCCAACTAAAGAAAAACAAGCTGNCCCGGCCCGGCCCCGCAGGACGCGGCCGTTGCCACGGCGACCCCTCGGCCTGGGGAGCTGCGGCCGAACCAGGACAACCCCTGGGATCGTTCCTATCCTCCCCTCCGTAATTCACAGAATCCTNTTTTTTTTTTCTTTCCACAAAAACCCCGACCTAAATCAAAGCAGTGCCAGCTCCCGGCATCGTGTATGAAGCAGCAGGACCAGCACATGTGCCAGGTGACATTCCCCACTCTTGGAGGGATTTGGCTCTGCCAAGCAATGTGTTTGCCCACAGACCGAGCTGTCATTGTGCTTATTTTCCCTTGCTTTTCCCCATGTTTTTANAATCTCCTTCCCAGCCGCTTCCCCCCCGCCCCCGGTCCCTGGCACCTTCGGAGGCTTCGGGCTCTGTGACACCGGGCGTCGTGGGGAGAGCAGGTCTGCTCTGCCCGTGCAACTAGACAACGAGACGTGTCTGCGGCGTCTGCAAAGCCGTGATACGGTGGTGACACGGGGCAGCAGCACCGCGGCACTGGGCACTCGGTGCCTGCCGCTGAGTCACAATGGGATGGTGGAAGCAGGGAAGGTGGAATGTGGCAGGATGGAACCGTAAAATCACAGGNTCCCCCCCCTTTTTTTTTTCTCCTGCCAGGGAGGGCTGGCTGTATTCCCTGCACTGCTGCTCTGTTTGCAGCCGAGGGGGGCCTGCATCACCCAAGGACGGGGCTCTGTGTTCACCCAGGCCGGGGTTTGGAGAGGTCGCTGGGGCANGGCTGGAAGGTCACCTTGTTCCACTCACTGCCGTGGAGAAGGGGAAGCTTCCACTCTCCCAGGTTGCTCCAAGTCCTGTTCAGCCTGGCCTTGAACACTTCCAGGAATGGGGCAGCCACAGCTTCTCTGGGCAGCCTGTGCCAAGGCCTCACCACCCTCACAGGCAAGACTTCCTTCCTAATATGTGATCTAAATCTCAGATAAAGCCCTCTGGGCTTTATGGCATTGCTGCAAATGAGGGCTTATTTGCTTTTGGGGGGAGAATCTTGCAAAGTCCATCTGAGGCCAGACACCAGCCCTTCACTGTCCACAGTGAGACTGAGGCTGTTTCACAGAGTCAAGAGTTTTGTCAAACACATAATCCTTGTGAAAGAGCTGTCTTGAAATAGGATATAAAATGCTCCATGAAGTTCAGCGAACTTCCTTCTGGGAAAGAAGGGATTTTCCTGCTCTGCTTTCCTCTGGGACCTGGCTGCCCAGTCAGCTGTGTTACTGTGGAGAAGAGAGTGGCTTGTCTGGTTCACAGTGGCAAGCTCCATACCACAACTGGTGAACTCATCAGCAAACTGGTCAAGCCTCTGGGGCTGAAGGTGCCTTTGTACTCCCTGCTATTAAATCTTTGGGTCAGGGCTTAGCCTTAATGCTGTCTGGTGTGCTCAGCTGGAGCATCTCCACTAAGCTTTTTTAATTGAATGACAGGCAGGATCCATAACGCCAGCCCTGAGCTCCTGCTTGAACATCAAGGGAGCAGGTGATGTGTCATTTTAAGAAATCAATGCATCTTCTCAAGGCAGCCAGAGCTTACCGTTTCATTTCACAGCTGCCAAGAGATTATGCAACTGTCAGGTGTGATCCTCTAACAGACAAGGGAGATAACAAATAGGAGTGAAAGCAGGTTGGTAGCCTTGTTTGGGGAGGAGGGCCAGCAGAGATTAGTATTTGGTAATTACATTACACAAGGTTTCTGTGGGAAATGAATGTTCGTGCTCATGTCATGGGTCTTGATCCTGTTGTTTGGACTGTGTGCTGGGAAATGGAGCTGTCCTTTCCAATCAACCTGGGTGGTCTGAGGGTGTGAGAAGAGTCCTGTGGAGGTCCAGCTTACCTTGCCTCCTGTTCCAGCTGGGGCCTGTGCCAGATGCCCAAGGAGGAATCATGGAATCAGGGAATCACAGGATGGCTTGGTCTGGAAAGGACATTAATGCTCCTCTCGTTCCACCTCAGCACTTTCTATGAGCACAGCACGTGCATGTTTGAAATGGGGTTTATGGCTGGAATTGTGCAGAGACTTGCACTGAACTTGCATGTACTTCTCTTGCCATAAATACTAACCCAAATCCCAACTTTAGCATGAAAAAATGGAATCCCTTTGGCTGCCCCTATCCTGAGTTGCTGGCCAGGCTCTTTTCTTGCTTTTAGGGATAGGAGAATAAACTGCTTAGAGTCTGTAGCTGAAATTTTAGTATTTTCCATCACTTTGCATCAGGGATCAATTCAACTATAGGATTTTATAGCATTCTATGAATCTCTTTGAATTAATACACATACAAATGTGTTTGAAGCCTCCAACACCATGTAACCCTATGCCCTCCTCATCAGCTGGGCTGTGTCTGTGACAGAGCTGACAGCCACTGTCACTGTTTGTCACTCTGCCTGTCCTGTCCACAGCATCAAAATAAAGATCTTGTTAGTCCTGTCTGAGATCAAGATATAAGCAGACAATTGATTTTCCTCCTTCTCATTAGTGAGCTCTGACACTTAATAAAACATATATTTCCACACTCAGGGTAAGCAAAACATCCAGATAGTGCCTGTCAGAGAAAGCTGGGAGCAGGGATTAATCTTTATGGAAAGTCAATAGCTGGAACAAAAAAATTGGCAGAACCCAAATTAAAAGTCACTGGCAATTTCTGTCTTCATATTTCACACCTTCTGCATTTCTGAAAAAGAGATTTGCTGTAAAAGGCAACAACCACAGAAGCAGGGAGGAGGGTGGACTTTGTGCCTGGTTCCTCTTCTGCTGCTTCCAGGTGGTACCTGGCAGGTGAAGGTGGGTGCCAGGTTTGAAGCAGTTCTTTGGGCAGCACCTGGCTCAAGGTAGTCCCTGTCCCAGGACAGAGGGCTGTGCAACACTGACCTTTCTGCTAGAGGTTGTGTCCCAGTGGCAGCACGGTCATTAAATCTCCCAACATCATCTCCTCCAGGGTGCCTGAATTATCCCTGCAGTCCCAAATAGTACCCATCCTTCATGATATTCACCCAGCTGCATGGAAGCAGGATTTTCAGAGCAACATAAAGGCTGCAGCCCCCATCATCACAAGGGTATGACTGATTTACTCACTGCTGGCTCCCAGTTTCACTGGTGCCTCAGATACCTGAAATAAATTATACATTCCAAATATATTCCAGCTCTAAATCACAGCCACACATCAGTGAACTCGTGGCGTTCGTCAGACTCTGATTCAGAGGCTCACTTTGAGAAGGAAGAGGAATTGAAGTTTTCTAAGGAACCTGAGGGAAGGAGGGAGGGAATTGCTCTAGTGAGATGCAAAAGCCCCAGCTGGACCAGGGCAGGAAAGAGTTAATGGTGTCCCCGAGGCAGCAATTATCTCCAGCTCATTACACCCACTAATGGCACTCGAGGAGGGAGCCCCAAAGCCTGGACTGCCAGAATTTGTAGTGGCTGTTTGCATAGAGCAGGTCAATAAATTTGGGGGTTTGGAGGCTGGTTTGGGACAAAAATCTTCCCTGGTCTGAGCCTCGTGATCAGGCAGGGCTGAGACCCCCGTATTTCCTCAGAAGCAGTTGCCTCCTAGGCCCTTCTTTCCTCCCCTGATGATAGATGAACAGCCTGGACAAGTCTTGGCACCGAAGGGGACTCCTGGGGTGGACACCTCCCGCCTTTCTCCAGCGGTGACATTAATTTAAAAACCCGACATGTGTGGACAGGAGAGCCGAGAGCCCCCCTGAGCCGCAGGCTGCAGCGGTGCTGCTTTATTGATGATCTCCCTCAGGGAGATGGAGCGGGATCAGGGAAGCTCCTTTATCTTGCTGGAAGCTCATCAATAGCCCGTTCGGATCTCCTTGTGCTGTGCTGAGCTTTGCAAGACAGACGTCCTAGAGCTTAAGTTCAAGGCAGGTTGTCCTGTCCCAGATCCCACGAGACATCCCTTGCTGGCAGCCTCATCCCAGCAGCGAGTCTGCTTCCCCTTTTTCCAGCAAACTTCCCAAGGGGGTCACGTTTCCTGGGATGTGGGAGAGCAAAGACAGGAATTGGGAAGCTTGCTGAGCCTGCAGCTTTGTCTTCTGGTCACTGCTCGGGGCTGTGCCTGGCAGGGAGCACAGCCAGGACAATGCCGGGTGCAGCATGCCTGGGGAGCTGGATGTGTGCCCTCCCTCCCCAGGGAATGGGACATGGACACAGCTCAGGGCTGGAGCATTGATCCCGCTGGGAACGCGGTGACCGGCCCAGCCGCAGAGCAGGGCAGGCGGAGCTGCCCTGCTGTGATTTATCACCCGGCTGGGCTTGTGCTCCCTCCCATCTGTCTGGGCTTCCATCTCCCGTGGATAAATCAGCCTGAAGCGTTTGATCTCACAACAGCCTACATGCAAGGGGAACTGCAAACTGCAGGAGCAAGGCAGGGGCTTTTATTTCTTGAATGCTACAGTGGTTTGAGGAACATTTGTCTGTGTGAAGGGCCAGGACTGAGGCACATCTGTAGCACAAGGAGGGATTGAGGCTCACAGAGAGATTATGACCTACTTGGGTTTGTGGAGAAGGGGAGGTGAGCTCTGCACAGCCAGTTTAGTGCCCTCACTGAATCCCAGAAAGATTTTTTGGGACCATCTTTCACACGATCACAGACACTGGCCCTTCCTGGGTTAAACAGGAGTGACTGTGGGGCTGGATCTGTGTGGAGGGAGCAGAGTCAGAGCTTGGAGTGATGTTGGGCTTTGCTGCTGCTCACAGGGATGCTTTCCCCTGGGCCTCATCTGGCTCCTGTGCTGGAGCAGGGGCTGTGGAACCCCATGGCTGTGGTCTGGGGGGGTTGATTCAGGGGGGCTAGAGGAGCTGCAGCACAGGGCCAGAGCAGGGGCGTCCTTTGGGAATCCTGACAGCCCCTGGCTCTGGCAGCAGGACAGAAGGGTGAAGCCATGCCTGTGTCATCCCATCCATCTCTGCTGCTTGCATGCTGATCCCGGGGGAAGTGCAGGCTTTGGCAGCTCTGAGTGGGGTTGGAGGCGGATGCAATTCTGGAGAATAAGATTCCCTTGCAAAACCTGTACAATAAAAAAATTATTAAAGCTCTTGGCTGAGAAGCTTGTTTAGAGATCTTACCGGTGGCAGAGGAAATAGTTCTTAATTCCCTCCCTTGGTGCCTCCTGGCAAGTTCTGGGTCCCAAGAGGGGCACAGGCCATCGGCTCTGTCAGGAAATGAGCTGGGGAAGCAGCTTTTGTTCACGGAACTGAGACTGACCCGAAGTGGCTCTGGGTGAAGCTGCTGCTGCTGCCACGTACAGTCTCTACTGTTGGGGAGAAGCAGGTGGGGTGTGCGTGGGGTGGGCAAACTGCACAATGCATTTGAGACAGATTGCAGGCAAAAATTACATTTTTTGAAGCCTTGTGTGGAATTAGGAGGTGGTTTTGGCGATGCTGCTCCCCCTGGGACCCCTGGGCAGGGCTGCCTGGGTTCTGCAGAAGGAGGGACAGGGCCCACGGCCATTCCACACACACTGCACTGCTCCTGTCTGAGCTCATGAGCTGCTGCAATATTGTGTGTAATGGGATGAAAGGTATTTAAGCTTGGTGCCATCCACAGCCTTGTGGCAGAGCACTGGGGCTGGGCTGAGGACCCTCGTGACTGTCCTGCCATTGAACAGGGGGACAGAGGGTGAGGAGGGTCCAAGCTTCTGCCTCACAGTGGGTCAGTGGGGTGAGCAGAGTCCCTGCTCACTCGGCTTTTGTCCCTTGTGTTCATTGTCACCTCCACCCGCACGGAGAGCCTCCTCTGAGTCATCTCCCAGCTCAACGGAGTGTGTGGGCTTAGTGCAGCTTTAGCTGTTCATCCTCTGCTGTGCTGGAGCCTGATATGGGCAAGTGAAGCAATTCATCAGTGTGGGGATGAGGCAAATGCATGTCCTTTGCCGATACAATGGACCTTGCTCTCCTCCCACCAGCTCAAGCAGCAGCTGGTGTCGCTCTGGCCCAGCGAGGGCTGCTGAAGTGGCTGCTGCTTGAGGAGCTCAAGAGGTATTAAAAGAAATATGGACTTACGTTTTGTGATGAATGACTTAGTGCTTCAGCTGTAAAACACAGCCTCTGTGGAGAGGAGGGTCTTGAAAATGTTTCTGTGTAAGCAGAGAGAGGGAGAGCAAAGCCATGGCTGCAGCACCTCACCTCTACTCTGAGATTTAATCTCTCCAGGTAAGGTTGGTGCTGGCACTCAGGACTGTGACTGGCCTCATGGCCATGGTGGCTGCCAGGACTGTCCTTGCCTTTCCCACCCTGGCCCTGCTGCCTGGCCATGGCCTCTGCCATGTGCAGTTCTGCCCCAGCACATGCCCCACTCCCGGTCTCTGAGGAGCACAGGGCTGGTGGCTCCTGGGGGATTCTGTCATCTGTCAAGTGCTTGAAGCACATTTGTGGAGTTCAGCAAACCTCTTTGCATGCAAAATAACAGGTCTCTAGAGAGCAAATCCAGAGTGAAACATCACTGTTGATGACTGACATCAAGTTCCTCGTTAATGGTGCTTTTCGGCTGTGCTGTGTGGTCACCTGCCCTTACCAGCTCCTCACCTGCAGCACATATGAGGTGAGCCAGGCTCCAACCCCAAGCTCCTGCTGGGGTTCAGTTTCACCCCATTTGCAAGGGCTGAGTCAAGGGCCATGGGGCTCATGGAGCATATTTTGTGTCTGGTCACAAAGAAGAGCAAGGTGCCATGAGCCTGGAGGCAACATGATCCTTGTCAAAGGAGTTGCTTAAATCAGGGGGAAGTCACAAGAGCAGAAGTGTTCTTGGAGGTGCCACAGCATTTGTGACAGAGATTTTGGGGATGACTGCATTTGGTGGGGAACAGCAGTGCAGCACAGCAGGTCACTGCAGCTGTACTTGTCACCAGGACAGGGACAGTCTCGGGGCTTCTCCCACACTGGGGGCCAATGTGACTGGAGCCAATACAGGCCCTTCCCTGCCTGCAAGGTAGGATACTCTGGGCAGCACTGGGAGGATGCAAAGCATCCTGGGCTGCCCCTCACATTGGGCGCTGCGCAGTCAGTGCCCGAGATAACCCAGCAGGCAGCAGGAGGAAACACAGCTTGGGGCCCCCTTGCCAGCCAGTGAGCGGGGCCGCTCTGGCCCCTCGGCATCGCTCCGGCTCTGGTCGACCAGCCTCCCTGCGGCCCCACTGGGCTGAAAACATCCATTTCAGGTGCCTGTCGGCAGCGATTAAGGAGCACAATGCTGACGGCCGTGCGGGGGGAGCCCACGGCCACGCGGTGCTGGGGCTGCCGCAGGGGGAGCGGGAGGGAGGACTGGCTGCCCAGCACGTCCCAGCGCGGGCGCTGCGGCTGCCGCGGGTCGTGCGAGGCTGCGGGGCCGTTACGCAAGGGCTGGCGAGCGGCGGAGCACGGCCCCGGGTGCCGGGACATCCTGTGTTCCACGCCGGCTCGGGGTGGCCCCAGACTGCTGGACACCTGGGGACATCACCCACAGGAAAACCTCGTGGCTGCAGGATGCGGCTCAGCCTCGTGATGCTTTTCTCACTGTGGATAGCGGTTGTAGCACAGGAGGCTCCCAGCTGCTGTGACCAGCTCGGTCATCTGGGATTTGGGGCAGAGGATCTGTGCAAAGGGAGAAACTGATTGTGGCTACTCAAGTAGCAGCTCTGCTGGGCATTTTCCTTGTGCAGTTTCAGGCACCTCCAGAGTGGGCAGCCAGCTGGGTGAGGGGCTGCTCATCCTTTCTGGCTCCTGAACCATGGGGTTGCGAGCTTGTGGCCAGATGGGGAGAAAGGGGTGGGATAGGGAGGTGTTTCTGTGTGGGCAGAGGCCAAACTTTCCTGTCCCACTAATCACAATGTCCTTGGTGTCTGCATCAACAATGGGGCTAATCCTAACCCAGGGCAAGCAGAAAGGACCACAAGTGCCACATGCCAGGGAGCCGTGTTCTGGTTGGCATTGGCCAGCGTGCCTTGGTTTAGTACCCTAAGCCCCAAGGTCAGGCAGGCCAGCTAGCCCAGTTCCAGCTCAGGCTTAGCTGGACCTGCCCTCCAGGATGGAGGCAGAGCTGCTTTAGGGCCTTGGTCTGCCCACTGCTGCCAGGGGCACCCTTTCAACCCCACTGCTGCCAGCACAGCAAAGGACAAACACACAGAGCTCACATTTCAAGTTGTGTGTGGCTTTTCAACCCCATCAAATAATTTTATTCACACAAACGTCCCTTAATTTACAAAGCCTCTGCCATTCATACATATCAGGGGATCCACAGTGTTCAAAGAACTTAAATAGAATGTTTCATACCAACCCAAGTAAATCAAGTACAAAAAATATTTATATAAAGTTGTTCACACATAGGTCCTAGATTACCAGCCTCTGTTAAAAAAAAAAAAAAAAAAGAAAAAAAAAGAAAAAAAAGAAAAATACAGATTCATTTACTAATATTATCTTTAGTTTGGAGTCTGGGTTTAAGCCTTCTGCTTTTGTTAGCTCAGCACAGGAGCTGTAGGGAGAGGGGAGAGCCCTCAGCAGCACTGGGGCAGGGTGCCCCTGTCCTGGGGCTCACCCAGAACCCTGGTGGTGTGGTAGTGAAGCAGCTCATCCTGCAGAGCTGCTGTTTTCTGTTGGGTGAGTGAGCTGAAGGCCCATGCTGGCCTGGGCAGCTGCTGGGGACACCAGGCACTCCCGTATGGCCCCTGTGAGCTCTTCCAGCAGCCTAGACACACCCTCAGGGCTAAAAGCATTTGGGCAGGCTCCAGAGAAATGATCCGGCAGATCACAGCTGGAAGAGAGCAGCTCCCTGCACTTCCCTTCCAGCTACACCCACCACCTCAGACACCCTGCCCTGAGTGTGAAATGCTTCTGGACATGAAGGGCCCACACGCTGGATGTGCCAGTAACCAGCTGAAGAGCACAGAAGCCACTGGCACAACTTTTCCCATGCCAGCATCACAAGCATTGACTGCATCCTGGTGCAAAGGAAATGGGGGTTCTGCTTTCCCAGTGCTGCCCTGGCTGATGGGATGGGGGCTGTGAGGAGTGGAGCACAGCACTGAGTTCCACTCACCCATCCCTTGCCAGCATTGCTGAAAAGGGGACCAGGAGCACCCTCGCCCCGGGCAGCTGTAGTGTGAGACTTGGGCAGCACAGGCCTGGGGTAAGGAAGGAAAGCAGCAGCGTGTTTCCCTGTTCTCCTGACCTGCAGAAAGCCCAGGGAAACAAATCCCAATTTGTGCCCTGCAGCAGCTGTCCTGTGCTGCAGGCTTAAACCCAGACTCGTACTGCATACGGAGGAGACAGACACTGCACACAACGGAGGATTTCCACGACGATGGTAATGCTTGTTTTACATCTTATTGCTCCAGAAAGGCTCTGGGAGCCTGTGATATGTAAAGGAGCTGGGTCCTGAGGAGTAAAGGAAGACCACAGGGGTAACTCTTATCTGTCACTAGCACTGCTGAACCTCAAACACAGCAGCAAGGGGGTATAGGGGAGCTAATCTAACCCCTCTAGGCTAGAGCCACCTCTGCTTTCCTCCCCATGGACCAAAGCTGGCCAGGAGATCCCCGTGACACCTGCATGATGCCGGTGGTTTCGGCCTTGCTGCAGGCTGGTGCAGATAACACGTTTCCCAATCCTCCTGAGGCTTGGCTTGTTCCCCCCACCCACCCCACATCCCTCTTGTAAACAGCAAAATCAGAAGTAAACAATTTCATACAATCACTCCCCTGGCATGGGAACCATCTGGGGCCACACGAGCCCGGAGAGTTCTGCAAGGGGGGCTTGGCTCCCCCCACACTAACCAGCTACCCCCAGCACTTGATGCTCAGCTTCACTGCAGCCCGGAAGAGACAGACAGCATGGCCCTGGGCTGGGAAATGGGCCACAGGCTCAGTGGTGCTTTCTTAAACTTGGGTTTTCCCAGCGGTGCATTCTAGTGCCAAACATCCACAGCAGAGTTTGGCCTGCAGGAGTTGGGCAGATGACACCCAACAGACCCACCTGGGAAGAGAAGTCTAAACATTCTCCATCCCACAGCATATGCAGGTTTGAGCTGTTCTCTGTTCCCACCTTGTTCTAGAGGGAGTGCTGGTCTGGGCCAAAGTAACTGAAGGAGAGATGTGGGGAGCTGTAAACACAAGGTTCCTATATAGTCTGGGGAATTGAGCACAAACAGCAGCAAAGTCAGAGAGAAATGCTCTTAAAAGGACAAACTAATCAGGGAAACATCCACATTGGCCAAAGGCTAGCAGCCCTAGGACTCCTCCTTGGAAGTGTTTGCTAAATCCTAAGTAAGGCACTACGGTCTAGCTCACTAACATCAAGCTGCTTGAAAAACACATCTGCAATGCAAAAGCTGAGGTGGAGACGTGTGGTTCAAAGATGGCCTGAAACAGCAGTGGACCAAGAGGGCTGACCCTCCCAGGGCCTGCTGGACTCACTCCTGTCCTGAGAAGAACAGGGCAATCCACTCACTGCCTTCCAGCTTCACCTCCTGCCCTCTTACTACACCCCTTCAGGCCAGGGTTCAGTTAGAACAGCTGTAACAGTCAGGAGCAAAGGCTCTGCCAGGTGGAGGAAGGATGGTCCAGTGATCAGGGCACTAACACTGCACTTGTGAGTTAAATGGTTCACTCTCCCCTTCCTGTGGGATGCAGCACAGGAAGCTGCAGGAATCCCACCCAGCTGCAGCCCATAGAAGCATCGTTAGGGACAAACACAAACACAGGTGTGAGAACAAGGGCTTGGCAGTGCATTTGTGCTGTCCAAAACTTCACAAGTCACAGACAGCCAGTCTGGAGCCTCCTGGTCCTCCTAAGAAGGACCAGGCCTTCCTGCAGCCACAGCTTTAGCTTTGTATCCTGGAAAAGATGGAAGAGAAAAAAGAAGCCCTGCTCTGCCTGAGCCCACCTAAATTTCCTCCATTTCCTTTCATTCCTGTGAGGTCAGCATAGTACACTGAGGAGATACATGGAGGTGCTGCCAGTTAGGAACCTTCCAGTGATGGCAGAGGAAAGTTGCAGGCAAGGAGCAGTTTCCACAGCAGGGATGAGAGGACCAGGAGGACCCTTTCCTGCTCATGGCCATGGCCAGCTCCAGACTGAGCACCCTGGCAGCTCAAGAGTGATGCTGGGTCAAACCAGCACGCTTCCCAGACCACTGCTGGGTGATTTCACCTGCTGAGAAACATTTTAGGTGGTTCAGAAGCTGCAGGGTAGAGAAGAGGTGGTGCTTTACATTGCATTTACAGTGAGCAAAGTCTAAAGATCATCAACACAGGGTAGCCCCAGAATAGGAGTTTCGCTTTAAAGACAGGCAAGGAAATTGAGTATTAACTGCTCAGCCTGAGGTTCCAATCTCCTGACCTGAGCTGTACTGTAACACACTCTGAACAGCAGCATTGCCTTTTGCTTCCTGGAGACCATTAGCTAGCAGGGAAAAGTGTCCTGTGGGAGGCTAGAATCCAGCCCATGACCCATTAAGGCCAAACCTCCTTCTCCCCACAGCATTGTTCCTATCGACTGAAGTTTGGCATTAAATGGATCAGAGCAGTGGACTGCTTTCTGTTTCTCTGGTAATCAGATGATGTCAACCTGAAAATGTACTCAGCTGCTCCCCAGTTCCTTCTGTATAGCAAGACAGTAACAAAGATGATCATGAAATCCAGCTTGGGAAGACCTGCTTTGCCAAATGGCTTTCCAGTTTGTTTATCCTACTCAATCTTAAAGTCAGTTGCTCACAAGCCTGGGCAGCATCACCTATTCAGAAGCTGCCTGGCTATGAAGTTATTTAGCTGCTTGCAACGTGGTCCAAGAGACTCATTTTTCCTAAAGCACTGCACTCCCAATGCAAATCTAGCCATCACTTTGCTCCCATTTTTCCTAAGCAAAATCAATAGCTTTGAACTCAAAAACTGTGCACAGCTGGACTTGGAGCTGATGCCTGGCAGCACACCTCACTATCATGCTGATTCCCACTTCCTTACAGAACCACATTCCTAGAAACATCTACTGAGTCACACAGCAGCACAGGAGACACGGGGAGGGCTGGGCAAGGGCAGCTCTGCTCTCTGGATCTTGTTTCAAAGTCTCATGAATGTGACAGCTGCCAGCTTGTGTTCTTCCACAGGCCCCTGCAGCCCCCTCCCACACCCCCACAACACCCCTTCCCAACACAAAAAAGTAACACCCAAATATTTCACATTGCCAGAGATCCTGCAGACCGGGGATCTTCTGTATCAGCATCTTCCCTTATCTTTGACTTCCTTGTCGCACGTAAATAATGGAGATTATGGGTCCCTGGTAAATAAATCTGCAAAAGAAAACAGGAGAGGAGAAAGAGAGGTCAGGTTTGTCTGTGGCTTGTCTCAGTTACTACATTGTAACTCCAGGAATTGGCTCCTGGATGGAAGGGGTGTAGGACACTACTCCTGTCACCTGCCCACTTATCCCAATTAGTCCAAAACAGGTGCTGCCACATCTCTCTACTATCCATTGCTTTTGCTATCAATCCAGATAGGAACTGGACTCAGTTTACAGTCAGTTTTTTCCCAGAGGGACTCAGACAGCAGTGTATGGAGCACACTGCCAAGGACAGCACATATCCAGCTGCCCCAGGGCAGGGGCTAAGCTGGGATGGGCTGGCTGGGGCTGAGCATCTCCTCACACCCCCACAACTCAGCCCCATCCCACACAGCTCCCCACAGTGACAGTCCTGCTGGAACAAGGACACGTGTTCCCACGGCAAAGCCTGGCCTTGAGAATCCACGTGATGTGTCTGTGAGTGCTGGCTCCCTGCACTCCACCAGGAAAGGTGGAACAAGCTGCAACCCCTGAGATGCCTCGCACCACTCGCCTGCTGCGTCAGCAGCAGCTCAGGCATCGCGAGTGGCTCTGCAAGAGGTGAGTAAAACCCAGGTTGGTGCAACTGGAAGCAGAGCAGGAGAGGTTCACAGCTCAGCCCACAAGGATGCTCAGTGCCAGAGATTTTACAGTAGAACAGACAGGTATCTGCTGCACCAATCTCTGCTTTGGCCAAAGCCTCAACACACAACAACCCCCATGGTCTCTGTAGCAGCAGAGGTGCTGCACCCCTTCATCCACAGCCCTGGCACTCTCCTGTCCTCTGAGCTCAGGGACATGGGAATGCTCAAATCTGCACATAAGCCACCAGCGTTTTCCATACAATTTGTTTGCAACCCAGAAAACTCCCTGTGGACAGCAGAAGAACAGCATACGTAGCATGATGTCACTTCTGTACTGAAAATACATCCTTTAAGGACGCACCAGCAGAGCCCAGGGCAGCAGTTGTGCTGGGAAGCAGCAGGGATGTCCATGAGCTCTCAACTCAGACAGTTACATGGGAAAAAAACGTGGGGGGCGGATTTGGCTCCCCATTCAGCAGGGGCAGGTCCCACCCCACAAGGGGTGGGCGAGGGGCTCTGCAGAGACACCAGAGGAGCAGTGGGAAAGACCCACTGCAGAAAAAATGCCACTGCCCAGCAAATTACTCCAATCCCTTAGCCCTAGGAAATCTCATTAAAGAAATCCCTGCCTGAGGAATATATTTCTAAAGGACAAAGCTGCTCAGAGCAGAAGGCAGGGTCGTGGGCACACTCCTTTCCAGGAGAGGTTAACCAAGGGATGCCATTATTGCAGGCTGCCATCAGAATAAAGCCTTTCTGTTTGAGGAGGCGATAGGCACATAGACATCAGGTCAGGGCAAACACACAAGGATTCTTCTGGAAGGTTTCTCCTATTATGCAGCTTCGTTAGCAAGTAGGGCAGGGTTTCTGTTTGTGCTTCCCTGGAGTAGGAACATTTTCAGGGAAAGCGCTTGCTTGAGCAGCCCTGAGCTCACTGCTCTGAGACAGGAGAGCTCACCCCACTGACGCACGTTTGTGCAGGGGCTTGTTCAAGAGCTTTTAATCCCTCCACTGATGCCACTTATAGTTTTAATCAGCTCGAATGTTCATTCGGCATCAGCAGGATGTGAACCAGCAGCCCATGGAGCCCTCACCCAGCAGGCAAGATGTCACCAATGTGTGGGTCAGAGGGGCCTGCACGGCAGAGAGGACTCAGTGCAGAGCAGGGACAGATAGCCCAGCACCTCCTTGTGTTAACCATGTCATCTGCCCCTATGTGGGAACACAGAGAGTGAGGGAAGGGGGCCGAGTGCCTGATTTATCTCCTGAGCCTTCCCTCTTGCTCTGTACCTATACTTGTGATGCATGTCTTGGGTGCATCTCTTTATCCAACTGCAGCGACCTCCTCCAGAAGGCAAAGCAGGAGTGACAGTGAGCAAACACAAACACCAATGCAATTGGCCAGAAGTAACATGGTCCAGGTAACTCTCAGGGCTTCATTTCACCCCAGGTAGAATCACCACTGCCCAGAAGGGTGTCACCACTCTATGGGGTGGCCTCTGTGATGCTGCATTCACTGTTATGGCTGAGAAGAGGAACTGACCTTGCTTTTACTGTCCTGTGGCTTTTGTCCATGCCAAGATCCACAAACCACACTGAAAACAGTATAAAGTCAAAACCAACATTGTTTTAGGAATGAAATTGCTGTGCTTTAACTGGCCAGTGAGTAAAACTTGAGCTGAGTGATACTAACAGACAAGATCTAACTTGATGCAGCAGCATCAAGTTCACTGACAGCTCTCAGAGCTGCTGCTGTGTCCCTGATCCCTGTCCATCCTCCAGCACTGAAATTCCAGAGGGCAGCAGTTTATCAGCAGTGCTGGGAGTGGTTGGGCACAGCACCAGAGAGCTCTGGCCAGGGTAGACACCATCATGCAGGGTGAGCAGATGAGCTTGTTCAGCATCAGCTCCTAGTGCACGTTGAAAATGCAAAGAGCAGAACAATGCAAATACAAACAGCCACTTTCAGCTGAAACTGGAATAATCAAATCCAGTGACAGAGGAGTGCTGGAGAGAACCAGACTGGCCACAGCTATTGAACACCTTGCTGCTCATGACAGCCCCCCAGATGCTGCAGCCTGCACAAATTCTTGCCATTCATCTTGAGCATCTACCCAAAATCAGACCAACTGTTTTATCCACAGTGAAAATATCATGGAATACAATCTACCAGAACAAGCTGCCTCTACACCGTTCACAACCACTGTAGTTTGATGTCCTGTGTGAATCAAAACTACAGAGTTTCTTAAACATGTAACTGTCAGTGGTGGGTGATGCTGTACTGGCCCTTTGTGTTTCTGTGGCCAAGGCCCCTGTGTCACTGCAGTGAGCAGCAAAAGGCCACACTGCCACTGTACCTTTTTCCTCTGCAACCTGTCTAAGGGTTGCACAAACCCACCCTATCAGAGGATTCCACTGGAGCAGCATCTCCAGGAGGCCCCTCACCATCCCCAGGGACTCTGGAGGGCAACTACAAAGGCGACACAGAAAGAAAATGTTCACACTGCAGGAAAGGAGTCATTTCAGCTTTCCAGTACTGCAAAAGAGGGGTGATATACTCCCCAGTGGGCAGTGCAGACAGTGCTGGGCATCACACAGTCAAAGAGACCCATCAGCAGATACCCAGCACAACCCAGCCACTCCCTAATTGTACTAGAAAAAATTGTACTCTTAGCCCAAAAGACAGCTTTTGCCAACAACTCTAGGGAGCTGTAGATAAACTTGGCTATATCTAAACATTTGCAGAAGGTAGGGAAGAATTGTTCAAATTAAAGAGAATACCTTTGTTTTTCCCACAGAAATGCTGCCCACCTCTGCTGGAACTATTGCCCCCAGGGCCACCAGCAGTGGTAAGAGCAAGGAGAGTCATCTCCACCTGAGGCAGCCCAGGGTCCAGCATAAACCAAGCCAAAACCACTTTCCTGTCTGAGACTGACATTTTGTATCTGCATTTTGGAAGGATAACAGAGCATGAAGCTCTCAGGTGTGTGCAGCATCTGTGGCAGAAATAAAGGTGAAGCTGCTGAGACATGAAGCGAAATCTGAAGAGGTCAGTAGCATAGCAAAGAATAAGCAAAAATCCAATTCCCTGGGTCAGGAAGGGTTACAGTTTTCCAGGTTATGACATGAACCAAGGCTGAGCAGGTCTGAACTGTCCTGGGGAAGAACCCACTGCATAACCCAGCATAGCAAAGCTACACGCCAGTGCCACAAATAAGTTGGAAGAGGTTACGTGAGTTTCTCGGTCAACTAAAATTACCTGAGAACAGAATTCAGGCTCTGCTCTAAATCCCATTTTAAGCCTCTCAAGCAGGTTTCCAATTTAAGATTTGCATTTAATAGCAGCCAGAAGAAGGCTGATTTGAATGCACAACTACACCAGGAAGACCATACAGCAAAGTGCACCAAATATTCTGGCCGCCCCACGAGTAAGGCGGAGGAATACTCTGGGTTTGCAGGGAACATATGGCTGGGGCTGGGCTCTATCTGGGCCAAGCGACCACGCTCCATGTGCCAGGTTGGGTTATGTAAGAGCATCCCTGGCTGCTGCAGCTGTGTCACGACGGAGCGATGGGTGCAGACTCATGGATGGAGTGGGGGGGGCGCTGCAGAAGGCAGCTGGGTTTGAGCAAACAGCCGCGGGGTAGGACTGTCCCCTCGGTGTTTGTTATCCCTTCATGTACTATTCCGCAGATCTGCGCAGGATGAATTTTCCCCCGAGGGCAGGGGCCGGTTGCATAACGCAGCAGCATCGTGTCAGCACAGAGCCAGTGCAGATGGCAGAGCCCAGCCTGACCCTCCACGGGCAGCAGAGCTGCTCCCACAGCCACACGCCTCGCCCCGGGGCACAAGGCAGGGTGTCTGTTCTTGCCCCAGGGCTGAAGCACATCCATCTTAAAGGGCTCACATTTCCACAAATTCACTCCCCCACCCTAATCCCCAGCCCACACTTGCACTGGGACCAGTATCCAGCCCTAGGCAGCAATGCTTGAATCAGTTACCCCCACTTGAGAGGGGTTAAATATTTTGTTCGTGGAAGAGTGCAGAGGGGATGGTCTGTGCACCAGTTTGGACAAATCAACAGAGAAGAACAGGATCCACCCAATGGGTTTTTTCATTTCCATCCCTATTTCTCTACAGACAGCACAGAGTGTACCTGGGCACATGGGGGGGAGGGGGGTCAGGCACCACAGCATTTTCCATAAGCTCAGGAACCCTCAGGTGGCAGCAATGAGGAGTTTTAGCAGAACCTGCCAAAATACTTCCACCTTCCCCACCGCCTGGTGCTGGGGGCTTGCTCTCAGAGCTGGACAAGCACAAAGCCATCAGCAGAGGGCTGGTAAGTGCTGGCCAGGGACACGATTTCCTCCCTCTTTGCCCTCTTGCATCCATGGTCAGCTCCAGTCCAGCTGGCTGTGTGTGGTTTTGGGGCGAGCCCAAGCTGTTATGCCAGCACCTGACACAGGCAGGCTGTCAAAGATCTCCTGGGATCAGTGATGGGCAGGCAGCTCTGCAGGAGCCTGAGAAAGGATGTGGGCTGGAAAGATGTCACCCTCACCCCTGGTAATCTGTAATTCTTCAGTTTCATTGAAATGTTTGGCTGGGAGAATCCCTAGTAACAGCTCCTGTTTACAGACAGCTTTGCCATGTAGGCAACACCTCCCAGTCCTTTTGTGTCACTGGTGAGTGACACTGCCAGCTACACCACATCCCTGGGGGTCCTTCCAGACCATGTGTGACCACCCAAGCTTCAAGTTCAGGACCTCTGAGCTTGAGACTGTTTAGCAGGGGAGGAGAAGGGAGGGGACTCTGTTTGGACAGAGCTGAGCTCTGTCTGAGCAGCGCTGTTTTTAAGCTTCCTTCCTGAGTAGACACAGGTCTACAAACACAGATGCTGGAGACCAAAGCATCTCCTGGGTTTGGGCCACTAACGTTCACACCAAAGGGAAGTCCTGCCTTTAACAGGGAAATGAAACAGAGCCACAAGATGGACCCACGTGCCTTGTAGGTGAAAGCAAAGAGTTTTGTGCCAAGACAGATGTGCCACTTGGTGCCTACTCACTGAGCCAGCTGGGCCCCGAGGTGTCCTGTCCAAGTGTCACAGGGGAGAGGGAGGGTGCTAGACAGAGAGCTCCAGCACAGACCTTGGAAATTAAATCACACGGCAGAGGAGGCAGAACTGGCAGATCTGAGACCTGAGAGAGACAGATGTCCCCAAAGCTTATACCAAGTGCTTGCAGGTGTCTCTGCTGTGCCCCAGTCTGCTTCAGCTACCGGCCAGGGCCTCTGAGGAGCAAGGCTCCTGCCCAGCCCTTCCAGCTGGGCCCTTGGGCAGTGAGAGGATGTGCAGCTGCTAATTCTATTTCTCACCTCTATTTTATTTTTGCAGTAGAATAGGTGAAAACAACCTCAGAAGCAGTGCTCTGATGAGTCACTATAGAAATAGCTCTAGGAACATAAAAGACTCCTTTGTGTCACTACAAAGTGCACTATTGGGCCAGTAAAGCCGACAGAAATAAGACAAAAAGTGCAAATCACTTACCCAGCTGCAAAGCACAGCGGTGCCCTGCCCTGAATTTAAGCAGCACATGTAACCTGGTCCATTCTGGTTTCAAGCTCAAAGGCATCAGGTCGATCCTGCGGGTTAGCAGCCAACATGTCTTTCAAGAGCTGCTTGATCCCCTCAGACATGGAAGTCCTGCGTTTCTGAGGGATGTGCAGCTCCATCTTTGGGTTTTCTAGCAGCGCTTCCCCAACGGGCACAATCTCAGTCCCCTGCTTGATGTAAGTCCCCAGCAGCTCCTTCTTGGTCTCGGCGTCAATGAAAGTGATCCTCTCAATCATGGCCCAGATGATGATGCCGAGGGCAAAGATGTCAGCCTTGGCAGTGTAGTGTCCCTCCCACACCTCGGGTGCCATGTAGAAATCAGAGCCACAGGCCGAGGACAGCCAGTACTTGTTCACATTCACATTTTTGTTCTCGTGCCCACCCTCCTTGCCCCGAGCAGTCAGGCCAGCACAGACCTTGCTCAGCCCAAAATCAGCCACTTTGAGCACAGGGGTGCCAGATTTCTCAGTTATCAGGATGTTGTCTGGCTTCAGGTCCCGGTGGACAATGTGGTTCTTGTGCAGGAAGGCAATGGCGCTGGTCAGCTGCAGCATGAAGCTCTTGTTGGTGGCTGGGTCGGGCCTTCGGGACAGCACGTACTGGTTGAGGTCTCCCCCTTCACAGAACTCCATGACAAACCACAGGTAGCAAGGCTCCTCTGCATAGCCCAGGATCCTCTCACCTGACCAAAAGGGATAAAAGGGATTTTCAGATACATTTCAAAGTCCATACTAACCCAGGATGGCTGAGGAACAGGTCTGGTTTATGTGGATAGCAAAAACTTTGGGAATGTGACTGGGACCTATCGCACTGCAGGGCACCAGCAGTGATGCTGGCACTGCTGTGGCTTCAAGTACTTTGGGATCCTGTTCAGCATGACACACCAGCACCTCATTTATCCAAACCCAGTGCTGGGAACCAGCTCAGGGACCTCCTCCCAGCAAAGTGCAGAGAACACATCTTCTTCAGTCCTACCATCAGGCCATTCTCCCTAGGCTCTGACAGCCAAAGCAGCAGAGGCTAAAAGCATCATTAGTAGTGAGTCTACAGGAAAAAAAAAAATCCCTTCTGTGAATGCCTCCTCTCCCACCTGAGCTCTGCTGAGGGAGGCAAAAGCTGGCTCATTCCATACACTTTACTGGAACTGCACAGAGGGAGTAAATCACAGCCCTTAACACTGTGCCAGCACAGTCTTGCCAAGAGTGGTCACACCAGCAACCAAGCCCTGCAGCCCACTGGGTCTTCCGAGACCAAATCTGTGCATTTAAGGATTGCATTTTTGCTGGGGAAACTCTGCCACTTCATCCAGCTTTCATTAAGTGCCAACAAGTCTTTAATGAGAGGAAACTGGAGGTCCAAGCTGCAAACAATGTTTGCTGAGTGTAATCACAGCCACACTCGTGACTGTAAATACTCCTACTACTCAGTATTACACCCCAAACAGCTTCTTCCATCACCAGACATCAAACTGAGCTCTTCAAGCTCAGTGCATCTCAGGCTTTCTTCCATAAAACTCCTGCCTCAGGAAGGACTCTCTTGCACATCAATTAGACATGTGAAGAACACAACAGCATCATATCAGCTAATGGGGCCAGGTCTGCCACTGGTGCTCCCCAGGGATGCCAGGATGCCCCAGGGAACATTGGCAACAGATCCATCCGTGTTAGCTGATGCCAGGAATGCAAACCCCACAGCCAGACCCCAAATCTCCTCCAGAGAGCACCCAGGTGATTGGCAGAGCCTGCACACACCACCAGAGCATCATTTTGTTCTAGAAATTGATTTTTTTAATCCTCAAGCACCATAAGAGAGAAGGTGGAGGATACCACTCACCTCTGCCACAGTTAAAAAGTCCCACAGCCGAACTCAAGTGTTTTTGAAAGCAGTTAAATAACTCCACCTATTTGACAAAGCTGGGTTTTGTTTGAGCAAAGCCCTAAAGAGCATCTGGGGAAGCAAAAAACTTCCAGCAGCAGGTAAAGCCAAGGACTACCAGGGACACCCAGCCCTGGGCTGCACTGGTCAGCAGTTGGTGTGGGTGGGAATATTGGTTATTTGCACAATCAGTCTGTATCCATGGCTACTGCTGTGGAAATGGAAATCTGAAATCTGCACAACAGAAGGATTTGGCTGCACCTCCCCATAATCAGCAATCTTTTGCTGAGCTTAGGTCTGAAGGTTAGGTCTGGGGGATGAAAGAACAGGGTGGAATTACACAGGGTACTGGGTGCACTTTGGGGGTCTCATCTGGCTGGAAGGAGGCTCACCATGAAAGCCCAAGGGCCAGCTGGGAGCAGCACAGGACAGCTTGACTCTGGAGACTAAAATGCTGACCAGGAAAAGCACCTTCTCTGGTGCAAGCCACCTTTGGCATGACAGCACAGAAACTGAAGGAGAAGCTGCTCATCCTGGGAGCAGAGACCCTAGCACAACCAGCACAGCCCCAGCTCACACAGCTGCCACCACCTTGATTTCTTAAACCCTAGGGACATCACAGCAGGACACAGGGTTCGGCTTTCCTGCTCCCCTCTGCAGCCATACAGCCCCAGCACAGTGAGCAGGAGGGTCTGTCTCTTCTCTGCCAGGAATAAAACCATGACAAGGAGCATGGCAGAGCCCCAGATCCCTCACACACAGCCAGGTAGGAGCATCCACACAGCACTGCTGGCAGCCCCTTCCCACAGGAAGTGGCTCAAACACTGGCTCAGCAGTGGCCAGGACCTGTTAGTTCTGACAAGTCAAGGTTTGTTTTTAGCATAAGGAAGGCTCTGATTTGAAACTTGGCCCCTGAACCTCAGCAAGCACAAGGAAGATGACAGGGATCCAGCAGTAGCTGTGAGCACCAGGCACTTCACTTTGGGTGGAGCATTGCGAGTAGAGGCTTAAGCCAAAAGTAATATTTCCTCATTTTCTTTCTGTAATCTGAAAGTGTTTTAGTTGTTAAATCATCTTCCTGCCTTCAAAACAAACAGCTTTAAACATAAAGAGCTGGCAAGACGCTCCCTAAAGATGAGATGTTAGCAAACTGAAGACAAGCAGTGAAGAGCTGAGGAGATGCCAATGACAGGCTGGACCTGTTCTCTATCACCAAGCCAGCATTCCCATGTGCTCACTGCCCAAACACATGATGGCACACACTCTCACTCCATCTTTCCAGCAGCACACACACACCTCCCCCATCCCATCCTGGGAACTCATTAGCAGTGAGCTAATTTGCTTAGCTTCACAGGGGAAATAAAAATCCAGTGAGAGCAGAAGCAGCATCCCAGTGCCCACCACATGTAACCTCTGACTCCCTCTGTGCAGGGAGGCTGCACCAGAGAGATGGGAGCTGGTAGCATGGAATTCTAGGCAGTTGGAATGATGGCAATACATTTAGGTGATTCCAGGGCAGCCCACAAGTGAGGCTGAGTGCTGGTGGGAGGTTGATGGCCCGACAGGTGACATGGGAAGAACAGAAGCAACACCTTATACCTGTTCACTTAAGGCAGCTGTCACTGCTCTAGGTTAGGAACAAGAGGGGCATGTGATGTGCAAAGGCACTGGAGGTGCTCCTGTGTCAGGGCTCTGAGTACATTGCACGGGTACATGCCTCTCCTCCAGCTCAGCACCGAGCTTTCACCTTCCTTTTCACACCCTGCCCTTAAATTTAATTACTCCACATCTCGTTAAAATGATAAAGGTTCAGGCTCTGTGCCGTAGCTGAGACCAAACCCCGCCTGATAACCCGACAGTTGTGCTCCCAATCGAGAAAGTCTGGGATTAATCCTCGCCATGCCCTGAGCCCCGGCACGTTGGCACAGCATCTGCGCCGGCCCGTAAATAGCCCAGCTGCGGTCGTGCAGAATGGCACGGCAGCTCAGCTCCACGGCCACAGCTCCAGCTCTGCTGCTGGCAGGGGAGGAGAGAGGGAGACCTGCGGGGCTCACCCAGCTCCAGCTTTTGTTTTGAAAATATTTATTCGCATCTATCAGACCCAAGGCTTGGGAAGGCAGCAAGCACAGGCTGTGTGGCACAACGCAGCCCTGAGGGCAGCCAAGCAGACGGAAAGGAGAATGTCCTCCAGCCTGGTTTTAGGAATTAAACTACTCCTGTCCAGGCTGGGGATGCAAAACTCAGTTCTGTTCCCCTCTGTGGGGCTGCCGTAGGACCAGAGCAGGCAAAGCTCTCCCCACTGCTGGGAATTCAGGAGGCTCAACTCCCACCTAGAGATGGGGCATCTATGGGTCTCCTTCCCCACCTGGAGATGGGGCACTTCCAGCTACCCAAGAGCCTTCCCCAAGCCAAGCCACCTGTCCTCAGACTGTGCAACATGACAGATGGGGGCAGGCCACCTCATTCCTGCTACAGCTGGACACATACCCGAAGGGAAGAGTTGGCTCCTCTCCCAGGGAGCTGTGTGCCCTGGCTGTATAGGAATTTGGACACTGCCCTTCTCAGGGAGCCTCCCTTGGGTGGTTGTGTGAAGGAAGAGCAGAAGCTGGGACGCATGGGGAGAGCCAGGCAGGTCTGGACATGCCCACCCACCAGATACAGAGGGGACAGGTAGGGCAGGGACAGCCAGAGCCACAGGTTTGCTCAGAAGATGGATCTCAGGAGCTTTGCATGAACTCTGTGCCTGGCACAGGGTCTGGGGGCTGCCTACATAGGGGGCTCAGGGAGACTGAGCACCCCAAGGAGCTGACAGGAATCCTGGCACACAAGTTTGGGGAAGGAAGGATTGGGGTCATTGGTTCTGCTCACAGCAGGCTGGGGAGGCACAAGGGGTATTAAGGGCACAGGCCTCCAGCATTTTTCTGCACCTCACAGCACACTGGCAAAGCTGGGTCTGCCAAGCAGCCAAGGGAGGAAAGGGAAGGAGCATTTTGGAGATGCCACCATCACAACCATCTGCTGTGACAGGAGAAGGTGACCCCTGACAGCCCCATGATGCTGCTGGGGGACCCCAGGGGAAAACTAGGGTATAAGCCTAGGCTACAGGAATTAGTGCTTGCAGGGCTATTCCATAGAGCCAGCAACAGGGGGGACATGGGGACAGTCCTAAAGCTGTGAGATCTTGAGCCATAATAGGCTGCAGCCTTAGGGTGTTCAGAGATGGGACAGACTGGGCAGAGAGGGGGAGATGTCCCCTTGGTGTGCATGGGGCACAGGCTGTGCAGGTCCCCAAGGGATGTGTGTGGGCTGTGGCAGAGGTCAGGCTAGCAGAGGGAGTCTCAGGATTTGGGGTGTAAGGGAGGTCGAGTCAGTGATGGCCAGGGGTCCAGCACACAGGAATGTCCCCCGAGGGTTAGGTATGAGCCTGGAGGTGACAACAGGGCCTCTCAGGACTGGGGGCAGGACTGCAGGGCACATAGAGGGACCCCACTGGTAGTGCTGCAAGACATGGGTGGGGTTTAGGGAAGGGTTTACTGGGAGCATCCTACAGGAGAGTGGAGGGGATAGCACAGCATGGGGGAACAGGGTCCAGAACAAGGGTCCTTCAGGTGTGTTCAGGGTGAGTGGCAGCAAAGGGACCCTGTGGGGAAGCCCCGCAGGGACAGGACAGAGATGGGTGATGACAGCAAGCCTAGAACAGATACCCCAGAGAGGACCCCAAAAGTGCAGGGGTGAGGGGCGCTCAGGGGCACAGCAGGGAGAGCCCAGGGGTGGTTACACTGGAAAAGCAGTGAGCTGAGGTCGGAAGAAGGGCATTGTGAGAGCTGGGGGGAGCTTTGGGTGGGTGCTCTTATGCACAGGCAATGCCCAGGAGGGATTTGAGCAATAGGGTGATGAGGACCAAGCGAGGGCAGCAGCAGTGCCTGATGTGCAGGTATTGTGGAAGGATGTCCACGCAGAAAGGAGACAAAATCAGAATGTCCTGCATGGGGCATCCCAGCAGTCCCCTGCTCTGGGGGTGTAACCTGGGAGAGGGACAGGAGGATCTGGGTGTGGAGGCCATTGATGGCAGCAGGGACGTGGCAGACCCAGGTGCTCAGGGGGAGGGATGGGTGACACGGGTGCCAGGGACAGAGGCCCTGGGCATGGGAGGGCAGCCCGGGAGGTGCCCCAGGAGGGCGCTGGGGCCGTGCCGGGGATGCCGGTACCTTTGAGGGAGGTCTCGACGAGGCGCAGGTAGAGCTGGCTGCGCTTGTTGCCGTGGCTCATGCGCTGCCCCAGGCCGTGCCGCTGCAGGACGCACTCCTCGAACCGCACCACGTTGGGGTGCTGCCGCCGGAGGCTCGTCAGGGCCCAGAACTCGGCC
>VXBB01007101.1:24400-37587 GCA_013399915.1 Illadopsis cleaveri | reverse complement strand
CCGGCGCTGTGCAGCCGCACCGGGAAGGGCGGGCGCGCGGCTCGGGGGCGGTTTCGCAGCGCCGGCAGCTTCGGGGGCCCCTCCCGGGCGCCGCGCTCACCGCGACGGTTC
Source organism: Illadopsis cleaveri (assembly GCA_013399915.1). Lineage (NCBI taxonomy): Eukaryota > Metazoa > Chordata > Aves > Passeriformes > Timaliidae > Illadopsis > Illadopsis cleaveri. The sequence goes on along the minus strand of VXBB01007101.1, from coordinate 37,476 downwards.
GACCCCACTGCCAGGAATCACCGGGGACTTTCCAACTGGAAGTTCCCCGGGAAAGTGGCTGCGATCCTGAGAGGATCCCGCTGCCCTGCGGGCCGGCGCCGAGGGTTTTGGGGACACCCAGGGTGGCGTGGAGCGGCGCGGCACCCACTGTGTGGTGGGATACACACTGGTCCCAAGAGCGGGACGCGACGACCGCCCTACGCCGGGACCCCGAGGAGAGACCGGGGCTGCAGTGTGTCCCCCCGGGATGGCCGTGTCCCCGCAGCGTTAAGTATTGGCTCCGCTTGGGGCTGGTAACATTTGGTGACATTTCTCCTGTGAGCAGGTGGAATGGACCACAGAAGTCCCTGTCCCACGCACAGTGCCCAAATTTCTTTTCACCTCCCGGGCCGTGGGCATCACGAATATCCGTCCACTCCGGGCTGCCCGGGATTCTCATCCTGTTCCTGGCGCTGCTGGTGGCTGGCAGCCCCCTGAGCTCGGCGCTTTGCACGCCGCCGTCTCGCTCCCTGTGCATTTGGGGAGGGAGTGGCGATCCAACCCCGCAAAATGTACTTTTCCAGCCGCCTCTCCCGCGTTTTCCCGCCCCTCGCGCGATGCCGTTGGCAGCGGACACTGCGGCCGGTCAAAGACCGCCTCTGCTGAGCCGGTTCACGGAGGGGCTCTCAAAGTTCCCTGATTTCTGGACCCACTGCTGAGCTTTGTGCCGCTACCATCACGCAGCCCCAACAGCTCCCGGCTGCGTCACGCTGGTCGCCCCGCGGAAGGGACGGCGACCCCCGGAGCCACCGGCTACTCTAATGTGGGGTTGCCCCGCGGTGTCACGGGGCCGGCTGCAGCTCCTGCAAGTGGTTTGACCTCAATTTGTTTTTAAATGGAGCCACTTCGCCTCCCGGGGAGGCTGCGGGGGTCATGCCGCAGCCCCGTGCCCCCGGTGCCGCTCGGCAGCCTGGAGCGACGGGGGCGGTGGCAGCGGCGTGACTCGCCGTGTGTACGAGAGCGCCGCTTCTCGTACCGCCGTCGAGTGGCACTTGTGCCTCCTGCCCACGCAGGGAGGTCACCGTGTGCCCGCCTGGGGAGCGCTGCCCGCCCCCTGCTCCGGTGCTCCCTTTGCCGGAGGTTCGCTCCGGTGCGGTCACGCTCGATCGGAGCTCGCGCGGGCGGTTTGGAGCGGAACCCCGGGTATCGCCCACCCGGCGTTTCTCGCCATGTCCCTCAAAATGCGACTGAACACCTCCCTCTCCTGCCTCCGGCAAGGCCAGGCAGGAGCGCAAACGTGTTGGGAGTTTCTGGAAAAGCCCTGTCTCTGAATGGGATAGAGCTGACCGCGCTGGAGGATCCACAGCACAGCGACTGGCTCCCTGGGGAAGCTCCCGCCGGCAGCTCTGGGTTGCAGTCCCTCTGCTTGGGGACAGCCCCGGCGGCTGGCAGAGCTTGTACCAGCTGGAGGGGCGATTGACACCATCCCGGGATGGAGAGCCCTGTCTGGTCTGGGGGAGAGTCCTTCCGGGGGGCCTGGGGGCTCAGGGGCAGAGTGGCAGCGCCGTGTGACGTGAGCTGACATTAACTCCCACCTGCTTCCGCGGGTGCCTGGCACGCTCGGCCCCCTCCTCGCCGAACGCACCTTTCACTCATGTAGTTAGGAAAAGTTAACTTTTCTATTACCGCACATTTCACTTATCCAGATTACCATTAATTACCATTGTCCCAGGGAAATGTCAGTGTGACTCAGAGACACTTTCCCATTAGGAAGAGACAGATGAATATTAAGTTGAGTTGCTGGTGGGTGGGCTGGCTTCCAGCTCCTCTCCCGGGGGACCCTGTCACCCTCCACACCCTGGACCCATGGAGGACCCTCTTCCCCAGCTCAGTAGATCTGTGGCACTTTGCTCTAGGCACAGGAGTAACTCGACCCGGAGCAAAGGGAAGGAACCTTATTTCAAACAACATTTCCCTCTGCGTCCTTGGGATTTGCTCAATCTCTAACACATCTCCCTCGTGTGCAATTACCCTATGCGGGGAGGTGACTGCACTCCAGGCCGCTGGGTGCATATATACATATTCATATAAAAATAATGGTTGTGGTGTAGAAATGCTCCACCTCACCGCGTCTGTGGTGCCCGCATGGTCATCAGTCCCAGCAGCAAGGGTTGAACTGCCTGAGGGCTGCCCACAGCCCCTCGTCCAGGGTCTTGTGGTCATGTGTAAGGAGACGCAACAGTCATGGTCGTTTGCAGAGGCGTTTTGTTCTTCTCAGCTTTGTTCTGTGCCTGCACAGCCCCAGCACAGCCCCCGACACAGCGAGGTGGGGCCGTGGCCACCCTCTGCCCCTGCGGGGCCTGAGCTCCATCCTCCCTCGCTGCAGCCCCAAGGATGGAGGGATGGGTTCCTCCGTTGGCCCTGAGGTGGATGCAGGGCTCTGCCGTCGCCCCCCACCCCATGTCCTGCTCCCTTGGTCCCTCCGTGCTGGCACAGCCTCAGTCTGGATGAGTTAAAATCCACCTCCAAACAAAACCCTTGGGGTTCCCGCCTGCTTTTCAAGGAGCAGTGGGATGCCGATGGGCCTGATCACCAGCCCTGACAGAGGACCACAGGCACAGGGTGCTGTGGCTGCTGGGTGCCCAGCAGAGGGTCCCAGGCATTTGGATGAGCCCCACTTCCCTCACCAGTGCTGGGAGGGCTGAGCAAGGGGGGCACCAGGTCCAGCAGCTGGTGTTCGAGCTGGGAGAACAGCAGGTTGCTGGGAAACATCCCTCTTGAGCTCCGATAAAAATAGCTCTATCTTCAAGGCAAGAGGACTGGCTGCACTGCCAGCGGCACAGGGGATGTGTCTGCACCCACCAGGGTGTGGGGCCGGTGCAGGATGTCCTATGGGGTCTGTGCCTTGGACCCCCATCCCACACATCGTTGTGACATGATACAGTGGGACAGTGGTGCAGGGGCTCAGGGATTGCCCGTCACTGCCCCGGTGCTGTTCTCCTTTATCCCCAAATCAGGCTTGGAAATGCCTGAGAACAGGAATCAGGGCTGAGTGGGAAAAGTAGGGGTGTCTTTTTCCCCCCACCCAGCTCCCCCTGCCTCTTTGGCTCATCTCTGTGTTTGCCTTCATGAGGAGAGGGTTCAGGGAGATGTGGAGCTGGGGGGAAGCCCTGTGACTCTGAGCTCTGGCATTGCAGAGGTTGGGGGGTTTCTATGCAAAGGCTTTTTCACCTCACAGCAGCTACGCTGGGTGGGTCAGGCATGAAGACCCTTTTTCCCTTCCCAGCAGATTTGGATGGGCTCACTTCTCTCCCCAGCATCTCCACGAGGACGGTGCCTCTCCCCAACCTGGGGAGCAGGGTGAGAGGAGGTCAGGGCTTCATCTTTCCCCCTCCACCCTTCTTGGACAGGATTCGAATTTGGTGTCCAGGGGATTCACACTCCCAGCAACCAAACCCCTCTGGGATGCAGCTGTGTGGGAAGACGGACAGACGCCATCCCAGTCCTCTGCCACCTTTCTTGTTTGGGGTGACTCTGAGGGCCCCAAGGACCGACGCTGGGGACGATGGAAGGCTCCGGGTGATTCAGCTGCAGTGGTGGGATGTGCACCTCGGTTCCCAGGGCGGCCGGGGGCTGCAGGGAGGCCTCGGCGGTGCGGGCGAGCCTGCTCGGGAGGTGGCGGGGATGCTGCGGGGCTGATTATTCACAGCTTCCCTCGCCCCGATTGGCTCTGCCGCCGCGCACAGCCGGGCCCCGCCGCAGGAGGAGACTCCGTGGCCATAAAAGCGGGGTGAGAGGCAGCCGGCGGCGAGTCTGGTGGACAACCCGGGCAGCACCGTGGGGCCACTTGCCAGTGTGGCCTTGCCACCGATGACTGGCGCAGCCTGACGCCCGTGGAGGGACACCCATCAGCCACGACCCGTCCTGACTTGGCGAAGCGGGTGCTCGGCGGGACGGGGAGCAGCGGCAGGTAGGGCTGCCGGGGTTGTCATCCTCCTTCCATTGTGTGGGCACAATCAGGGGATCGCTCTTACTCCCCAAAAAGCGACAGTTTAAGAACACCCCCTGAGCCGCAGTGCTGAGAGTGGCTTGTGGTTGGACTTGAGGATTTTTGGGGAGCTTCCACATGGCTGCAGGTCCCTCTCTTTCCTTGAGTGGTTTCAGAGACCATGAAGAGCTGTCCAGAGCTCTGCTGGGGTTCATTTCCATGCTGCTGCCATGCCTGCCATCCTGGCAGCAGAATTACCGAGGGCTTGGAGGAGCAAAAGGAGCAGGCAGAGAGGATGGGGAGATTCTCTTTCCCCTTTCTTGACTCAAGGAGGCTGTGGCTTATTCAGTGTGATCGCAGTGCTGAGTTTTGAGTGATTATATTCCAAAAGTTACCACCTTTTTTGAGAAGCCTTGTCCTGACAGTGTTTCCAGGAAATTTTTAGAGGTGAGGAAAGGAGCTGCTGGAAGGTTGATTGTTCTTCTCCACCAGAAATATGTGCAGGATCCAAACCTGTGGAGTTGGACCTGTATGGGAGGAGGGATCTGCTCAGTCTGGGTGAGCTCTTCACATCCTTCATTAGGTATAATCACAGGTTAGTCAAGATGGGGTCAGTCTCCGCTGTCCAGCACACACAGTCTTGATTCCTCATCCCTCCTTGGGTCACCAGGTCTGTAATTGGCCCCTGGGGTCATGGATGCAGCTTGCGGGTTTTCCAAAGCAAATGCTGGTCTTTGAAGACTCAAGTGGAAATGGGACAGGGGAGGAAGGGACACCGGCAGGCAGCTGGCACAGGTAGAACGTGCTCAGAGTGGTAACAGAGGCTGGGACTCAATGCTGGCATTGCCAGACGCTGCCATGATCCTTCCAAGGTATTCCTGCAGGAGGGGTGGTTCTGGAGCCTTGGGCTTCTCCAGGTAATGCAGGATTGAGCTCGAACTCTGCTTTTTTTCTTCCTCCCTTTGTGTTCTTTTCACTTTTTCCTCCCCGCTGCTTCTTTCCTCTTTTGTCCAAAGCCCTTTGTTTTCTTCCCCTTTTCCTGCTCCCGTTTTGCCAGTCCTGCTTATCCCAGCTTCAGGAGCAGGCAGAGCACTGCCGGGACATTTGTAGCAGCACCTGGACATGGTACTTTTGTGGTGGGGTGTCCCAGGGTGTCCTTGGCCATGCTGGAGAACTGCAGCTCCCCTGAGTGCCATGAAATCCTCCATCTGCAGTAGGGTGACAGGGATGGGACACACTGTCCAGAATGCTAGAGGTCTGAACTGTGCGGTGTCAGACAGACCAGCAGCTTGTTCCCAGCATGGGAGCATTCCTGGTGCTGTCCCTGCGCGCTGCTCTGGTGGCACCCATGGCGATACCGGCAGCAGAGGAGCAAGGGAGGGGAAGCGGGTGGAGAAAGGGAGGGAAAAGGTTCCCAGGGGGCTCCTGGGAAGCACTCATCAGCTCTTTTTGGGAGCTTCATTCCCCCTAGTGCTGCAGCTGGCACCTACCTGTGTGGCTGGCATGTCCTTGCTCCTCGGTGCTGTCTTGGTGGCCCTGGTGCAAGGGACTGTCCCCATGTCTCAGTGGTGAGGGCTGGCTGAGGTCCCACCGTGCTCCTGCCATCCTGGGCAGCTGCCACCCTGTTCCCTGCCGTGCTGCCAAGGCACTGGGAGGATTCACGGAGCTGGTGGCAGTGCAGCCAAGGAATGCAGACAGCTCGGCACACGATGGTGCAGATAATTCAAATTAAATTTTAATCTAGCATGAATTAATACTGTGGCATTAACATTTCTTCATCAGTACCAATTACAGTACATTAGCAGCTACTGCTGGAGAACACAATAGTCTCTAATATGCGTCATTAATGTGTAACAGATCCCTCTGGGTCATGCCTTACCCACCCTAGATAAAAGCAGCAACAGAGGCAGGCAGGGGCTTGCAGCCAGTGCACCCCTTTGGGGCTGGCTCTTACTCTGGGGCTATCATGATCCCAGTGGCACTGTGATCTTGTGGCACTGCAGCTGGGGGTGGCAGTGACCCCTCCAGCCTCATCCAGGGTCAGGTTTAGCACTGTTACCTGCAGAGCCCCTCTCCCAGCTGAGCACAGAGTCCTCATCCGCAGAGGCCAGAGACTCCACCACGGCTCTCAAACATCAGGAGGATGGCGATCATGGTCCGCAGGTAGGCTTGAACCCAAAGTCCTTTGTCCCCCTTTCTGTTGATGCACCAGCCCAGCAGACTTGGTGGGTGGGAGGGAGGGGAGATGACGCTGCACTGGTGTGGGGTTCAGCAGCCTGGGGTGAGTCCACACTGGGCAATAGCATCACCCCATCCACTTGCCACTGCAGCTCCATTTGCTGTGGTTCTTTTCCCCAAGGCCAAGGGGAACAGGTGGTGATTCATACGCCTGCGCCGTGCAGACGTGGCAATCACAGAGAAACCCGATGCTGGGGAAAAAAGGGACTTTTCTTTCTGATGGTATGATAAGAGAGATGGAAAGGATAGATGGGATGGAACTGAGATGAGATGAGATGCAACAGTGCTCCTGCCCACAGTGACTTGGTGGCCACCAGGGACTGGCTGTGGTTCTGGGCTTTTGCCAAGGACCAGGCTGCAGCCAGAGTAAGGGGTGACATCTTGTCATGTCCTTGCTGGGAGCAGGATCTGGAGGTGAGTCATATGGGAGCCCAGGTCCCTGTATATGTCCCCAGGAGCAGCTCACAGATGGAGGTGGTAGGTGCCCAGTGCCTGTGGAGACATGATGGGGCCCCCCAGATGGGCCCCCCCTGTGTCACCTGGTACAGGGACAGTGACAGGTTCTGTGCTGTCTTCCCCTCTCCAGGCAGCATCTGCAGGGNATATGTCCCCAGGAGCAGCTCACAGATGGAGGTGGTAGGTGCCCAGTGCCTGTGGAGACATGATGGGCCCCCCCAGATGGGCCCCCCCTGTGTCACCTGGTACAGGGACAGTGACAGGTTCTGTGCTGTCTTCCCCTCTCCAGGCAGCATCTGCAGGGCGAGATGGCACGGCGGGCACTGGCACTGGCACTCTGCCTGTCCCTGTCTGCGGTGGCATCTGCCCACTGTGTCACCCAGTGCTCCCTCTGCGCAGCCCAGACCCGCGGTGCCGAGAGCAGCATCCAGCCCCTGGTGAGTGCTGGCCACACACGGATGTGAGCCAGGGAGCCACAGCAGTGGAGTGTCACAGGTGCTGGGTGGCAGAGCTGGGTGGTACCTGGTGTGGTGGTCGTGGGCACCCCAGGGTGCCGGGGTTGTGCAAACATCGGCTTCTCACTGAGCTGAGCAGCACGGTGGGCAAGGACCCCTGGGTTTGGGGTGGGGACACGCCCAGGGTGGGGTGGGAGGAAGGCAGGGGCTCACCCCGAGCACCTGGGGCCGCTGTGGCCGCTGTCTTGCAGATGTGCCTGTGGGAATGCCAGGGCTCCTTGTCACCCGGCCCCGAGTGGGAGATGTGCAGGAAGGCGCTGGCGCTCCTGGCCCCGCTGGTGGCCCTGGCCGAAGGGACAGACCCGTCGCCACAGGAGGCGGAGGAGGCTGAGGCGGAGGCGGAGCAGGGTCTGGGCCCTGCAGAGCTGCCGCTGGCGCCGGCCAAGCGCTACGGAGGCTTCATGAAGATGATGTCCAAGGCGAAGCTGCTGTCCCTGCTCCGCGAGAACGCTCACAGCAAGGGCGGCCTCAGCAAGAAGTTGGGGGGCTTCAGCCGCAAGCCGGGGGAGAGAGCGGCCCCCGAGGACTACCCGGGGCCGGTAGGGGACGGGGACGAAGAGCCCACGGGTGCCGGGGCCGAGAGGCAGGAGCTGCCGCAGCTGCACAAGCGCTACGGGGGCTTCATGCGCCGCATCCGGCCCAAGCTCAAGTGGGACAATCAGAAGCGCTACGGCGGCTTCCTGCGGAGGCAGTTCAAGGTGATCACGCGTTCGGACGAGGACCCCAGCGCCTACTCAGGGGAGGTCTCAGACCTATAGAGCCAGGCGTGGGACGGCAGCACCACGGTCCCCACACTGCCACCCCGACTGTGCCATCGCCCCCAGCCCTGTCCCCTGCCCAGCCCGGTGTGGCTGGTGTCACCCTTGCCTCATTCCCCCAGGGGACCATGAGTTCCATCCCCAGTTATCCCTCTCTGGTTCACCTGCTCATCCTGTGCACGGAGGGGACAGTGCCACTCCTCCGGCTGCTGGCGGTGTGGCTGTGGCCCAGCCCAGGGTTCCCGGGGGTGTATTGCTGGGGACACATATCCTCCATCCTCCCGTGGCTGCCAGAGCACAGCAGGGTCTGGAAACCATCACAGCTGAGGTACAGGGCAGTGGGCTCCAAGCACTGGGAAGGATGAGCCAGGGCAGGATCAGGGAGGTGGCTGCCTCGGCCATGGACAGAGGTGGCTGGTGGAACCACAGCACCATCACCAGGTGCTCAAGCGGTGCTGAGCCCAGCCCCCATTCCCCTCCCTGAGCCTCTCACAGTGTCCCACTAATCCCAGAACCCACTTGGTGCCCCTGGGCTCCCCCTCAAGAACGACTCTAGAGGCAGGGTCAGCCCCATGCCCCCAACACCCAATTCCCCCCTGCAGTCAATAAAAGGCAGATGCCAACGAAGCTGAAGGCCTGCTGGGTGCTGAGCCTCCTCTGCAGGGCAGAGCAAGCATCCCAAATTAGGGTGCCCAAATGGGCCAGGGGTGCTGGCTGTGCACCCTGCAGGTAGCACATGGTGGTATCGCTCCTGTGCCACGGGTGCCAAAAGGAACGTGGGACCCCACGCACCTCTGGAGCAATATCCTGAGGGTGACAGGGCCATCTCAGCTGAGCAAGTGCAGGGCAGGGATGCTCAGCCTGCTACAGAGGCATATAGGGTAGGTATATATAGGCAAGGTACCTCCTGCAGCAGCACGCAGGGGAGACTCGCATGGGAATCACAGCTGCTGCCCCAGCTGGGAAGGGGCAGTTGTCCTGAGGGCAGGGGGAAAACTGTCCCTTTTCTGTTCATGTGTGACCCCACCAGCAGTAGCTCAGTGCTGAGGGAGCCCAGCCTGGGCAGCAACTTCCATCTTGAGTGTCTGTGTAGCCCCACATGGTAGTTGCTGGCTCTGGTGAGACGCAGTTCATGTCCCAGGCACCAGCTCCAGGTTGGGGAAAGGAGCAAGGCCACTGCAGAACACTGGAACACTCAGCTCACTCAGAGCATGGACTGAAGCCAGTACCCAGCCTACCTGCACACCAGTCTGGGCACTCCAGCCCCAGCTCAGCTCCCTGCACCTAAAGATGGAGCAGGGCCAGGCCCTGGTCAGTCCTTGCCCATGGGGTGCACTGCTCCCTTCCCTCATGGTGCCCTGGGGAACCAGCACCATAGCTCTCATCCCAGCCTTGACTCCCTGCCTTCCTCTTCCCTCCCTCCAGCACACGAGTGAGGGCTGTGCAGGATGAACCCTCCTCTCCTCCTCCCTGCAGGACACACAGACCCCCAGCCCCACCCTGCCACCCCAGTTCCAGTGACAAGGTGACCCCCCCCGAGCACAGGGACACAATGTGCGGGAGCAGCACAGGACTTTTCACTTTTATTATAAAAATATCTTGCAAGCAAAAAGAAAAAAAAAAAAAACAAAAGAAAAAAAAGTCTGTACAAGCAGTCACATTGCTCCCAAAGCACCCCCAAGGAGCCCAGGTGCCCCCAGGCCCCTGCATTTCTACTGCTGCAGGAGCCAACACAGGGTGAGACTCCACATGGTGGCCCAAGTAGGGGGCACATGGAAGACATTTGTCCCCATGGGTGGGCTGGGGGGAGCCTGCCTGGCCCCCAAGACAGAGCTGGGGTCGGGGGGGTGGAGCATAGAAGTCTCTTATAAACTCTGTAGGGTTTGGGGGATTCTTTACTGAGGCCTCAGTCTTAATTTTGCACATCTTATTCTAGTGTTAAGTACACAGCAGTACACCCACGTACAACACAAAACATTGGGGGTTTCAGCTCTAAAAATTAACAGTTACATGTCAAACAGTCAAAACATGTTACACGGTACCTGCGGGGAGCTCCCGGGGGGAGCCAGGCTGGGGGGGCCCTCGCACGCTTTGTACAAGCCTGGGGCAGCGCTGGTGGGTCCCAGTGCAGGGCAAGGCTGTGCACAGGAAGATGATGAGGAAGATGCTTGGTGCTGGGGGCCACACCTGGAGCTCCCCTGGACAGCAGGGTGGGGGCCTCAGCTCAATGGCCTTCCAGCCTCTTGGCCTTGGGGCGAGACGGAGGTCCCGCAGAAGGGACACTTGGGAAGAGAGGCGGACACTTCGGTCCTTCCTTTAAAGCCAGAGTTTGGTGTCCAGGCATGGTGGCAGGCAGAGCCCAAGAAGGCAGCGTGGGAGCCCTGCGGGTCCTGGGGAGCCGTGGGCCAGGCAGTGGCATCCCCATGAGAGCTGGTGTGGAGGCACTGTACCTGTCCCCTCAGCCCAGCTGGAGCTTCCCAAGGAGCTGCTGCTCCGCTGGCTGAATCTGCTTGCAGGCAAACCTGGCACACTGAGTTTGAGCAACCATTGATGGGGGTCCTGAAGGGACGGAGCTGGCAGCTCCAGGACCAAATTGCCCCCCAAAATTATGTCTCTCTGGATGGGAGAAGACCCCCACAAGTATTGCAGGCTCCATTTCCACCCTAAAACACGGGTACCGCAGCGCATCTTCACATCGCTCCCAGTGCGTCCAAGAGAACAGTCTTAGGGAGGAGCAGAGCTGCTCCCCCCAGGACAGGGGGTCCCAGCAGCCACTGCTCACTTCCTGGTGATCTGGACGCTGGCATACTCAGAGCTGGCCTCCTCGGGGCGCGGGGCCGGCCGCTTGGGTGCCTTGCTGAGGTGCACCATGTCCAGGTCGGCGTAGGTGAGGTTGTCATCGCCGTTGGGCGCCTGGTTGGTCTGGATGCAGGCGTACTCCGACTGCTGGCTCATCTCCACCATCCGGCGGATGGTCTTCCTCTCTCTGTCGAAGTTCAGGTCCGCGTAGGTCAGGTTGTTGGGGTCAGATTCCTGTGTGAGGCACCAAGAGTTCCTCTTCTGGGAAGATGCCCCTGTACCCACAGCCCTGTTCTGGACTCAATCCCACTGCAGCTCGGCCCGGGGCACCTCAACCCTGCTTGTGTGGGGGAACAATGCCAGCAGCCACCACCCTGCAGCCATGCTCTCTCTACCCCATGCTGCAGCTTCAAATTGTGAGCCACTCTCTCACCCTGTCCTGGCTTCAAAACCACTGCCACAATTCCAGAGCTATCACTGAAGCCACTCCATCCCGCAGGGCCAGACTGCCCAGTGATGCCCATGCGGGAGCTGGCAGAGCCTGGGTGGGATGGACAGATTGCTGCTGATCACGACTTTGCTCGTAGCTGCGTCACCAAATGCAAAATAACTCCACAAATAGCCTGGCTGGCTATTGCACAGCTGGTTCTCCAGGCAGCACCAACCCAGACTTTACTGGGAGGAGATGGAAAAGGAGGAGGAAGGCAGAAAAGATTCTGGGAAATGGCCACCCTCTTCCTGGGGGAGCTTCTTTTCCACCTCCAGCCACAGAGTGGAAACACTGAGGTGTTTCACTGGAGAACCACCACCCTCCACTGGAGACACTGAGATGTTTCACTGGAGAACCACTACCCTTCCCCTCCCATCTCCAGTGGCTCCTGGCCACTCTTCCTTCCCAGTCCCAGGATGACCCACCTGGGTCGTGGCCTCGCTGCTCTTCTCTGGCTCATGTAACCTGGAAGGTGGGACAAAAACATTCAGATGGATGGAGTGTTCTGTTGCCCCTTTCCCTGGTGATGGAGCAGCTGGGGAGGTGAGATGCAAGCCAAGGTCCTTGCAGCTACACCCAGCAAAACAGATTCTGAGCATTGGCTCATGCTGCTCCAGTTGCCTCTCTGCTGGCCAGAGACCAGCACCCACCAGCCTGCTCAGCCCCACTACAAGCAAAAAATCCCCATGGGCACAGAACCCCAGCTGAGGAGATGGGCAGAGACTGTGCTCCTGCCTTCCCTTTCACAAGTTTTGGAGATACGGCTCTGTCCCAGTCCTAAGGGACTCTGTGGGCTGGAGGTGTCCAGCTCAGAGTTCCCACAGGTTACCCAGTGAATAGCAGAGATCTGCACTCACCTGGCAGACGGCGAGCTTTTACCTGCCGAAAGAGAAGTAGTTTAGGAAAAAAGTAATTCAGGAAACAAGATAAACGCCCCATTTCCCTGGGCACAGAGAACACATGCAGAGACTGCTTCAAGGACAAGGACACATCTTTTCCCAGAGGCAATTGCCTGCAATTCCCTGGAGTTTCAATCAATTTCATTCAGGACTGTTCCTGAGGGAGAACAGGAGGTGCATGGCAAGGTTTAGACCAGCCAGAGCTTTCCCTGCAGCCTGCAAACAACCTGGGCAGCTCTATCCGTCACCCCACTGGGCAGAACCTGCAGCTGCACTGCCAGGAGTTATTGTCCAATGGGGCAATGTGAAACCTATGGGAAAAAGAGGAAAAATGGGGTTGGGAGCAGCTGCCTCCCTGCCACACACTTGGCTCCCTTACCCTTGATCTGCTTTGTCCGGATGAGGTATAGAATCGCAGCCACCAGCAGGGCCAGCACAGTGCAGACCACACCCACCACGATGTAGATGAGCATATCAGCTGAAACATCAATGAAAAGGTCACCATGGCCCAAGAACCTAGTACCTCCCAATCCCTGCAGCTTCACAACTGGGATTGGCCCAGTGATGCATGAATCATCAAAGAGGACAGCTTGGTGCCTGCCATCATTGCATCCCCCAGCCCCCTGATATGGAGATTTGGTCCTTCAACCAGATTTGGATGGGACTTTGAGCTTCCTCAGGGGGTGACACCACACAGCCACCCTGGCAGGCACCCCATCCTAGCAGCTCTGACGCACCCTTATCCATCTGGAACCCTTTGCTCAATCCTCCCTGGTCCGGGTTGGAGATCCACAGGAAGGCTGAGTAGTTGGCAGGGGCCTGGACATCGTGCACCACCATGCAGGTGATTGTGGACCCATTTTTCTCCTCCGTCGCTTGCACCTCCACCTGGCTTTTCAGCTCAAACAAGCCCCGGGACAGCTCCGATGGCCGTGAGATGTTCTCCACCTTTAT
>VXBB01007099.1:190780-211190 GCA_013399915.1 Illadopsis cleaveri | reverse complement strand
GTGTGTGCCTGACCTGCTGACCAGGCTATGCAAGGGGAGCCCGGGGGTCAGGATGCCCAGCAGGAGAGTTTGCTGGTTTCAGAGCTGCTGGGAGAGTGGTGCTTGCATGGTTTGGTACCTGGATTGGGTTAAAGTGTGGGGAAAGCTGGAAAGGGAGGATGGCAGTGTGTGTTCCTGAAGGGCTGGGCTGTAAATTGAACTTCAGCCTCATGGAAGACACACCTTTGGATATCGATGAGTTTGTGAAGTCACTGAGGTGTTTGCAGGTGTGAAGCCTCCAAGCTCCCTTCTGATGTTAGGGAGTCTTGTTTCCTGTGCCTGCTGAACTTCTGCAGAACAAAGATGTGCTAAGACCAAGGAAAAACGTTTAAATTTAGGTGGGAATTTTCAGGCAGGTTTCATTTGGGTTGCTCATGGTCTAAGCACGGCGTGTTTGCTGACCTGAGCATTGCACAGACTGCACAACTCCTGCAGTGGAGTTGTGTAAATAATCAATTCTGTGAACAGGGACAAACAAGTGTCTGCAGCTGCATCAAGTGTCACACACCTGGGTCTTTACCATGCCCTGTACCAGTACTAGGGAGCAACTGGCTGATCCTCTCTTAGCAACAAATTAATGTATTTAAACTGAAGTTTCATGTATTTGAGGTCACAGTGCTAGGAAGACAATTATGTTGTCTTCAGTTTATTTTGTTATCCCATGTGTGCCTGTTGCTTGAGGAACAAAGTATGGATTACCTTTTTGAGTTAAAACAACTGGTAAATCATGACAGAAATAGTGACTAGCAGAGAAATGGCATACGTTTACCAAACTGCTTTGAATCTCCTTGAAGGGATTAAAAATTCCTGCAGTTTATGTAAAATAAACAAACCCAAAACTTATGTCCTCTTTCCTTTCTGTTGTGTGGTCTTTTAATAAGGGACTTTTTTTTTTTTTGGTGGCTCCAATTAGAAGGTTTTCTTGTGCTAAAGATTGATTAGGGGAATTTAGAAGAATGGAGTTCTCCAGTTCAAGTTACAAAATATACAAGGCTGTTCAGTAATTACATTTCCTGGAGCTGCTGCCTGGGCTTGATGCAGAGGTTGGTGTAGAGTGGGAAGGGCTCTTGAAAATCAGTATCTCGAAAATGTGGCATTTCAGTGCCTTGAGAGGGGACTGGCAGAAAATTAAGTCTACTGTAGAGATACAGTGGTTATACTTTATTGTTTTAAGGAAAAAGTGGCTGCACAGTTACAAAACCTGAGTTTTGATTTGAAAGGATCATAAACTTTCTGTGTCAGAAATGTCAATTAATGCTACAATAATGAATGAAAGATGCTGAAAGCTTCTCACAGTGGGGCTGTGGTGCTCAAGAGAGATAATGACATCATGGCAGAACCCTGAGTTAGTTGACATAGCACAGGTTTGTGTGGTTGTTATAATGTAGGACATTGCTTCTGTGCACAGAACATCCCAATTCTGAAGTTAATACTGAAGTAAGGTTCTATCAGAAAGTTGTACTTTAAACACTTCCAGTGATTTAAAGAGAAATAATTTCTGCAATATATGGGTTTGTTTTCTTTGCGGCAGGTTTTTCAATGAATTTGATTAAAAATAGGAAAATATTATAGATACTGCTTTAGCAGTGATGCTTCTTTAATTTAAAAAACACAGGTTATTTAGATAGGTTCAGCTTGATGGGAATATTAGAATAATTTCAACAGTAGGTGAAAATCCCAACTAAAGTTTCTTTGACTGAAAAAAAAAAACCTGCCTTTGGGCAGAAGGATTTTAAATAAATACTTAATATATGTTATTATAACATCAAGAACTTGGAGGTTAAACATTTTTGGCCCTAGAGCCTGACTTGGGGCTGATTTAAAAGTGCTCCCTATGATGAGGTGTAAATATCCAGCAGTGCCCTGAGGGGCAGAGGCAGAGACAAGGATTGCAGGCACAAAATTATTAATACTGGAGTCCAGAGAGAGGCTGGTGAGGAGGCCAGGAAAGGCAAAGGAGCCAAAGGAGAAATGAAGGAGAGAGGAATTACCAAGTGTGCAAGAACACGAAAAACAAGGGACAGAGCTGTGAGAGGCTCGGGCCAGAGCTGAGGGTTTGCTTCCCTTTTTAAATTTTAAATTAGCTCAGAAATTTGCAGTGTAATATGTCATCCTTTTCTTGTTCTTTTTGTTAGGAAATAATTGGTGTGAACCAAATAATGTGAGCTTTTTTGTTATTTGGGTTTGTAAATTGCATGTGAACATCAAATTGGTTAAAAAATAGACTGCAGGGCTCCCCATCTTCTTTCTTGCCACCACTCCAAGAAATCTTTTGCCTTTTTTTTATTGTACTAAGACCACCAGCTAATTTAATTTGTTATCTTTCAAATATCCAATTTCCAGAGTATTTTTGTTGAATGCAACATGTATTTTTCTTCCTATTATACATTTTTATGGTTCCTTAAGTTTCAGAAATTTAAGAATACTGCACTGAATAAGGAAATCTAAGTTTAAATGAAGTTATAAAGAAATGTTAGCTGCAAAACCAAGCAGTGGTACTTCTTGCTCAAGTGGTTTTTACTTTGGATGGATAAACTTGTGCTATTTAAAAAAAATCAAAGTTTTACCTTGCAAATGTTGGAAACACTTGATAACTGAAGGGAATATCAAAATATGGGAATGGGTTTCAGAGGACATCTTTCTGTGCAGAAGAGAATACATGTTTCAGGCAGACTGTTTAACAGCTCAGAGGATTCCAAGAGATAAAAGATTAGAATAAATCTAGTCTTGTATGAGAAATAGCCTCTCCCAAGAGACAGCATTCAGTGGCTGAAAGCTTTGTAGTTTTATGGTGCCTGAGACCCTGAGGTGCTGTTTAAGCACCTTTATTTCAATTTCTGGAATTCCAAGCTCTCCAATTTACCTGGATCCCATGTCACTACACCCAAAGCTGCTGCAGCTCCTGGGGATTTTATTGATCATGACAGAGGAGTTGGTGCCCCATGGGCACAGACTAGCAGAGCACCAGTTTGTAAGGCCTGAGAGGTTTGCCCAAAAAATGCTACATCCTCCTGGAGCTAGATGTGTCTTCAGTGACAGAAGGAATTAGAGTGAAAAGCACACTTCTATTTTACAAGCAGAAAAAAATACTCAGAATCAATGACCATTCTCTTTATGGAGTGAGATTACTCTGATGGAAAACCACATTGTCACCCATGTGGTCTCAAAGCAGAGATTTGTACTCCCCTTTACCCTGCCGTGTGTTGTGACTAACTTATAATGATTCAGAAGAAATAACAGCAATTTAAAAAAAATCATTATATTAGGCTAAAATAATAAGAAAGATTTTTTTAAAAAAGTTATTTCTAACTGGGGTTCAAGAGGAGGGAAAAGATCTCACTTCTCTCCCAGCTGAGCAAGGGAAGCCTCAGGGCATGAGATTGGTTTTAGCCATTGTGTGAGTGTAGGTGAGTGTTGATAGTGAGTTGTGATGTTGAACACTTAATAATGTTGTACTTCCCCATCTGAGTGTTAAATGTTAAATGTTTGCCTCTGGGTGCTACAAATTTCTGTTCCTGTATATATTTTGTAGCAGCCTTTTAGTATACGAGATTTACATTTTTGTCTTTTTGATCAAATGGAAGATTAAGTTTATTTCTGAAGAAATCAACTATTTAGAGACATCCTCTTTGGTTTAATCTCTTTATATCAACACATTTCAGAGTGCCTTTTTTCTCAAGCAAGCAGGTGTTTTTGTTGAAACAGCCAACTGTAGATAGCAGTCCCACTGCAAATGTTAAGGCAAATCATTAAAAAAATCCACTTTCTGTTAAGTTCTTTCATGCTTTTGAGAGGCTCTTCCTGCTGGAAATATTGGTGCACTGATACACCCTAAGGGCCCCTGCCGTAGGCTTACAGCTCAAAAGGTGAACATTAAAGTCCATTATAACATTTAGGGTCACCAGGGTTTTCTCATGGGGTCTCTGTTTACTTTGGATGCTCCTTTGAGGCTTTTGAGTGTGAAGTGGTGGAAGAAAACATACAAATCCAAATTTCAGGTTGTAGGAAGACAAATAGCACACTGTGGGAGAGTTCCTTTGATGAATGCTCTGTGCCATGGATATAACTGTGACATTTTTGGGGAACGTTTTATCCTTTGAAGCTGTTTGCCTCATTGTCTCTCGCTTTTCAATTTCTCATTATTTTTATGTGCTATATACCAGTCATCAGTTTGAATTCTAGATTCTGGTTTTACTTTCATTACATGGCAGCATGCTTTCTCCATTTATCTTAGTAAGCACTGCTCCAGACTCTTTAAAGACAGGTTGCTCATGCAAAAACTATGCTGAAGTGCAAATCTGGACATATTCAGAGAGCTGTTGGATTCATTTTGCTCAAGCTTTCAATTGATTTTAAGGTATGAAAACCTGGGCTTTTATCCAACTGGCCAGGCCTATTACACCATCTGCTTTTGCAGATATTGCACCTTTCTTTGGATCTGCTAGTGATATATTTAAGGTATTCACAGATGCCGTGGTGAGAGGCACCGTTGTGGATGTCAGCAGTGATGGGGCAGTGGGAAAGCTCAGATCTGGGGAGGTGTGATGTGACTGCCTTGGTTTTTAAAGCCAGTCCAAAAGAACAGGATGGGTAATTCCTGTTTGGGATAAATGTGTCATTAGCTCAGGGACTGAGGGAGAAAAATGAATTTCAGTGTTTCTGTCACATAAGGTGAAATGATGCTGTTTTGCAGAAAATCAGTGTTTAGCAATGAGTGTGTGAGAATAAAAAGTTTTATGCTAAACCTCAGGAAATCAGCCCTAAACTGGTATTGGTTCTTTATTTGGGCTCTTTCTGGATCCTTATATGCAGAATTTCCTCTGATTTTGGGGCATGTAAAGTTCTCCTTGTTGGGCTTGCCACCTTAAAGCTTTGGCTGTGGTGTCCTGAGTGTCTCCAGTGCTGGCTCTGTGCCCACAGGTCCATATGTTCTGTGTGATTTCACAAGTTACAGTGAATATCCTTCTCCTTTCTTTTCACTTGCATCACAATCTCTTCAACAAAACAGTGTCCACTGGCAAATGTTTTTTACATTTCAAGGAAAATATATGTGCCTGTGGGTTCACATGGTTACACCATCTTTCCTACCAAGGAGTTTGACACCTGGGAATATAAAACTCCCTCCAAAACACAGCTCTGGTTTATTTGTGCCTGAAACACTTGTGGAGTCACCCTGTGCACAGCACAGATGGAAATCTGTAGAAGGGAAGCTCAGAGATTAGATCCTTGAAATTTTGGGTCGTTGTTTGAGCAGCAGGAGAAAGATTTCCTGCAGGTTTATTTGATGACTGACCAGCCTGTGCCAAAGGATGCAGTTCCCTGAGACTTTGGCTCCATGTGAGAGAATAACTGAGCATGGTGCAGGGACTGTGGCTCTCAGAGCCCAGCAGAAAAAGAAATAAGAGCAGCAGCTTCTCAGTCACTGCTTGCAGCGGTTCTTGCCAATTGAATAAAGAACATTTTAAGGAGTGAAATCATAGGGACGTTCAAAAATGTTTAGGAAAAAAGTCGACATATTGTCTGTTTGAATTAATATTTAACAAAATATCGGATTATTCTGTTCTCTATCTCTAAAGCTTTAAACTGCGTGTTTTAAAAGGGAAAAAATGGAAATACTTAAAGATGAATTAAAGTGCAAGTGCTGTTAGCTGAGCTTCATGGAAGGATCAGCCCTAAGCTAAGGTGAAGCAAGAGCATCATCAATGAACATTCTGGATTGAAAAGAGTAATATGTGGATGGCTGTGTAGAAACAAACATGATTTCTGTCAGTTTGAGCTAAATCACAGTGAACAAATCTCACATCTATCAGGCAAATTAAGGCTCACTCTCCTGAGGTGAGTTTGAGTCCTCTCAGTGGCAGGCAGTGTTAAATACAGAGTAATCAGGAGAGACTCGGGGTGACCAATTTACAGACTTTAACCCCAAATGAGTAAATCTTTTGGTTTGTGCATGTGCAGCTCCAGCATGCAATACCTGTATGATTGCATCTGCAGTCAGGCATGACCTGCAGCCTTGCTGGAATGCACACAACTGCAGCACCAGGCCCTGCACATCAGGACTCTCCCCAAACATGATGAGCAGCTTTTGACCTTTTAAAAAAATTTTTTTCAGCAGAGAATATTTAGCCACGTGGAGACCAGTGCAGCTCAGATTACAGATAGTTCTGTAAATGACTGCTAGGAATGGATGGACAGGCACTGAGAGAGCACTTTTGTCAGATTTGGCAAAATGTGAAATGGGCTTTATTTCACCAACATTTTTTACTTCAGTAAGGAATGTTGATAGATGCTTCAGTATCACCACTTGCCCATGTTTTGACATTCCTATCAGCTATGTGCTGTTTGCAGGGTTGTTTGCTTTCTGATGGTGTTGTTTTTTGGAGGTTTTTCTCATCTACACATACTTGTATTTGAATTTTTTGGTTCGTGGGGGTTTTTGGAGGATCTCAAAATACACAGGCTTTGTTTACGTTCAAACAGAATTGCATTTCAAGATAATTAAATCCTTTTCTAAATTTTCTTCTGACATAAAGTTTTACAATGTATCTTCCCCTGTATATGGGTATAATATGGGTGGCCACCATGCTTTTCCTCTGTGACTGACAACATCACATTGTATGAATTTGGGCAAATTGTAATGTTCCAGAATTGAAATTTCTGAGATGCACATTAATTTTTATTTGTGCACATGAATTCTTTCCCAGCTAAACTTCTGTGAACCCTTTAACTGTTAATTACTTCTGAGTTCCTTTAGCATTATGCACGTGAAATTATCATATTTTAACATTTACAAAAGCTTAAAAATTACTTCTAAAATAGGGAGATGTTAAGACTTTTTTGGGGGAGTGATTGATTAATTAGGAGCATCTATTGTTTTTCACATCTGCAGATTTCTTTGAATTTCAGTCTATTCTCTCAACTTTGGGAAAATCAGGTCTGCTAAATGAGTTCCAGAAACTGATTCCAGGCCTGATTTCTTTAAGCAAGGGATTGGTATGGGAGGAATGCTGTTATCCTGCATTCTGTGGCCTGGAAACCTCATGAGGATTATACAGGCAGAGGATGCTTTTTTTCCTTTTTAAAATATTTCTGCACTTCTCATTTGGCTTTCTGATTAATACTGGGAGAAGTTAGCTTGCAGATATTAATATATTCAGTGGCATTTGATGCCTGATGCTCCTGGCTTGTGTTAATGGCACATTTGTGTAAACTCTCACAGCTTTGAACTCCTCTAAGATTTGTCTTGTTCATCCCAAGATCTGATGATAACCAAGATCTCACTGGAATAATCAGAATTTAAGGAGAATCTCTGGGAACTCTGGTTATTTGCAGAAGTGGACAGGAAAGCGTTACCCAGGTGGTGCCATTTTGCAGAGATCACTTATCAAAGAAAGGAAGATGGGTTTGTGTGTGAAGAAGAGAAGCTCTCAAAAATACTACCCTGAATATAAGGCAGTCCCGTTTTAATTTCAGTGGTTGCAATAATAACCACGTCAGGAGCACAAAATAGGCAGTCTGTGCTGAGCAGGGAAAATTGTGGGGTAAAGCCTCCATTTGTGCAATCAAAGCGTGTAATAGAACTCGATTGTACACACATTTATACTTATGACAGCCTTCATTTTGCATTCTATTTAAGAGGACCTCTGTATCTGAAAATGAGTAGCAGCCTTGCCCAAAATAAAACAGCTTCAGAGAGAGGATGCTGTTTTGTAATGCATTCCCCAACCAGCCTAATCAGAAGCCATAAATCAATAGGCAAATAGGACACGCCACTAATTAGTCAGTAGAAAATTCTACCAGTGTGTTTTTCAGCAGAGACCTGTGCCAAGAAATCCCCCACTTGTTGAAGGCATCTTTTCAACTTCAGTGCCTAAAAGACAGATCTGTTTTTTCAGAAGAAAATTTATGTAAATGGTCTGAGATTTGTGTCGAACTGGAGTAAACCAACGCATCACTAACTGAAATCAAATGTTTGTAAAAGTGTCTCTGGGATGAATCTAATCCTGTCTGATTTCTATCAGCTGATTTGTTTTGCAATCTAATGGCTGTCAAATTTGGCCCTCGGTGTCAGAATCGTATTGAACCAAACGTCATTGCCAAGGCAATCTAACAGGCCGTGCTCTTGGTAAATAAAATTTGGCAGAAGGTTCATCAGTGCACGTTGTGGTTCCGCCAGCTCCAGTCTGTATTTCACACATGTCTCAATTCCTCAGTGTGTAGTACCTCTTATCAAATAAGCATATTTAGTTTTGTGCTTGCCAAGATCTTTGGAAAATGGAAAGGTCCCCTCGAGCTGAGCTCTGCAGTGCACAGGATGGAGTCCCAAGTACCTGCCCCAGTTCTGTGTGTGAAAGCATGCAAAGACTCTGTGGATGCCAAACATGAATCTAATAATGAAAAAGCTACAAAATAAACATTCTTTTTCTTTCACAACTGTTACTTAATTTAAATTGTGTTATTCTGTGGTGTTCTGGTGTCTGCACCCAGCTGTTAATTAGGACTTTTGACATGCACGGCTTCAGGGTGATCCCTGAAGGCAATATTTTCTAGTCTTTCACTTTCTAAACACAATTTACGTCTTTCCAGTTGAGATATTTGCATATAAACTGCTATTCTGATGCACATTCTTGCTGAGTTGCTTCATAAGTCTTCTGAGTTGCTTCACAAGAATGAATATGTGCAATCTACATACAAAAACTGCTGCCTATAACGAAAAAAATCTGTTAAATTAATGAATTTTCTGGAAGGAGCGAGCTTTAGGAGAAGCAGAAAGTTCTGTGAGATATGGGATCATTTTAGAGTATAATTTACCCTTTTTTTCCCCCATTTATTTTTTAAGTTCAGGTGCAAACATGTGATTTCTTTTTTAGCTGTGTGCTGGAGGATTTTTGCCTTTGGAAAGAGTGGGCATTTTATTTATACTTATCTCATGTTTTTGTGAGGTGACAGCACCATGTGATATGAGAGACTATCTGTGAAACACATTAGTGCCTGAATTTTATCTTTACTGATGCAGAATGTCAGACAGATCCCAATGGAATGTGTGTAGGGCACTTAAGTCCTCCAACAATTCAGCTGTACCACAAAAAGGACAATTATTAAGACTCATTGGAGCCTGAAACTTGTAAATCAAGTAATGTGGAAATTCAGTATTACAATTACATGGAAATCTTGCTCAAAATGCATTTAATCCTGTTGAAATGAACAAAAAAAACCCCACTCTAGAGCCTAACCAAAGAACCCCCTGAGAGCTCCAACCTCAAATCCATGGCTAGTTCTTCACTCTCCAGTGAAAATATATTAAAAAAAAAAATTAAAAGCCTAATCCTTTAGTAAGTAATGTGGATATTGCATTTTATTTCCATAAAATAAAACTTTTGGCAGAATGCAACAAAAGGTGAACAGGAGTGGGGCACTCCAAAATCTGTGGTTTGTTAAAATAATGGCTTAAAAAAAAAAAATGGATGAATTGGGGATTCTTCAATTCTAGGAGGAAAAGAGTGGTTCAGCAAAAGTCTCTTGATTTTTCGTCTGCTCTTTCCCCTGATGCTGGAAGTTGGATATTGTCTCCTGCCATGACTCAGCTGTGGGATTGTCACCTCCATCTCTGGCTCTGCTGGGTTGCTCTTGTTCTTGCATTTAAAAATGCAATATCCCAGTGTAGGCAGGGACAGAGGATGCAGCTCGTGTCAGGTGTGTCTGTCCTGTGTCCCAGGTGTGGGAAGGGAGGTGTGCCCTTGAAAATCCATGGTGGGATAACAGGAGGGGACAGATCCCGTGGAGGGCAGCCTCCCTTGTGCTGAGCATTGCTGGGGTCAGCCTTGGCTGAAGTAAACAGCTTGTGCAGGGCATGTTAAAAATCTGGAATCTCCGTGCTTGTTTTCCTACAAGAGAGGATTCTTTGAGGATTTTGTTGTCCTGCTTTTGATAAAATGATTCCTCAGTTTGTGTAATCATTGTGCAACTCAGGCTTTTGTAAAGGGGTTTTGTTTATTGTAAGGAAGGAGACAGATGTTTTTTGTAAGAACTCTTTTTTTCCCCCAGTGCTTTATAACATCAAAACACAAAGTCTGTTACTTGGTGCTGTAATCCATGGCCAGTTGTGCTGTTTATAACTTTGTGCTCTGGTTATTTCACTGGTTGTGTGAAGTCTTCATTGAGGAAATAAAGCAACACTCTCATGGCTGTAAGCAATGCTCAGGCATTAACACAGTGCTTTTAGAAACATCTATTGTGAGTGCTGAGAAACATCCTAAAGGATTGGGAGCTGCTGCTTTGGATATTGATTCCTCCCTGCATGCCTTGCCCCCCTGTTGGTTGTACCGTCCTAGGAAATGTGGGAATGGTGAATCTCGAGTTGCACAAGTGGAGGAGGATAAATTATTGCAGCTGGGTTTAGGGAGAAAATAAATTGTTGATTTTCATAAATGACTGTTTCAGAATTTGGCATCAGTGTCTGAGGGAATGATGAAGGTATGTGAAGTGCACCCCTGAGTGCTGTTACAGGCCTCCTGTTCCTCCATCATCGTGCCTGTTGCACCATGGCTCTTAAATGTGCTCCTGGAACTGTTAGACATGCTTTGGACAGGACAAAGATGTCCCCCAGTCTAGTGAAATAATCCCCCTGCCTATTTTAGCAGTGGTATTTTGGGATGGATGGAGTTCCCCTGAGGGCTCAGTTTGGGAGAGTTTGGCTGTAGAATTGCCGTATCGCTCTTCTCAAGAGTGCCAGGAGCCAGTCATCCTGTCAGTGCCCTAATCAGAGCTTTGCATCTCTGTGCATCTGGGACACATTGGTTTGTTTGCAGTGCCTGTTCCAGGTGGTCAGGCAGGGAACCAGCTCCCTGTGATCAGAAACCACACGTACAGAAAGGGCTGCAAACGTCGAGCGTTGGTTCCGTGCCTTCGCAGTCACCAAGCAAGGGGAGTGAGAGGAGAAGACTATTTCTGGCATAACAAGGGTATAATTTGGAGGAATAAACTCTCGCTGTATGTTCTAGCCATTTCTTAAATGCAATTTGATGTTTCCCTTAAATATGCCATGAGATCTTTAGCTCTGGCAGGAGATGAATACTGTATTCTTCTAAACAGCATCAGATACATATGCATCCCCGGATGTGGTAACGCTCGGATTTCCTCCCAAAAATCTCATAGCAAGCAAATGTACAGAGTAGGAAGTGAAAAATATTTCCAGTGAAAGATTCCTGACATCTTTCTTGCTACTAATGCAAAAAAGAAATGATCTATAATCACTGCATTTCATGCTCATAATGTAGCAAACATTTAAGGCAGTGAGGCTTAAGGTAACTTGCGGGGAATGAAGAAAAGATCCCATATGTTATTTTGAAAAAACCCAAACTGCTTATGAGAACACAGCATTGAGAGGTGTATTCTTTTTCCATTTACTCTCTTCTGCTTCACAAGGCTCTGGAGCTGGAGTGGTCCAGTCCATTTTTTCCTCCTGAATGTATCCTTCAGCTGAGAATTCAGTTACAGAATTTCCTATGCTGAGATACTCCCTTTAAAAGGGAATTTAAGAAAGGTTTGGACCTGAATCTTCCTGGAATGAAGTAAAAGTTTCTTGGCTTGTAGGTTCTGAAATCAAGAAGGGCCAAACTTGTGAAATAAATTTCATAAGTGATTTTTTTTTAATTCATCGTCATGTCAAGACCTTTACTGGAATAAATTAAAGGGCGAATCTTATCTGAACTGCCAGTCTTTATGATCTTTCCCAATGCTTATCTTCACTTTACTATTGAGAAAAAAGAGCTCAGACTTTTGAGTTGTGGATTTGCCAACATCTGTCTTCAAGCAGCGTAGCACAGGTGTCTGTGAGGGATATTTTAAACACCAGAATTGTGTGTTATTCATAGACTGCATTGTATTCAACAGTGGCTGCAGTTCCAAGTCTCCTCCATGGTCAGGGATCCTGTTCTTTCCCAGTTTCCAGAGGGTTTCCATGTGCCGCAGTGCTGAGGGTGTTGACTGCTCTGTTCACTTCGGATTACACGGAGATTTTGGAGATACACAGGATCAGGGTTCTGCGCTCCATTCCCTTTCTCTGGAGGAAATTATCTGTAGGGTGTTCTAAGTTGTTTTGGGCTTTTTTGTTTGGTTTTTTATATGTTTTTTTGGTTTAATCAAACCAGTGGGAGGACCAGTGAGGATTGAATATTGCTTTTTTTCCAGCCTTACATTGCCTCAATGTGCTAAGAGCAAGGAAAGAAGACAAAGTATTTTCCAAGTGTACTACTGGATCATTTCTCGTGTGGGCCTCTGCCTTGTGGAAGGATGAAACATGCAGTGTGGCTCTACCAGCTAAAAAATCTCCATTTTCTGAGGGACATACTGCCATGGTAGTCCAGGGAGCTTCTCCAGCAGGAACAGAAGAGGAATGTTTGAGAATAACAGAACTATGAGATGTCTGCTAGCATGAATTTCTGATATACGTCATGTTTCCTAGCAGCTGGAATTGGTTTTGTGGGGGTTTTTTTTGCAGAATATTTCTCTGCACTTCCTATGTCCTTCCTGCTTTTTCTTAATGTTCTCTTCATTTTCCATTTGCAGATTGCAAGTGCATTGAAAGTTAGAATTGACTTTTCAAAACCGCTATTTTTGAGTATAAAATTAGAGAAAAAAAAAGTGTGTTTTCTCCATGTCCTCAAGGTTTTTGCAGAGGGGCAAAAATGATATTGTTGTATGGAAGAATGGGGAGGCAAACACCATATGAGGAAATCCAGCAGCTGAGAATCCTAGCCCTGCTGAGGCTGGCAGGGAGATCCAACCCAACCTGCCTGAAGTTGTGTCCAAACAGATTTTGAGCATCTCAAAGGATGGAATTCTATCACATCCCTGGGCAACTTTATTTATAAAACACCTACTGCAGCTGTTTGTTGTTGCAGACAGCAGCTCACTTGCTTAATTGCTGGTTTATTTAGGATAGCAAAAAATTTGTAGATCAGACTTTTTGGCAATTTTGTTATGAAATACAGCCTAGTANAGGTCTGTGCTGTCACAGTTAAGCCAGAGCCCGGAGCGGTGTCAAACCTGGCGGTGCTGGTGGTGTGCTGCTCCCAGGGCTGGGCACGGGGCTCACAGAGCACAGCTCTGCCTCCTCCCTCACCTTCCTNGTTTATTTAGGATAGCAAAAAATTTGTAGATCAGACTTTTTGGCAATTTTGTTATGAAATACAGCCTAGTACAAATTCTATCCTTTTAAATGAACTAATTACAATGAAAACAGATGTTTGTATTTATCTGTGGAGATAAAAACTCGATGCAAGATATTCCTAGTCCAGAATTAATTTACTTAATAAATGCTTGAAGATTAATGAAAGTATCGCTCTATGCAGCTTTAAAAAATAATTAAAAAATAAAGTTATGTGAATCATAGAGTGGTTTGGGTTGGAAGGGTCCTTAAAGGTTTTCTAGTACAACCTTTTTGCAATGGACAGGGATGCAACTCACTAGAACAGGTTGCTCAGGGCCCCATCCAACTTGGCCTTGATGTGAAGCATGAATAAATAAATAAAAATCAGTTAGCAGTACTTATTTTTGAAGTTAAGAAGCTAATATTAAGATCTGAGTGTTAAAGTTGGTATAAATATTTTGGATTATTTCTTTCATCTGAGTTTTCTTGGAAATTAAAATAATTGTATTAACCTCTTATATATTATTTTTCCCCTCATAGTGTGTCTAGTGCTGCAGCAAAACTCTTCTGTATAGAACAACCGTTTAACAAATTGGATGTTGAAGGCTGCAAAACGAATGGTGGGAATTTGAGGCATTGTGTCTAATAATTAGTCTAATAATTGTGTCTAACTAGTGAATTAAGCGCCATGCATGGTTATGTAGTGAGAGTGGTGTTATTTTTGGAAGATGATGATGGAGAAGCAGGATGTGTGGAAAGTTCTGGAAGTCTGTGCTGTCACAGTGAAGCCAGAGCCCGGAGTGGTGTCAAAGCTGGCGGTNGTTTTGAGTGGTGTGACTTGGGCAGCCCCTTCCCAAATCCATCTGGAGCCTCTCCTGCAGGAGGGGAGGTCCATGTCCTCAGAGGGCACAGCTGGCTGCTGAGAGCTGCAGCTGAAAAAAAGCAAAATCCAGCAGCCACTCTGCCCTGTCCAAACTGCTTCCTAGATTTGGGAAGAACTGTTAGAAGGGAGATGGGCATGATGGGTTTTCTGCCTGGAAAGATAGATGTAAAATAAGTGCCAAACCACTGAGTCCATCACAGAAATCTTCCTCTCTGTTTTTTGGTAGGTGGGATAGTGGGAGAGGAATAACACTTCTAGAAATTTCATTCATATATCAGATGTTTTGTTTTCACAGCTGTGTACTTCAGGAAGATTTATTTGCTATGAAACTGAGGAAGAGTAGCCTTAAAAATCACCAGTTCTTTGGCAATGTGCTCTTCAGTGATGAAGCAGGAGCCTGAGGGAGTGGGCACAGCCTGTGGGTTATGAGACTCCCTGGTTTCCGTGGGATTCCTCCAGAAGGATTCTGAACTTCCTGCTGGCAGAGCCCTGTGGTTTTATATTGGAACAAAACTGAAATATCCTGGTAGAAGTGGAGCCTGGGACTGCATTTAAGGCTGGTGGTGTGTGTGCAGTGCAGGTGGCTGGTTCCATGCCCAAGTGTTACTTCTGTTGGTCCCTTTATAACCCTGATGTTTTCCTGTTGTGTCAATATGTTGGTAGGTCTGTTCAATTATTAATTGAGATGATGGGTTGTTCTAGAGAATTTTTGCTGCTTAAAAGTTTGTTTCTTTTTTAAAAAAACTGCTCTGTAATGTAGATGCTCCTTTTGCAATTTCACAATTTCTTAAGCTTCTTGAAATCATACCAGGGCTGTGTTTGAGCTTGGCAAGTTTTAAATTGTGGGACTGCCATAGCAGTTTCTGATAGCTGGACTAAATAAAGTGGTGCTGTAAAACACTTCTCTCTTTCCAAAAAAGCAGTGAGAAGGTAGCCAGACGTTGAATGGCAGTGCTTTTGCAAAGCAGTTAATCTTTATAACATGCTACTTAAAAATATGTAAATGTGCTCAGACATTGGCAAGGGTAAATTTAATGGTGATTAAGTGAAATCATGAGTTACGCTTCATAATATCTTTCAGTCTCTTTTTCTGTTCTCCCTGGGCAGTAGCAGGATTTTTTGTCTAAGGTGCCAAGTTTAGTTTATAAATTAGAAATGTGTAAGGAAAGAATGTTCTCTGCACTGACTCACTCTGGTGTCTGGTCTTTATTCCAGGCTGTATTGATGACAAAGTATGCTATGAATTTAGAATATCTACAGACCTGGAGGTGGCAAATTGCTTTCTGCTTTACCTCCAGAGTTTGCATGCTCATCAAGCTTGCTTCTTGACCTTTTCTACACCAAGTTGCTCTTGCACAGCAGAGCAGTAGCACAGGTGTGGTCTTTCAGGGGAAAATGCAGCCTTTCTGGGATATCAGTTTGTAAAACTCCTGCTTTCCTCCCTTTGGATTCAAATTTTCTCAATTTGATTTTTTTCTGTTACTCCTGAGAGCTTATGTAATTGATAAACCTTCAAAATACCATCTAGAAACTAATAAATAAAAAAAAAAAAGAGGTCTGTGATTTTTACATGTTTTTGTTTAATGAGAACTGTGCTGGCTAATCAGAAGTAATTTCTGTTAAAATTAAATTCTGAAGTAAAACGTTTGAACAGTCTCTAATCTGAACATGGGAAGCCACCAGAAAGAGAAATTGGAAGAAAAACCATGTGGGTGCTGCTGCATCTGACCCAAGGCTTTGTTCCCTTTTCCTCCTTGGGAGCCAATCTGTTCACTTCTATGGGATGCAAATCCGTGCCCCCTTGGAGCAGCAAGCTGAGGAGTTTCCCTCACATCCTGAGCTTATTTGGTGTCCCAAAATCTCTTATTGTACTAGTTCTGGGGGGAAGAGGCTTCCTGGATCTGTCACTTGCTAGGAACACAGGCAGTTGTTAAGGAATTTTCCTTCCCTACTCATTTTATGTTTGTCATTTGTGCAAAGAATTGACTGAGCTCCCAGAATAGGTGGCTTAGGTGTTAGATTTCAAGTAGATTTTTGAAAAAAAACCCATTTTTGCCTGAATGATGGTGTGCATAATGTTGTATAGGTGAGATCTGGTTGAGGGTGGATACCAGGGGGTGTATCAATGTCTCTGAGAGATCTGCAATTAATTGGTTTAATTTCCTCTCTGGGCTGGATCAACTAGACAGCATTTGCTTTCCTCTCGGTAGTGAGGCTCAGCTCTAAATTAACCTCTGCTCTTACACACCTAGCTCTGCAAATTATTTCTGCAGCCATCTAGAGGAGGTTTTTTCTCCAAGACAGATGATGAGTGTAGGAGAGGGAAACATCTCTGCAGAGAAGTGCTGCAGCAGCCTTGGTGTCCCTTGTGCAGTTTGAAAATGAATGAACTCTCAGCAATAATTCTGTCAGTCTTGACCTGGAAATTTGGGTTTATTGCTGCATAAATATGGGCTTGGTTTGGAGTTGTCATTATCTTTGCTCTGGGTAATTGTCTACAGATCGATCAAAAAGCTAAAAATAGCAGCTGATAAGATATGGGACATGCTCTTCATTTTTTATTAATCTGAGGTGATGCCATTGAAGTAGTAATTACATTTCCTTGGACTAATTTTATGGAGCTTGAATCTGCAGAGTTCTTTCTTCTTTCACCTTTTTCACCATTGTCATACTGGAAATCTCTTTTAAAACTTTTACTAAATTTAATTCTTTTACTGCTACTTTTTTAATTTCTCCTTAGATTTGAACACATTTCTCATCTGTGGCATTCAGTTCACTTATGCAACTTTCACAGACCTTGGAAAAACTTTTAGGACTGTACTTCAGGGTTTTTTCCAATAGTTTTATGTATTTTTCAGCACAATTTGTGCATGAAATTTTGTGAAAAATATATAAAATATATAAAATACATTTGTGCTGTTAGACTGTGTTGTTGTCTATCACCGAATTCTTGTGTACAATTTCTTTTGCTAGCCCAACACAACTATTTTAACCTCACAGTGTCTCTTCTTGGCATGGCATTACTGTTACATAATCAGTTGGCATTGTGGTTTTGATGGATTTAAGCTGAGGGGTTTGGTGCCTGGGCTGGAGGGGTCCACAGAGGAATGTGGTCCTGCAGGAGGGAGGAGGCTCCAGCAGGCAGTGCTGAGTTCTGCACAGCCTGTGACATTTCAGTGCCATCCTGACAGTGTTTTGCCTTCCCTGCTGTGCACGGGTGGAGGGCATAGAGATGGATAATTAAACTTTGAACCAGTAAACAGAGTGGAGGGCCCAGGGCTTTGAAGAGCAGGAGATCACAAGGACAGTTTCCTGGGGGTTGCTTTGCCTCGGATGCAGCTTCACGTGGAGCTGAGCCCCAGCCCCTCCTGGCACCAGCAGCAGCCTGAGCAAATGTGGCACAGGCAGCTTCATCCCTCTGGGGCCACAGTCAACATCACTGAGGGCTTTTCCTAAATGGAATGGGGTGATTTGTTCTGCTTCCTCCTCCAAAGCTCTTTGGTTTCCGCTTCAGCAACGATTCCAAAGTGAAATTTGCCTTTATTACATCACTGCTAAACTCACAGAGTTAGAAGAACCTACACCCTTTTGATATTTTGTCTTCAGGCAAAACTGGGGGCAAATCAGACTGAAAATACTAGAATTTGATCTTCCCTGTTGATGCTGATGTAAGTGCTTTAATCCTGCGAGTGAAGCTCTGTGTGTGCAAGTGTTGCCTCACAGTCNATGTGAGCTCAGAACTGCACCCCTGGGCAGCACAGAATCTGAAAACATGAAAGCTCAAACTTAAGGCTCTAGTTTCACTAGAACTTCTCTAATTCTGTCCTGCTGGCCCAGGAGTGACTGTACAGACTGAAACACAGTCTCAAACACACATACAGGCTGTGCACATGATTATATCTATACCCACACGTATGCACAGGCTTTATAACAACTCATAACTGAAAATGTCAGTGCTGAAGGTCAGTCTGCCCTGAGCAAATGAACTTTAAATTCTTTTGGTTTTTATATTTGTTTACTATTGTCAGCTTTGAGCTTAAATGTGTTATTCACTGTCAGGAAGCTCATTCTCCAAAAAATAAATAGACCTGCCAGAAAACTTTTTACCTACCTTAGAAATATTCTGTAGGAAAAAAAAGTCTTTATAGACATTAATACATGTTTCTTGCTGACTTTGTAGAAGAATTTGAGGGTACATAGTAAACTTTTATTAAGAATTTATGGTTTCCTGGCTTACATTTATTTTGTATTGATAAGAATAATCTCATTGTTTTAACACAGCTCTATTGGCTTGTATTCTTTTCTCTGCCTCCCATTGGTGGTTTTTTTAATGAGTCAAAAAGAAAAAATATCCCTGGGGAGGACTTGAGAGCAGAAGGTAAAGTTCAGAACCAGAAAATTGTTTTCTTGTATGGGACAGCACCTGGCTGACCCTTTGCTGTTTGAATGTGGCCTGAAATTCTTTGTGGCTGGAGTGTAAAACCTTTGCCTGCCATTGCCCCGTGGCAATTAGCAAGTCAGCACTGAGCTGGAGATTTTTTGTATCAGAAAAGGAGCAAGTGGCTGGTGGTGGCTGCAAATACCCTCAGCACTGTCCCTGTGAGAGGAGGGCACAGGCTGCATCCAGCAGATGAGAGGGACAGGAGCAGGGTTGTGAAATGTTTTGTGCCTTGCTGCAGCTTGATCCAACAGAAAATATCCATTTTCTCACTGCCTGGCTGAGCTAACTGGCTGGTATCTGGGATGGAGTGAGGGAATTTCATAGCACAATGAGAGGGGCGTTATTTTTTTTGTTTTCTTTTTAACTTCAAGGCAAAGTGTGACCTTCTAATGCCTTTTTAACCTCTGGGCACTTTTTCAGCTCAAAAGCAATTTAGTGGCAAACAGTAATTAACCCGAAGGGAAACACATCTTTGGTTTTTATTGGATCTCAGTATATGGGTCAAATTAATAACGCTGCAGAGGTATCATCTGTGGCATTTGAATATATTAGTAGAAAAAAATCAGCAGACTTAATTTAAAATTAATATTTTCAAAGATCTAAGTAAGAAAACTTCTTTATTAGAGCAGTGGTGTTTTGAAAACTTAAACTTTTTAGTGGTTTTTAATACAATTCTACTCTTTTGAGATGGTGATGGACATCAGATGAAGGTTTGGGGTTACTTAGGTTTTTGTTTGGTTAGTAGATGATTTCTGATACAATTCCTTTGTAATGTTTCAGAGGCAGCTTGTTAGTGCAATCTAACTTTTGTATTTATGTATGGAGGACAAAGATGCTGTTACTTACCAGGGGTCACAAACCCCACAAAAGGGAATAAATTTTTAACTACCCAAGATTTTCAAAACCTATTACTAACTCTTCAGAGGAACTAATATAACATCCTCAACCTTGCTTTGGGCATAAGAAGATTGTCTTAGAAGGAAAAAAGAAATAAAATCAGAACATAGAGATTAACTGAAGCAGCATCTTAGTTTTCAAAACATCAGCTGTTTGACAGGTTAGAATCAGGCACAGGGTTTGTAGGACACAGAACTGGGGCCTCCATCTGAGGCTGTGCTCAGTGTTCCTCATCTGCTCTGGGTTTTTGTTCTTTGAATCACTTTGGCATCATCTCTGCTGCACAAATGGGGTCTGAAGGTAATAATGGACCAACAGGTCTTTTAAATGACTTATGACCCTCCTAACAGAGAGAACAAGAAGAAAATGGTGGTGGGAGGGCAGAAAGAAATCTAAATTCACTCAGTGGTTTTTACTACCTGAGAGCCCTCTCCCAAGCTGTTTATAAAATATTAGGTTTGCATTACACAGCTGAAGGAATTCACAAAATGTTAAAGCTGTGACTAAACCCAGCCTGTTAGGGTTTTTCCCTTTGGTGCTCGGAGAAATGGGAGTTGAGGGAATTGACAATGAAACATTGCAAGTTTTCGGCAGGAATAGAGCTAAGAATTGATATTTTAAATGGGGCGGAAGGGAATTAAAGCCAAACACAAACTTCAGCACCATTACCCCAGCAATGCATGGAATGCACTGCTCTGGGAGAGCTCCTTCCCTTTTTATACCCCCACCCCGTCCTCAAGTCCTGCAGCTCTGCAAAGCTCTGCTCAGAAAAGCAGGGAGAGAAGGTAGGAAAAAGCCAGAGTTGGAAACTCTGAAGAAGGGCCTTTGAAAGGAGATCATATTCGTTCTCTGGGCCACACAGCATCAGGAATTTCCATAAGGGTGAAAGAATTTACGAGGTGCAGCCTATCCATAGGCAGCTCCTGCAACCTGTAAAGCTCTGCCTGTTTTTCCCCCAGAGAGGAGTGGTGGCCCTTGTGTCCCTGCTCACCTGGGCTGG
>VXBB01007099.1:77610-190581 GCA_013399915.1 Illadopsis cleaveri | reverse complement strand
CCCTGGGTGATGTCCCTGCTCACCTGGGTGGGGTGATGCCCTGGGGGATGCCATCCTGGCAGTCCCTGCTGTGGGAGATCCTAGCCTGCTGTGCCCTGTGTTGGTACCAAATTTGAAACTTTCCTGTTCTGTGTCACAGGTTAGCAAGGGTGACATTGCCACTCATGTCACCAATGCTTCACTATGACACGAGCCTCCCTCTGAAGCTGAGCATAGCAAATATTAGCCAGGTTCACTGTTGAAAGCAGATTTTTAAAATTTTGTTTTAATTCATGGTCACTTTTGATACTCAAGGAGTGTGTTTAGTAACTTCATTGAGACATCTAAGTAGTTGTAGCAAACATAACAAGTTATCCTTTACTGCAGTGGCGTTTCCAAGAATGAAAGATGGAAAATATTTGAGGTATAATACTGAATGTCCTTCAGTTTGTAGAAGTGAAGAGCAGCAGCCCAGATTTCATATCTACAGTGTGACCCTCTACTCTTTTCAAACTGCTCTTTTTGACAATCCATCAGGGGAAGGGAGTACTTGGACTTAAATGTCACAGAGGTCACACGAAAATTCACTGGCATAACCAGTAATATACCTTGGAATCTTATTTCCAGAGCTCCATTTAACTTTGAGACCAAGGCATTTTCCTCCTGTCACTGCTCATTCCTGGCTGAGTGGGTCTTTTTTTTCAGCAGTTGTGTCAGTGACCTCCTGCCTTTCCACAAATGCCATGTAGCTTGCTCTTGCCCTTAAACCATTGCTCTTCATCAGCTCTAATAGAATATTTTCTTTATTACTTTATGACAGGGGTGTTGGGAAGGATTGAGATGGTCCTTTCAGGATTTTTGTTGGGTCCAGCTCCAGATTCGTGTCTTGCTGTGCCATCTTTGCTCTGTGCTTTCCCCAGAAAGTTCAGCTGGACAAGAACGTGCCCAGACCAGCGACACAAGAAATGATGATTTCTGCTGGCTGGTCCCAGCTTTCCCCTCCACCTGAGAGAAAAAACCACCACAAGGAAACAAACAAATCCCCTTGTCAGGCACATGTGGGATAGCAGAGAAACAATCCTGCATTTGCACGTGTGGGAGGTGGGAGTGTCCTTTGGAGCTGTGGCTTTGGTTTGGGGGAGCTGGAAAAGGAGAGGTTTCAGTCACAGATAAGGAACTGCTCACCTTTTGATTAACCAGACCAAAGCACTGGCCCTTTCAGCACACTGGGTAGCCTGGAGAGGTCCAAAAGAAAAGCACTAATTTTTCAACTCCACAGAATACAAAGGTCAGGATATTTTTAAGTTCATAGCATTCACTCTCTGAAATGCTTTGGAGTGAGCTGTAACCCTGTGGTTTCAGAACAGAGCAGTTGTTCAGGTTTCGTAGCATGAAAAGAGTTTTATGAGGTTGGGTATAAAGAAGTGTTTCCAAGTTATGCTAGGAAGGCATATATAATTACTTTTGAGACTGTTCTCAAAAAAATTCACTTGAAATACCAGATTGATAGATAGATGTAATTTTTTAAAGTTTTGTTTTCTTTTTTTTTTCTTTCTTTTTTCCTTCTTCATTTTAAATTTTTTTTCCTGAATAGCACCGTTCTACTATAAAAGTGCAGTCAGTTGCTTCAGTGATTAACTAGCTGGAAAAGCTCTGAAATGGCTTTGTATTAGGAAAAATAAGGCATGCATGGGTAAGTTCCTGGCTGTGGACAGGGCTTTTTGGGGTTGCTCCTATGGACAGCTTCAGCAGCTTTATGGGTGACAGGAGTTTGACCACGGCACATTTCAGTGATGTTGCAGAGGATTTAGGCTGCTGACAGGATTGAGTTGATGTCCAGGACTGAGGTGCTGGTTGGTCACAATGGATAAAGCTTTGCTATGTTTAAAAGCATTTTATAAATTGGAAGTCTGATGGCTGTTGTAGGTGGCTGGGTGATCACATGAGCTTTATCTCAAAGTGAGATCAGTATTTTCAAAATGTAACTTTTAATTCTGCAATCTTATCCTATTTTAAGATTAATTAAGAACACAGTAATTTTGAGTTTCCTCATTCCCTAAGAATTTTTTCAATGGAAGCAGTGAGTGATATCCTGTCACATTTCCTTTTGGTGCATAGGAGTGCTAAGAAATTCTAGGACAGAGAAAATGGAATATATAATTCTGTTTCAGTTTTTGGAATTTAATTATGTAAGAGGAATTAAAAACACTGCCTTGGAATTACCAGACTGTCTGATTTGAATCAAAGTAGCCTTATGTGCTGCTGCAAGTGTGCTGGAAAGAAAAAGGGAGATAAATCTCAGTTAAGGAAAAAATCTGATACCTGATCCTGCCTTTAAATGTGTTTAAGTGATATATTCATCTTGAGCATGGTCTTGCTTCTGATAGTTTTTGCCCTGTGGTTTATTTTGCAATTGCTAAAGCTATTCCAGATGCCAGAAGTGTCAAACAGATAAAGCAGTGATTCCAGCCGACTTAAATTCAGATTATTGATTTAAGGGGTCAGTAGCAGCGTAAAAATACATTATACATTTAATGTGTGAACTGACATAAAACGTCTTTGAGTGGCATTATGTTGGTGACAGGCAAATATTTAGTATGGTTTGAATTCAAAATCCATCAGTTTTCAAGCTGAGGTAGGTAGAAGTGTTTGTAAATATTATTTGAAAATGAAAAATCAGAAAGGAGGATTGTCAGAGTTCCTTACAGGGCTTTGGAACCAAAGAGCCATTCTGGATTTCTGGTTCAGGAGAAAGTCAGACACGAGTTGTTAGGATGATTGATGGAAAAGTAGGCCATGACTTTACTGCAAGCACACTTTTGTGGAAAAGGTTTTTCACCATCACATGTATTCCTTTTCTTTCCAGGTATGTTTAGCCAAAGATTTTTTTTCACTTGCCTGTGCTCTAGGATTTTTTGTCCTGTTTTTCTACTGAAGGATGCAAGGCTGTTAGCATTGCTGCCTTCTATAATATTGAGTTAGGGCCTTTGGGGTATAAAAATAAAGTAGAAAATTACAATTGTATTTATTTAGACGAATTATCTAATCCTGATCATTGTTATCTCCTTAGAATCCCTAGTGTGTGAACACATACAAAAAATGTATGAGTGGCCTGTGACTTGAAAGCTGCTCCATGTAGGTTTCCCCCTCATAAATAAATGAGGATTTATTGATATTAGATGAGGGGTAGGCATTGAAATCAGTGGGTAAGGGATCAGCTGGCATGGCCAGAGCAAAGTGCACTTTAGACTGTGGGTAATTCTGATTCTAGTTGTCTGTAAAATTTTTGGAAATCTCCTTTTCTGAGTGATGTCAGTATTTTAACATCATCATTACTGAGAACTCGGCCTTTCTGTTGCATCCCCCACCTCCCTGCCCCCAAAACCTCAGTTAGAATTAAACAAATGGCTTTAGCTTTAAAATATAAACCCATAAAACTACGAGTATAAAGCTTGGAGACCCCCCACCACCACACACACTTTTAATTAAGTGACTGTGTTGTTTCCAGATGAGAGGAAAGATGACTCATTTGGTGACTTAATCTCTATTTTGTGTTCAAAAAGTAAAAATTACATTCTGAGAATCACTTCAAGTTGCACGTTAGCACCTGCATCATAATTGGGATGTACTGTGTCTGTTTTCAAACTAGAATTTCTCAGTCTGATTTTTTTTTTCTCTAAAGCCTTAATTTCTAGAGTCAGAACCTAAACTTTTAGGTTTAATGAAGTTTTAACCTTATAAAAGCAGTGTTTTATCATGGCAAATGCCAGGCTTCCACCAGGAAATTGCACTTACACCTTCCATTATCAACCTAAGGGGTATTTTTTTAGTCACGAGTCTTAAAATAGAAAGAAGGAAGCGACTTTAATCAATACAAGACTTTGCACTGGGATTCAGAAAACTTTGTTTACAGATTTGCTGGTGTTTAACTGTGTGGTCATGGGCAAAATTCTGTTACTGCTAACTGTTCCTGTGCCATTATTTACTTCCATTGGTAGCTCAGTGTGAAGCATCTCTGGCTTACACCAACCTTACCTGCAGTTCCTGCCCTTGGTGTGATGAAAATGGCAACAAACACCAAACCTGAAATGCCTCAAGGGGCTGCAAAGCTGCAGCTTTTCTCCTGGAATAGGGGGAT
This sequence comes from Illadopsis cleaveri, assembly GCA_013399915.1. NCBI lineage: Eukaryota > Metazoa > Chordata > Aves > Passeriformes > Timaliidae > Illadopsis > Illadopsis cleaveri. The sequence goes on along the minus strand of VXBB01007099.1, from coordinate 186,464 downwards.
TTACCTGGAAGCAAGGATTGGCTTCTGGGAAAAGCACAGATCTGACTCTACACCTCTGCACAGAGTTTTTAAATAAAAACTTGATGGTTTTGTTGCATCAAGATCCAGTAGTTGCTATGTTCTTCTTTTATTAGAAACTAAGGAAAAGCTTTTTAAAAAATGCCAAGTTTTGCTTTACACCCTTTAATCTTTGTCTTTAATTAACCTGGAAGGGTGTTTTAACACCTCTGGGTAGTTTTTTGGGTTGGCAGTTCCTTATTTATCAAGTACAATGGGATGGTGAAATTAACATTAATTAACATTACCAATCCCCATTAGATGTCGGGACTTGGGGAGATGCAGAAAGATGTGTCTGTTAAACTCAGTTCAAAGGAGAGATGTGTTAGAGTGTTTATTGCACGCTGAAATTGAGTTTTTGCATTGGTGATGGTGCACTGAACTTACTTTTCATGCTGTGACTATGGTTATAATAAAAGTTTTAAATAAAATCTCTCAGTAAGTGTGTGTTTTTATATGTGCAGCACAGTTTTGTTCTTTGACTCCTTGGCCATGCTGCAGCTAAAGGAACAGGGGGAACATTTTACAAAATGATGAATATTTCCTGAGCAGAAATGAGATGTTGTTGGGAATGTAGAGAAAGACAGACTAAATCTCTTCTGTTTCCAGCATGCTGTCAGCTGGGCTGACTCATAAATTCTTCAGTCAACAGCAGTTCTACCAATGCTGGGAACAGAAATGTTAGTCTTGTACAGGGAGTAAAGAGCTGAGACTTGCAAGTGAACTGAAAGGACCATGATTCATTAAAATCCGAGAAAAGTAGAGGTGCACAGGTGAGAACAATATATTCTTGTCATGTGCCCTTTCAGCACAGCACAGTCATTCATCATTCTGCTCCTTGCTGTAACCAATGTGTGAGGAGCTGTGTTTCCCTTCTAGGCATCTTTTCCTTTTTTTTCTTCTTCTTTCCCACCCCCATCCAGCAAAAATGGCAGTGGAATTTTGCTCAGATATTTGCTTCTGCTTCCCTTGCTGAATCTTCCATAAATCTTTATCTGTTGGGTCAATTACAAGTCATTACTAAAATAATTCATTATAGGCTTCAGTAAAGTTAATATGGTTAAATTATGAGCAACTGGAGGTCGTTTTCTTTGCTGGAGTTTTCNGTGAGGGGGCTGTGGGGCTGGGGGAAGAGCAGCCACAGGGCTGGCTCCTGTCTGACTGACCCAGAGCTTTGGGCTTTGTCTTTATAATCATTACACCCCTCCTGGTTTGATTCTGTCCACACATAAAAGAGAAATTTTTTTTTTTTCTCCTGTCTCTTGTTGAAGTAAAAGGTTCTCTTAAAGCAGAATTTATTGTGGATTTACAGGCACAGGGGAGTGGTGCTTCCCAGCCTTGCTGGCAGAAATGTTCCAAGCACAGAGTTCACTACTTTGTGTGACCTAATAGGGAGAAAAACCACTATTCTTCTTAAAGACTGTCATTTAATTAGCTTTGTAATGGATTTCCTTTGACTTCCTCTGCATGAGAACTACTCCATTAGTTCATTACTATGATTTAAACGCAGCTAATTACAATCATGGCTAAATAATTGTACTCAGGTAGTTCAGCATGTTTTGATTCTCATGTTAGCAGTTTCCAGGCAATGCATCTCACTGGTGTCTCATGTATAGCCCTTATACAAATGGAGTGATGGTAACATAAGTGTCTTTATTTCTGTAAAACAAAAGGGAAAATCAGTAATGTCATCTGTAAAGAATGTAAGTGTACCAGCATTGAAAATGAGATAATGAGTGTGAAATGCTTCTTGTCCACTTGTGAATGAGAGTATAATATTCTTCAATAGCAGTCAGTATCTTCAGATTTACTGACTACCTGGTGGAATTTCAGTCCCAAAGCCTGTAGGGTACTGCCTGAAGAATCAGACAGAGGTTAAATGACTTTATTTTTATGCAGTGGACTAAAGATAAATCAGAAGTATTGCAAAAGTGGAACAGGTAATGTTTTGTCTTGGTACGATGGTTACTAAGAGTTAATAATGGATTATCCTGTTGCGTAGAAAACAGAGTAACTAAGCAGAGACTTCTTTCCTGTCCAGTGGAAAAGACAAGTTTGAGGTTGCAAGGGAGGTATTTGTTGGTGTGGGGAGTAAACTGGTGCTTCATAGGTGAGTTGTGAGAGCAGGAAAAGGGGGTGATCTCAGCCAAGGAGGAGCTGTTCCCAGAGCTTCCCTGCTCTTTTTCTGTGTGTGGAAATGCAGCCTTGCTCTCTGGGGGTTGGGACTGGGCTCTCAAACACGTTGGTGCTAAGTGTGTGGAGTCTGCAGATTTCCTGAGAATACTTTCCTCCTGATTTTTTAGTTTCCATATCTGGTTGGGTGGGGATTTGATGCTTGTCATGCCCATTCCAGCTCCCCTGATGGATAGTGCTGTTAGGTGGATGTGGTGTGTTGGTCATTAGGATATTGAGGATATGATGAGGATATTGAGGGCTGGGCTTGATGCATTTGAAGTGTGCAGTTCTTTATGACCATGGATGTGACAGCGATTTAAAATAGACTCAAGTCTATTTTGTGTTCTCCATAATTTTGGTATGGGAGGTTTTCCAGCATCAGCATATAGTGAAAACTCAGAAGGCTTAACTTGGAAAAACCCAAAGCTTTGCAAACTGTGATGTGGCTGAGTGTGTATTAGAAGTGTAATGTTAAATACACATTTATAGCACAAACATTTGTACTATTAATTTACATTGTGTCTTTGTGCTCTTGGAAAGCTCTATACATGTGAGTGCAATAATGCTGTGGAGTGGGGTAGGGCAGGTTCATACATCTAAACCAAGCCACTCCTAGTTTGCAAATGTGTCTGCAGGTCATTTTCCATTTATGCAGAAAGAGCAGTTGCTGTAGCTGGGATGTGGTGTGGATCCTTTCACTGCACTGGAAATGCTTTTGTGCAACTTGTGCAGATGACAGAGTGGGAGCAAAGGTTTATAAAGTGACTTGTCTCCTGAGCTGCCAGAACTGGGCTGCACCTGCAGCCCCTTGCCCCTGCTGTCACCCCAAACTGCCCTGGAATGCTTTGGTGCTCCAGTGGGAGTGTTGGACCTTCACCCTGCTCACCCCTGCCTTCTCAGCTGTGATTTACAGGGTTTACTTTGCTCAGAAAGTCTCACTAAAACACCGAAAGAACAGCACAGGGAGTTGTGGTTTTCAGAAAGACATTGTTTGTTCTCATGGGCTGCACATTCTCCTTGAGTTCAGGTATTGACTGGGATGATTTCAGGTGAGGGAGGAGGGGTTTAACTTCCCTGCCTGACAGCCTTTCTAACAAACTTTCAGTAGAGAATGCTGGGGAGGATTTCCCCCCAAACCATGGTGGAGCAAAGTTGGTAAACAGGAAAGCAGATTCTTCAAGGAAAAGGAATTCAGGTATTCCACTGCAAGTGCTCTGGATAGTGGAAAGGTTGGCCTGATTAGAGAGCAAGCAACAAGGCTGTAGCTGGTGCTAAACTTCAGCTTCCATCTCCATTTGAGTGAAACCCTCCTGAGTAGAAGCAGGATGGTTTGTGGTGTGTGCCTGTGAGTTTCCACCATCCCAGAGGGGGAAGGCGAGTTCCTGACTCTTCATGTGGGACATGCTGCAGTTCATTTGCCCTGTGGTTTATACAGGGCTATTTTTCAAAACACCAAATTGTAATGTTATAGAACACACCACATGTTTTTGTATTGCAGTGGTAGTACAGACGTGCCCAACTTTCATTTTTAGTGTCTCCATCTTCCAATGGCTGATGCTGTAATGTGCCTCCATTTTGTGAGAAACTCCTTTGCCCCTTGTTGCAGCAACATGAAGGATAATGTCAGCTCTTCAATATTTAAAAAAATAAGCTTATTTTTTCTGCAACCTGAATACAATTATGTTCAAGTTACCAATTTATTAGTGCTGACTTTCAGAGTAAAACTTAGTTATACTGTTTCTTTTCTCTGTAGCTTATTAAAACACTGTCTATATTTTCATACACTTAAATCCTTGTACACATTTTCTGATTTTACAGAACAAATTAAAGCGTGTTTTCTTATTACTGTACATCATTTTTATAGTTCTTTTTCTCACTCTATAATCCCAGTGGGATTTTTTTCCTGTGCCCTTCAGTGGCTTGTGTAACAAACCCTAAATGAATGAACACGTTGCCCTTTGCTAGTAGATAATAATTAAGGAGGTGCCTCAGATAATAATTAAGAAGGTGCCTCAGAATATTTCTAGAGTTGAATCTCAAGGAAATGTCTTAATTTTAGCATGCAGTTTGCTATTTTTTGATGAGCTATATGGCCCTGTTCTACTTCCAACACTTAAAGAATGTGGTCTGCTAAGAACAGATGGTGTCATTTAAGTTTTATACTGATTCTACTTAAACTTTTAAATGAAGTCCTTATGCTTTTAAATGTTTAGTTAAGACTTAGTGATTGTTAGCAAATTGAGAAAAGTTGGTCACAACTGATTACCTGTTTAGGGACTGAAAGAAGTAATTGTCTCAATTTTGAAAACTCTGGAGTCATTAACATCATTTGTGGATTCCTGTCATCTTCCAAAGGAAACAGTGAAGCTGGTTCATAAGCTGGGAATCCTAGGTGGACTTGGGCTTTTCCAAAAGTCAGGAAGTGGTAAAACACACATGTGGTTTGCTTTAGTTGGGAAATTAACTTGGATTCTCCACCAGTGAGGCTGATACAAATGAGAAATCACTAATGTATGTGCTCTGCTCTGACATTGTCACAACAGATTATTTGAAGGCACCGAAGTGATGTGTTTTTGTCAGCTGTTTGCCTCCCTTCATGCAGCTACAGAAGCTGTTGTTTGTATAAACTGCCTTTCACATATTTCTCGGTTTTCAAAGTTACTAAAGAATATTGTTCATCATTTACACTCACTATTTGCTTGATAACTGCATTAATTCAGCTCAGCTTTCATTTAGGGAGCTATGAATGTTCTTTAAAACAAAACAAAATAACAACGACAGAAAATTCCCCAAACCAAAACCCACCAGAAATCCTGAAAATGGAATGCCAGGTGAGAATTTGTCCTGCAAGAGATGAGTGAATAATCTCAGTATAATTCTCTGTGGTACATGTGTTCCCCAGTGCATTGCAGTGTGCCTCTGATTGCATTCCCTGGGGTGTTCTGATAGCAGAGCTTGTGATGAAAGGAAAAAAAGCTGCATGCCAACTGTTGGTCCTGCCCTTCTAATGCAGCTTCCCCCCTCAAAATTCAGCCATCCTGATTAAGATATTTCAGGTTCTGTTTTCCACGCCAGGCTGGGCAGAGGCAGCACCTTGTGTGTGTGTGTTCCCTGCTGTGAAAAGTCAGCCAGTGAGGAGGACAGGGCCAAACCCAGTGTCTGTGCAGTGGAAGGGATTATGGAGTGCTCACATGATCATTTGTGCTGTCAGAGCTCTAATCTCTGGCAAGGGAAAAGGACAGTGTATCTAACTGCTGCAAATAACTTCCAAAGGGATCAGGTACTCAACTGTTCCCATCATCATTCATTTGTATTTCAGCTTCTTTCCTTACTCCTAGAACTGCAAAGGAATTTTAGGAGCAGCCTAAAAATTTCCTTGGTCCATGAGACTTGTCAACACAGCTCAGTGTGCCCCTAAGTGAGAAGCTCCTTTCTGGCTGCAGAAATGTGCCTGCACTGGTTTTTGACAGTCCAGTTGAACACTGTTAAGTGCTATTCTCAGGGATTTTCTGCACAGTTTTTGGTGTCTGGTATTACCAAAGACTTTATAACTATGGAGAATTTGCACCAATAGTCATAAGTGTAGAGTTCATGTCAGTAAAGGGGTAAAAAAAATAATTTGGGGTGACAGAATACAAACCATTGCATTGCCATGGGCATTGTGTGGTTTTGCCAATTAATTAAATGGTCTTTGGTTACATGAGTGTGCTGAGTACCCACCAGGCTGGTGTGGTTCCTTGTGGATTAGCCGTGGCTCTGCCTGTGAGAGGGGAATTGCTGCTAATGAAGAAGTGATTCCACTTAAGGGGATGCAGATGTGCCTTGGAGTGTCTGTGAAGCAGCGTGTTCTGGTGTTCTGTGTTGTTTGTTGTGTAAATAGAATATGGGCTCCTTTTGAAGCAGCAGAATAAACTTAATCAGCTTCAGGAAACTAATGAACTGACACTACCAAAGGGGCAGAAATATTGATTCAATCACTAATAAGAAAAACCTAATAATGAAATGTAGCCCTCTATTAATGTGTAAATTAAAAGCAGATGCTGAAGATGAATGAATGCATGGATTAATATTGGGTTTTGTTGTCAGAATTTATGTTGATGGGAAATGGAGGAAATGTACCCCTACAGAAATATTTTGTAGTGGTTGTTAACACCTTATACTCTTTCTAGGACTTGACTGTTTCATGTACTGTAGTATAAATGTGTAAACTGTTAACAGCAGGATGAACATTCAGCAAGCTGAACAAGCACCTGCTCCCATAACTGAATCATTGTTTAAATTCCCACTGCATTTCACAGGTTTAAACCCTGACAGGGATTCAGATTTACAGGGCAAGGCATCGCACAGAACTTGCAGTGCCCTGCCCCAACCAGTTCTTGCATGCTGTGTGTGTCCAGGGTGGCTGCACAGGGACTGTGCTGTGCAAGGCTGAGGTGGGAAAGAGGGTTGGGCACCAAATGGAGCGGAAAGAACCGTTCCCCTAAAGTTATCAATAATGAAAGGCTTCAGTGGCATGAGAAATTCCACCCCCTGCTTGCCCCAGGAAGGTGATTGCAGGAACAAGAAAACTATTTCAAGAACTCCAGGTAGTGGTAGGGCTGAGCCCCTGCCTAAGTTTCATTGTCTCCTCATCGTTGCAGTTGACGCTGGTGATCTTTCCAAAATCACGTGCTTGTTACTCTTAAGCAAATATACTGTGAGTATAAGTTTTACCTTTAAAGAATGAGAAATATACTAAGTACTTGAATAGAAATGTAGGCTCATATTAAAAAAAAAAAAAACAAAAAATCCCCCCCCAAACCAAAATAGCCCCTACCTCTCCACCAAAAAACCCCAACACTTGTTTGATTTCGAATGTTTCAGTTTGATGTTTATTTAAAGCCTGGAAGCACTGGATTTCACAAGGTGCTTTGTCAATGGGCTCTTAGATATGGCAGTGGTTTAATGTTTTTTCCAGTTGCATAGCCACCTCTGCAGTGGGTGCCATTCTTGGAAGATTTGGCATGTGCATGAATTCAGCTGTTGAGTGTTATCTCTATTTAGTTGGCCAAATTAGCTAGTCATTTGAGAGTATGTATTCTATATTTGTATCTATTCTATGTTTGTCAGACCAATTTCTGTGCTTTAAGAGTCACAAGCTGACTCAAAGTGGTAAAAAAACTCTTTGTGCTGCTTTAATGACACTTATCCTTGTCTAGCTTAGACATTTTCCTCTCCTGTGGTTTCAGAGAATTGTTGTTTTGTGACCAGCTCAGCCTGCTCTGTCCTGCTTTTTAACTTGTTAAATTGGTGGGAGAAGAGTACAAAAATGAAAGTGGACAGTGAGTAAAATCTGGTATTTAGTTCCACATTGTCATGAAGAACCAGGTAGAGACATGAAGGGTTGATGCTGCAGTTGAGCTTTAGCTAATAAAATCATGATGTGCATGCAGAAATTCTGTGACTACCAGACCTACATGGAAAAATATTTTGGCTTTTTACCCTTCTTTCAGGCCTTTGCATCTAGGAAAGGAGGTAACATCTACTTTTGATGGGATGATGAGAGTGTCAGTTACCTGATATCACCATTCTTCTCTTTTAGTTCCTCCTTTAAGCACAAAGTGTAATTATTGTGGTTTGGGTCAGGCAGCTTCTACATGACATTCATGTCCTGGCTCTGAGGGATATTCTAATCCTAGCACTGGAGTTAAACACCTTTCAGCAGTATTCCTAGGATGCTCTAGATAAATTTTTGCCATCAATCCATCTTTCACAGAGTAAACGTGCATGTTAGAGGGGCCACAACCCCTGTGCATGTTATTTCGGGCTGACTGGAGAATATTTAGAGATAACAAAACTCCATCTCATTGTCACAGGGCAAGCATTTGTCTGATTTACTAATCCACAGGACACAGAACAGTGCCTAAGCTAGGATTTGTCAGACCAAAAGCATGTAGGAGCTGGATTTGCCACATGCACATGATTCTCTTTTGCCTGGCAGTTCTCCAGTCTGCATTTCCAGGCAGTTGGCTTCTCTGCCTCATTCCAGGTATTGACTGACCCCCCCCAGCCCTCGTGGTGTCTGCAGGAACATCTCTGGGTTTGTTGTGGGGGGGCTGATCCCATCCCTTCCCAGTGTCCAGTGGGATCCCAGGGCTGGATGTGTGTGCTGGAGCCTTGCTGTGCATGGAAAAACCAGCCTGGGAGTTGTTGGGGTGCAGAGAGGTGAGAGGTGACCAGACACTCTCTGATGTTATCCTGTGGGATATTGCTGTTCCTCCTCCTTCCTTCTTGCTGGACTCCCTGGTACAGCAACAGGTTTGACTTTTACTTTGAGCTACTTTATTCTTCCCTGAAGGCTTTGTTTAACTCTGTTACCCACCTCTCAGAGAGAATTTCTCAATATTTTGTTTTCTCTTCAGGCCACTGTCCCTTGCAGTTGCCTTTCTGTAAGTCTTGGTTTGTAATGCTGGCAGTGGAGCAGGGGGTGGAGGAATGCTGGGGGAGTGTGGCTGAGCCTGTTGTGGTCTGGGCTGACACTTGATGTTGTTTCTGTTTAGTTTTAGTCAGGATAGGGTGAGTCAAAAATAATTCAGATAAACTTTGTAATCCCCAAAGAAGAACCAAGGATGGGATTTAATGAACAGGCAACAGACAAGCCCTGAAATCCCAACAATACTTAACTGTTGATTGATTAACTTTGTTTCTAAAACATATAGCTGACGTACTAATGCTGAGATAAAAGAAATGTTTGAAAAACCAATTTAGGACATATGATCTTTGTAATGCTGATTCACTGTAATCTGTCAGAATGTAAATTGTATACACTTAAATCCCAGATAATCCTGTAATTTGCAGCTCTTCATACTTCAGATGATTTGTTATATATTTCAGAAGCAATACAAAAATCATATTTGGGTTTAGTTGTATTGCTTTTATTAAGATAATATTTAGAGACTCCAATGAAGAATGGAATACCACATGTGTTCAATAAAAATATGGTTTGTGTTTAAAGGAAGTAAATTGGGAAAAGACCCCAAAGTTCTCAAGTAAGCCCTGAGTCAGCTGCTCTGAAGAGAAGGCTCTTGTTCCTTTCAGTATTTATCTTCTGGATGAACAATCATGATGTTACCTTTTTCAAGGTGCTCAGTTTGAATTAAATGTAATCTCCTGTGACGTGGAAGCCCCGAAGAAGCAGCACTGAGTGTTTAACAGCAGCAGCACTTGGGCTGAGCCGTGTTTGCAGTGTGCTCACATGATGCTGGGACCAGTCCTCTCTAATGTTATTATTCCAGGAAATACCACGTTCAGGTATGCTGGGAGAGTCTGCCCTTGGTCATGATTACAGGCTTTTGTGGATGTGAAATGGCTTAGAATAACTTTGCCAATTTTTAACTAAATGTTTAAATATTTTCCTTTACATTACTTAATTTACTTTACCTTCGTGACTGCTCATACTGTGTGGATTCACTTAATAGGAAACCTGTCTCGTCTAATCAGGTGCTTTTCAAGCTTTTTTTTTTTTTCTTTTGGAGTTCAGGAATTCCTCAGTTAACTGCTTTTGTGTGATTGCTGATGTCAGTAACAGGCTCAGTTCCTCCAGAATGAAACATCAATGCAATTACAGGCCAGAGGTGCAAATGCCCCTTGCCTTGGGAGAAACAGGATTCATCCATCAATTATAGAGGCATTTAACCGTTCCCAAGGTAATTTAAATGTTTTCAGCCAGTAAGGACAGCTAATTCTCAGCCTTCCAGCCCAAGGAGCCCTGGCAGTGCTTCCCCCACATCTCCTCACATCTCTGCAGGTGGTCAGGCCGTGGTGCTGACCCAGGCAGGCTCAGTCCCATGCCAAGATGTTTCTGAGCAGTTCCACTCTTTAGTTGGAAGCAGCTGCTCTTCAGTGTGCAGAAAACATTCAGACTTGAACCTGCAGTAATAGCAAAATGCTTTGTATGAATCCTTTCCAGTTAATGAAGCCAACCATAGAAATAGCTCTGAGATATAGGTATAAAAGTCTAGGTATGATTCAGCTGACATAACAAAACAAGACATGGGTTTTGATTGAAACAGTTGGGATGGTGGAACAAAAATCCTCACCATTTTTCTGTAAGCTGACAAACATCCCTTCAGTTCAGATACTTCTTTTAGAAATTAATTAATCAAATCCCAGAAGATTCCCCTAGTCTTGATTTGGTTTAGAAGAAAAGTTCCATGCTTCAGAATGGCTGGAATTCCATTACACCTCTAACTTGTTATTTCTCAAGCTATTAAATTTGACATTCAGCTCTTTTGTACTGCTGTGCTGTGTCAAGATTACTTCCTTGGTCTCTTCTCTATTTCTAGTTGCACTGATATTGTTTGGAACTATTAATGTAAAACCATTGAAAAAAGATTCTTTTATGTATTTCTTTGGTTGATGTCATGCCTGAATTGCTGCAGGTTTAACACTGGTGATTTAACTGAGGCTCATGGATGGAAATGTTGTTGACTTTCCTACTTTATATTTAGTTGGATTGCCTTGTATTTGCAGTGGCTGCCCTTTGGAAGTGAGCAAGCATCACTCAGTGTGCCAGAATTAATCAGGAAACAGCATGGGATAGGCAGGAGGGCTGCCTTTGAGTGCCCCAGGGTGTAAATGGGAATTCAGTGGGTTCTGCAGCTGGGAGAGGCAAGTGTGGCCACCAGCAAGCAGAGGGGCTGGCAGATGTTTTCAAGTGAAGGCATTTGACTCTCACCAGCACAGAGAGCACCATTTGCATCCAGGATCCCCCAGCTGCTGCAGGGATTTCAGCAAGCTCACCATAGAGCATCCACTGGGCCATTTCATGCTGGGCTTGATTGTCTGCTTTGCTGTGCTTATCCCTGGGATAAAGGGAGGGAGTAAGGGATAGAGCAGTGCTTCACATGTGGTCCTGTGACAGTGAAATGCCTGAAGATTTCAGCTCAGTTGGGCAAACACAGCAAAATAAATTGGATTTCTACCTGAGGAAAGGGTAATTTTGCTGCTCTTTTCAAGCACAGTGCTCAAAGTATCAGCCCAGCTGCTGTACCTTGCCAGATCACTTTCTTTAGGTGATCAAAACAGTTATTAAATAAGAGAATAGCATAAATAGTGTGAATGTTGAGACTCTCCCATATGAATTTTGTCTGAAAGCAAAGTATTTGCTGAAGCCAGTACATCTTCATTTCTACGTCATTTAACCAGTGAAAGTATCATACCAGCTGTGCCAGTACTTAACAGTAATTGTGAGAAGTGCCCAGCTATCTGCCTTGTTTGCTGGGAGTTGAAGACTGTAGTGATGTGATGAAATCCAGTTAGCATTGTTATGTCATACCCTGTACATTCAGTGCCATTAGAGAGCCTGTGGAGGCAAGTCCCTTGGTTTGACATCTGAGTCTTCCCTTGGCAAGTGATGATTCTGTCTGTTGTTGAGATAGTTGATGTGGGAATGTGGATAAAATGAACTTAAACGCCCAAAGAATCACAGAGCTGTAATGTCTGGTTTGCAATCAGATATGGCTGTTGTGTGGACAGATCCTTTTTTATAAGATACGCATTAAGTACAACATTTCTTTTGAAGGTCATTGACTTCAAAATGTATTTGGTTGTGTGTGGTATTTCAAGTGTTTTTGTATACAAAGAAGCTGAAAGTCAAGAGAGAGCACTGACTTCCACTGGACCATGCCGTGGGTTATTCTGGCCAGAGCACTCAGCAGCCTAACATGAGGCCTGGGAACTTTCCTCTGGGGAAGATGTGGTGTAACTCTTGATGGCCTGTGTGAGCTCTGCCACGTTCCTACTCAAGATAGAACCAATTTCAGAAAAACCACCTTAAATCAGGCAAATGGTATGCTTATATAAAAGCTTGACACCACAACAGCAGCAGACAAAAGCAGCAGCTTTGCATCAGGTGATGATGAAAGGTCACTTCCTAAGAAATGCCTTGATAACCCTAAATAGTCCAATATTTGGCTGGAATGTCTTCCACACGCTCTGAGTTTATCTCATAAGGCTGCTGGTCTGGTACATGGTCTCAGAGGAACAGATGAGACCTGGATGTGTAGCCCCAGTGAGTCATGATTTCAGAGTTCTCAAAGTGCAGTAAAAGCAGTCATATTTCTTTGGAATTGGCTTAAAACAAGGTCTCCTTGCACTCAAGGCCATGAGCTTGGTAGCTGGAAAAAGCCCCTCTCCCTGCATTAGCAGACTGAATGTCTCTTTTTCCCATCATATCTGAGTGGATGGAATGACTCTGCCATCTACAACTCCTCTGGCCTGCTTGATGAGGAATTGGTGGTTTAGCCCTGGCAGATGGTAGAAAATCAGGAGGCAGAGCTGTGATTTTGAAGGGGAAATCGTTGCTTGTTGGTCACTCAGGTTCTCTTTTGACAGCTGAACTCTGTAAAATCTCTGCGTTTGCAGAAGGGATGATCAGTTAGTAGTGAGAGTAAAAAATAAGATGCCCTTATTTTCTTCCCTTCTGTTACACTTTCTAATGACTCAGGAGGCCAAGGGAAAACCTCCCACCTTGAAGTGCTTAACCAAATTCCACAAGGTCCATGGGCAGGTCCGAGGAGGAAAGACCTGTGATCTTAATCTGTGCACTTAATTAGTTAGGCTAGGGTAAGTTTAATGGGGAGAATGGTAATGTGTAGATGGCCTCAGATTTCATAAATCTGTTAAATATGATTTGATGCCTTTGTAATAACTAGTAAAACAAACTGATCTTGTCTTGGGAGATCTTTTCTGTAGCTGAGAGTATGAAGATGTTGCAATGAAACATCTGGCGTTCATTTCACTCCCTGAAGGAGTAAAGATACAGAGGCCTTTGAACAAAGGTTAATTTGTTCCTTTTTGTGCAGTATTTGTGTGGTACTTGTCCTGCTGTTGTACTGAAAATGAGTTCCCCACTCCCTGTGAGGTGGTACAGCAGGGACTGACACTGGGCTGTCACACCTCAGGTGTGTCACACCCATGTCCCCGTGCCGGGTCAGGTGTTAAGGAAGGGGAAGGAATGAATGGTGTGATGGACAGGACTGTGCTTTTGTACAGAATTTGTTTGGTGGGATCCATTCCAGAGGTTCTTCTGCATACAGCTTAACACAGAGGAGTGTCTGCCCTGCAGACCAGATAACAGGATTGCAGAGGGGCTGGGAAAGCCTGGTGCTAACCTGCAGGTGCCAGAGAGAGATGCTCAGGATGTGACTGTTCTAGTGGGTGTCTCAAGTGATTTCTCATCTGAAGAGTAGGAAAAACCTTAAGATTTTTTTCCTTTTTCATCTTCTGACATATTACTACTCCTGAAACTGTGCATTGAATTTCAGCCTTAGGTGTACAATAAAAATGCAGCTGGGTATAATTAAAATTATCTGTGTAAGGATTTTAAGACTTCTGCTTCTCTTTTTATTCTGTGTATGACTCTGATCAAGGATTTCCTATAAGCTTTTCTGGAAGCCTAATTTCTCATTTTACTGCTTTGATCAGTTTAGCATTGATTTAATTTGTAATGACTGTTTCCTTTGTTGCTAGATTGCAAGATAAGTGTTGCCAAATTAACTTTATTTGTGTGTTAAATTGGAATTTTAGAGATGCTTTGCATTCCTTTACAGGGAAGGTTTGTCACATACCACTGTAAGTTGTTAACAGATAGCTTATTTTAAGAACTGATGGGCCTATCCCTGCCCTGCCTGATTATCCCTGTGCCCCCTTAACTGCTGTGTATTGATTCCAATTAACATGACTGACATCCACCACTGAGGGTGAGGTTAATCAACCAGAGGATCTCCTGTTGTGAATTCATTTCCTCCTCTGAGCTTGTCCTGTGCAGTTGAGCATTTACAGAGACTGATGCAGACACTGCACAGAAACGTCCAGTCTGGGCAACAAATCTGAGCCTTGGAAACAAAAATAGCTTTTTAAAAGCTGTGCTGGCCAAATAAAGTTGATATACTTTTGAAAGGTCAAGCAAACCACCTTTTCCTTCTGTCTTGATTACTGATTGCTTGAAAAGATCATCAACCTTGGTCAAATTTCAGCAAATATGTTTTTCAGCCTAGCAGTGACTCAGATGAAACAATGGGAGGTTTTGTTAGTGGTGGTGGCATCAGTTTTTATATTTGTGCTTTGGGTAGTGAAACATGAACAGTTTTTGGAACCTGGAAATTTTTAAGGTAGTAGAAAAGTCAAGGTTACTGAAGTAGAGACTTTGTGAAGTTGTTAAGATTTATGATGGATCAAATGTTTACATTTATAGAGTGAAGTTGTAGCTGAAAGGACTGAATAGCCCCCTTGAGCACAAACCAGGCAGCAGCACATGTTCACATTGTCTGCAACAGCCATCCCTTCTTCATCACTGCACCCTACCTGGAGTATGAAAATTGCCAGCTGAGGGCTGCAAGATCTGTCTGGGTTGGCTTCAAGAGTTAAGGAACAAGTAGAGAAGGAATGGGAGACCTGGAATAATCATAATGAATTGATAACTATCTGGTTTTCCTGTGCCAATTTAGCAATTTGTAGCTGTTAGAATGTGAGCTACCATCTGGCTTCACAGATCTCTATCTCCTACTAAATTACCAGGACTGGTCCAGTTCCTGCTGAAAGTTTGTAACTCTGACAAGCAGCAAATAAAGAGAAAACCCTGCTGAGCCCACAGATAAGGCTGGTACTCCCCTCTGGAGGAAAAAAAAATGCTGGGTTTTAATTATTTCCTAGTTAAACACTTAGAAAGCTCAGCTCTTTGTATAAACTACAGCTCTGCACTGTTTGTTTTTCTAACTGCATAGCTCCTGTGTACTCATGTAGGAACGATGCTTGCTACTGTAGGATCTCATCTGTCAATGGAAATGCTGCTTTGAAGTGATTTTTTTTACTCTTTACTGAAGCATTTTGGTTAATCTTGACCATGAGGGAGAAAAATTCAGCAAGTATTAACAGCCCAGTTACCTTGGTGTAGTTTTATGCATTTTGGCTATGGCTGGTATGGTTTTGTCTTCCCATCACATCATGGCCTCAGTAATAGCAACAAGCACAGTGATTTTACTTGGATTGTTTTTCTTCTTGACCAGACTTAGTGTGTGTAACAGGTATACAGTAAACTATTATGCAAATATACAAACTTTTATATAAATATTATTGGGAGCATATTACACAACCAACCACCCCAGCTGAGTCTTGCTAGATAACTCCTCTGCTGTGTCTCCCAGTATTTCCAAAAAGTTGATATCTATAATGAAAGATTTATTGCATCCAAGCACATTTGTCTCCAATTCCACACAAAAACTTGCAGAGGGTTGGCTGTGGAATGGTCTCCTGTGATTCAAGAGCTGGTTAATTTAAGGTGAATTGTTTACTTGGGCTACGTGTGGTCGTGCATAAATTATAAGTTTTGTTATTTCCAGTTAAAAACTGAAGTTATATCGAACAAACACATCATTTTTCTTGAAACAGGATTTATGCCTAACGCTGAATGATTATTACATCAGCATCTGTGAATTAAACACTGTGATGGGAGATAGAAGGTTTTCCTCTTCCTGAAAGTACAGCTCAATACCTGGATACTGAAATCCAGCCCTGCAGCAAATATGCCTGGTTACCCTCAGCCACTAAGCAGTGAAGGTGTGCATCTTGAAGCATTCCAGCACTTTGTATGTTTAACTGCAAATTTTTATAGCCCTCCTGTTTATTTTAGTTCCCAGCTCATGGCGTGGTATGTCACAGCAGCAGGCACTGCCCTGTCTGTAGCAGCTTATCCAAGCAATGTATTCCTCAGTAGTGGCAAACTGAGGATGGGGAGTGAGCCTCTATTTCCCCTTTCCCTGTTACTCCTGGAGCATGACTGCAATTATTATGGCTACCAAACTCTGATAACAGATGTTTAAATAAAGGCAGCCTGTATTGGAGCTTTTCAATAAAGAGTAGCTACGACAGAACCAGGAGAAACGGGCTGGTGGTGTTTGGAGAAGGAGCTGATGTTTAGCACAAACTTAGGAGAAAATTTCTTTATAAATGGGTAGATGGTAACACACTGTTGTGTGCAGGTCTTTGTACACTGAATTGAGGGTTTATATTGCAATTAAACCCACCTTTTGTAAAAGCTCTGCAGTCTCCTGTCAGTGCTGCATTCCAGGAGTTTCCCTTGTAGCTGATTATTAGGAAATTGAATCACCAAACCAAACAGGTTTGTGCACACATCTCCAAATTACTAAGGCTAATTTTATCAAGCTAGAGCTGCCACTGTGAGTATAAGCCTGCTCTATTTTAAAAACAGACTATTGCACATTGTATTGTGTTGCAAACTTCATCTTAATAGTTACTGCCTGTGAGACAGCACAGAGTGAAAGGCTTGTCATGACAAACACTTGTGATTCTGTTTCAGAAATGCCACTGTTCCCTAAATGGAAGGAGAAAGAGATTTATTTTTTATGATCACTGCTATTATTTTGGACGGCTGATTGTTTTTCTTCTCTGCTTGTTTTTGGCTTGCTATGGGCATCAGTAACAAATGATCTAACATTGTAACAGTAGGAAATGTCCTTCTGTTCACCGGCTTAGATACTACAAGCACAACCTCCTGAACTGACAGGAGGAGTATTTTCTATTTTGATGAATGGGTTCAGATTTTATCTGGTTTCCCATGGTTACTGGGAAGCAATAGCACAGTGAGCAAAGCTCCAAGGGGGGTCCTCTGCTATTTAAAAGTCCAAAACCTCATCATAAAGATTTCTATCAGAGTATTTCACAAATAGTCTCTCAAAATTCCATCTTCTCAGTAGATCCAAATTCAGGTGGTGGGATGTTGAAGGAATTGGGCATCCAGTTGATAGGCAATCCATCACTGAGTGCCTTAGTAGCAAGATGTGCTTTCAAATGGACACAGAATACTGGAGAGGCATAAATCCTGTTGAGTGATGTCTTTTAAAGCTGAGTCAGAGAACATGGTAGATACTGTGAGGCAGTATGGTCTTACAAATTAAAGTTGCATTTCCTGCTTACATATAACCAGCATCCATAGGCCAAATGTCTACATTCATCTTATATGGTGCAGTCAGGGGGAAGGAAGAGTGAATAATCCTTTCCTTGTGTGTCTCCTTTATTTTTTCTTCCAGTTGGATATAATAGTCTAAATTTGGCTCCTTTTTAATTTTATTATTTTTTTTTAATTTGACCTGTTTTTAGGAGAACATGAGAAGTGGAGGGGTTGGAGAGGGAGAGGAGTGTGGTACTGAGAAGCAAATCTCTTGCACCTTCTGATTCTTTGTTTTTTCTAGGTGCTTTCAGAGAACTGGGATGGGAATCAGCTTCAGTCTTTAATTATTCTCATCCCTACACAAGCATCATGCAGAACCCATGGCAGATGCAGCATAGGCTTTCTGCCTTGTAGGGCAGGAGTGATTTCTGCCTTCCAGCCCTGCCTCTATGTTTGGTGTTGGTCTTCTGGAAGCGATGGGAACCCTTTGAAGAGTGTATTTTGATTAAAGCTGCTGGATATGTGAAGTTTACTTTGTGTGCTTCAGGTTACAGTTTTTGGCTTCAAAGGGGGACTAAATGGAATCCAGTGCTTTATATCAAAAGTTTAAAGAAATATCAGCATTTTTAAAATATACAATAATTTTTATTATAATAGTTAGGCAAATCAATTGTCAGTATTATCAATCCTACCATTTTCTGTCTGTAACAGGCTTTGCAGCCATCTTAGGACTACATTTAGATAAAAATGAGACCACAAATACATAAAATGTTTGTAAGCACTGCTTACTTATAACGCAGTTGCAGCCACAGCAGGCAGGCACTGTGCTTGATAAAGACTCTTTTTAGATCATGTGTCTTTGATAACTTCTAATGCAGGGAATCAACCCTTTGAAATAAATTGATCTTTTAAGCAATGATTTTAATAATGTAGCTAAGAACTTTTTTGTTATGTAGAACAGTTCTTCCTGGTCTCAGCTTTGACGATTAAATTCATTTTTCATGAACTCTCAGTGCTTCAGGCTCCTGTGAAACCTTGCTCAGCTTCTGAGGATTTTTTTTTTTCAATGTGTGATGTGAATTGTGTAAAGCCTTTCCATAATCAGAAAGGTAATTTAGGCCTTTCCTGACCCCCTTTCTTTCCCCCCCTTCCTCTGAAGAGGGAAGTTTCAATAGAGTTGGAAATTCTCCAAAGGCTCTTACACAACTGGTACATTCTGCTTTAACATAATGCAATCTTTCCACACTTTCTGTTTTTACTTAATTAACGGGCGGATGGAAGCAGCGTTAGATTCAGTTTCACAGAAAGATTTTATGCAACCACACAAGACAGCATGAAAAAAAAAGAGAAGGAACTTCACAGGAAATAGTATTTTTGAAAAGTCAGCTGCATTCTAGCAGAATGGTTTTCTCCTGCTGCATGTTACACTGTATTGCTGGAAATGCTGTGATTTGGTGAGCTGGCTGTCTCTCATGGATTCATTGAAGGAGAAATTTTTTTATGTGGCTTATTAAATAGGACATTCTCTGCTGTGGAGTGGGATTTGGGCTGCCCCAGCCTCCACTCCTGCATTTTGGTTGAGCTGCAGCATTGCTGTACTGCAGCTTTGGGTCCGTGTTTGTATAAGAAGGAAAACTTCCAGGTGGTGAAATGCAGAGCCTTTAGCACACAGGTGCAAACGGGGAAGCTTTTCTGCAAATCATCCATGCAGAAATGGAGAACTTAAAAACCACGTACAGCAGTGCATGTCTGTGAAAGCAAGGGGAATGGCTGGAGATCAGAGGCAGTAGGAGTTTGTGAAGTTAGGAAGCATCAGGAAAGGGAATATTTGACAGCTTTAACAGATACTAGCAACAGAGAAGGAGTGAGGGGGAGGGAAAATCGAGACTAGATGGGTAAAATTTTAAGTTGCTTGTTTTTTAAAGGAGTAGGTAGTTCATGGAGCTTAATTGGGGATAGGAATATATATCTGATAGTCTGTGATCTACATAGAGCAGACTGCAGCCAGCCATAAAATAAATGCTATCTAGATTATCACTAACCTCCTTCCCTGCAAAGCAGAAGTCTGTTAATTAAATAACTGGCTGTTGCTAGATGTAGTTCTTCTGTGTCTATAACAGATATTCCTTCTGCAGACAACTGGAAAATGTAAACCAAAAATCCCAGATGGAAGACCTGGAGGGAAACTTCTCAGCATAATCTTGTTCTAGTGATTACACTGTGGTGTAGGAGTGCTTGTATGAGTGAACTTCAGTTTAAGGAAATCTTTGATTTCTGTGAAAGACATTCTGGTTGTGTGGAAGGGAAATATATTGGGCTGCAGACTACAGATTCACTTCAACAGAACTTCCCTTTAGTTTGTTCTTCCAGCTTTGCTTCAGTGTCCAGATTCAGAATTCGAATTCAAGGGGGTTGTTGATCCACCAGATGGTTTTGCTGCCTTTTAGAGGGAGCCCAGGCTAGAGAAAAAGGCCAAGGTGTAAATGGAGCTCAGCAGCTTCCTGGCCCTGGGGAGGAGCCATGCCCTGCAGCAGGACGTGCCCTGCTGGGGAGCAGCTGGCACAGAAGGGCCTGAGGGTCGTGGGGCACGAGATGACCAAAAACCAGCAATGTGCCCTTGGGACAGGGCTGCCACAGGTGGAGCATCACCCATGGGTGGGGAGGGAGCCTGGCCTCTGCTGGGCAGGGTGGGACACTCCTGTGCAGGCTGTGCTCAGAGCTGGGGGCACCAGTACCAGACACAGCTGCTGGAGTGAGTCCAGCAGGAGGGGAGATTGTTAGAGGCTTGTGGTTCTGGGATGCAGGATGAGCTGGTTTCTGCTTGAGAAGTTAACTGGGACTTGCTTCTCCTGTGCTGCTTCAGTAATTCAGTAGGTCCATGCTGAGTACTCCTCACTGCCACCTGGGATGGTACCTGAGAGGGTTGGGTGGTACCAGTTTGAAAAAGTTGGTTTATGGTCTGGTAGGATAAATCCTGGCATAAAAGGAAACAGCTTCCTTGTGCTTTGCTGGGTTTTGCATGAGGGATGTAACTGTGGTGCCTGTTTCCAGGCTAAATTCCAGAGGATTTTAGTGAGAGAGGGTAAAAATGTAGGTATTTGTTTTTCAACTTTAAAAAACCAGATTTTTAGTCTTTCCTAAAATTGAGAGAAACAGCTCTTTCAACTATGAATTAAATATCAAACCAGAACTAACAGTAAAATTCTCAATTCCCTTTTAATGTATTTTTCTGTAAGATAATTCCTGAAGTTGGGCAGAGCCATCACACTTTTCACTTTTTTTCCCTTAATAAGAGGTAACATATTGAGATCATAAGTTTTGTGTCGTCTTTTGAGATTTTTAATCCAGCACCTTTCTGTAAAGCTCTGTGCATCCCTTGGAGACCTCTTCCCTGATAGAGGGAGGAGCAGGGGAGGTGCTCTTCCAGCTGGACCACAGTTGAAGAAATCCCTGAGAGCTCAGTCCCAATCATGCTCTGCACTAAACATCCATCTCCTGTCTCAGTGTGCAGGAAATGACAGTGCCAAGGCAGGGGAGGCTTGCGTGGACAGAAAGTGTGTGTCCGCACAAACACAGACTGTGGCAGTGTCAGCAGGACCAGACAAAGTATTTTTCTTTTCTTGCAGTTGAATTTATTTTGAGACTTGTAAATATTTCATTCATTCATCATCCATATAGATACTAAAATTAAGCATTACTGAGCTTGGCTGTATTATTTTGAGACAGAAGGCTAACATTCTTATTTAGATTAACTACTGTTTTATTAAACCAATATACAGAGATGATGGAGGTATACACAAGCTAAAAGAAATACTCATTTTGTTGAACCAAGCTGACAGGCCATGATTACAGATCATCTATTTTTGTGATGCAAACTGGAAATTAATATAAACAGTGTGGACCAAACCAGGCTTATGTTTTGCTTGTTTTTGATAGGAGCTGTGTGGTAGGGCTGTCTCTGTAAATCAGTTCCAAGATTTTATTCAGTGTTGTCCTGTGAAAACAGTCCAAGTTAGTATTCATTTCTGAGAGTAACATTTTGCTCTTTCGAGTTTTAGCTTTGAGATAGGGAATACCACACCAGCTTGCATTAATTGTTGAGTGTGATGAAATGTATATTGTGTATAAAATCCAGTGTTCCCTAAATATCAGATCAGATAACAGACACAATTCCAAATATGTAAAGAGTGGGCAAACTTTGATGACAGTATGATAAATCCTGTGGTAGTTACAGCTAAAACAGGCTGCTAATATGCATCTGAGCTCAGGAGATATTAAACTATATATAGATTCTGCTATTCCTAACAGATTGTTGTTGAGATACCTGACACATTTTTTTTTATGTTACATGCATTCAGAAGAGCTGAGCTTTACATAATTTCTGGTTAGTGTTAGTTATGTGAAAACATATTAAAATGAGTGGCCTAGTTAGGAAACTCTGTCACATACGCAGAAAGGCAGGTTGGAATATTTCTGCCAAAAAAATGCAGAAACTCTCTCAAAACCAGGCATTGGGTTCTGTACATTTCTTTTGGATCTGGCAGAGTTTCAAACTCAGGGAGAGGTGACCTGGAATAGGAGGACCTGAGTGTATTCCATTTTTGTCACTGTCCCCTGTCTGTCCAGGCCCTGGGAGGAGGGTGAGCAGAGGGACCAGGCTCCTGGCAGCTAAACACCAGCTACGGGAGAAATCAAATACATTTTATCAGCCTTTAGCTAAAAGCTGCCCAGTGCAAACAGCCCTCAACATTCCTCAGACAAACTCCCAACAGATGTGTGAGCATGGGTATGATGAGATGCATCAGAGGCTCAGCTAAGCTTAAAGGCAAAGAGAAGAGATGAAGCCGGGGTGGGGATTCTCTGATTTTATGCTCTGGATCCAGTGTGAGGATAAGCCTGGCTGGGGTGAGGGGGCAGGATGTGTGCACTGTTGATGACTAATGGTGTCCTTGCTCTTCAGGAGGTGCACAGGGCTTTTGGCTGCACAGGTCCAGCTGCTTCAGGCCAAGAGAGCTGCAGAAGAATGTATTATATGGGCAAGCTAGTTCCCTCTAGCAACCTTCTGGGATATTGTGCAATCATTTCTGCTGAAGGTTTTAGCTTGCTTTGCAGAAATGAAATGCAGCTGGGAATAGCACTGTCATCTTCAAAATATTGTGTGGTGCCCCTTATCAGCTTCATCCATAATTTCCAGCATTTCACAAACCATGGCCAGTAAATCTGAAGATTATTTTTAATATTGTCCCTGGGATAGTGTATTTGGACTGTGCTTACAGCCAAAGCATTGCTTTGAGCTTTCAGCACCTGAAATGTGTCTAAGTTGACCTTGCTGTTCTCTTTGGGTATTCAGTTGCCTGTCTTTGATAGGTGATGTAATAGGTCATATGCTGTTCAAGTATTTTTTCTAGGTCTTTATGTCTATTTATTACCTTCTACACGTTTGCTTGCTGGTTCTGTTCTCTTTGCCAGGGGCTGTTAATCACAGTGGTTTATATTTAACGTTTTGCACAGAGACAGGAAAGTTCCATATTTTTCTTACTTGCAGGACAATACCTGAGGCAAGCGCTCCTGGCCATTCAAGGAGACACATTACTGAGGCAGATGGGCTTTGCTTTTCCTCCTGGGTGTCTGTGTCTCTTAGAAATGCTGTCAGAGGACCATTGTAATCTATTTCTTGTTTGCTTTGTACACATTTGGGGATGTATGGATTGTCCAGCTCCTTGCCGAGGCTTTACTCAGATTAACCAATTCTTCCACTGCTCCTTTGCTGTCTCCCATCTTTTGCTCTATAGAGTAGCATAACAAAGTCATTTAACTCTTGAGAACCATTTGACCTCTGATCACAAAATTGTATGTTCCTAATGATTCAGCTGGGACACCAATTTGCTGTTGAACATTTTCACTGTTAGTGTGGTAAAAGATTTATTTTCAGAGAAAAGCATCTGCAAATAATGTGGCGTGATTGTGGAGCCAACGAGCAGCAGCCTGCTCTGCTAAACAGCTCCAGTCCTTTGCTAGGATCTTACAGGAGATTTATTTGATTTTACACACCACAATAACAGTAATAAGTGCCAGAGGATGGAAGTCACAGAAGATATTTTTTGCAGGCAGCTGTGGAGATGCACCAGGCTGGAACTCTGTGCTGGTTCCTGGCACAGCCGTGTCCCTGTCCTGCCCTGTGCCAAGGGCTCATCCAGGAGGGGCTTCAGCTTTCCCAGAGAACCCCTCTGGCACCCAGGGGTGGGTGCAGCCACACTCAGATCAGCTNAGCTCAAACTGAAGGCATCACTGGAAGGTGGTGTTGGGGATCTGAGAGGCAAAGGGGAGCTGCCTGCAGGATCCAGGGTGTCCCTTCACCACCCACCTGATAAACACACCCCTCTGAAGGAACAACTTACGGTGCTCCTGAGAGTGTGCTCAGAGGAGAAGATGCTGACAGCTCTTGGATGGATGACCCTGAAGGTCCTGAACTTCTCTGGTGTCTGTGACTGATGACATTTTTGGGAGGATGCTGTTCTTGACACCATGGGGGTTTGGGTGTGAGCAGTACACGCTCGCTGCAGACATCAAATCCTGCTTGGATTTGGTTCGCCCTGGTTGTTACAGAAACAGCTCATGTTGTGTTTCATGGTGCAGTGGGTATAACTGCTTCATCATCCTCTCAGTATGATCTCAGAGACAGAAAAATAATCAGTGACAAGACTGTTTGGACTCAGATGTCCATCTTGGGCCTTTCTGTCTTGTGCGAACAGGTCCTTCAATAATTCAGAGCTGCATTTTTTGCTCTTTCTGAGTGCTCTTTAACTGTGCTTCAAATGGTAGTAAAAAAAGTCAGTATTATTCAGTAATTTACTGAATTTACTACGAATAACAAAAATTGTGTATAATTAAAGGAACGTGAATTTAGGGAAATAACCAAAAAAAAACCTGCTCATGTCCAAATATCCCATGATGCTTTAAGAGAAGGAAACATAACCAAGGGTTGAGTTATAACCTGTTGTATCTTTAATTCCTGCTTAAAAGAGAAAATCCCATTTGAATAAAAAGAACATACCTCTATTGAGAAATTAAATGCTCTAGATTTACATTTTCTTTATGAAATGAGGAGTGAAGTCATTGCACTGCATTCTCTTTTGCTTGACTGACATTTGATTTCACACTTTTTAGTTGACTCGAGTTGTACTTTCCATAAAAAAAAAGAAATTTGTTTTCCCTTGCATAATTAAAAACTACTTGGATCTTCAGCCAAGGGTTGACTGGTTTATTTTTTTTTTTTTTCATTTTTAATTTATTTTATTTTTTTTTTTATGTTACAGAATCTTCAGACAAGATTTTTAATTTTTTAGGGGGTTTTCTTACTTTTATGGGCTCTAAAGTTGCCCTGAACTGCACGGAATTTTTGAGAGCAGTTGAGACTGCCATCTTTAAATCACTGGAACACAAAGAGAGCAGGAGCAGATGTTTAAAGCACTTTGATCTCTGTCATGCCAAGAAATTTGGTAGTGGTGACCTAGGCAAGGTCTCACAAAGGCCCTGGACATAGCTTAGAAATAGTCTGAAGTTCTGTCTGGCACTTGGAGCATCAGAATCTGGGAAACAATTGTGTTTTAAGCTGGGAAAGTGCACCCAGTTCTTTTTAGCTTTTATTTTTCCTCTTCACTAGGGAAATATTTTCAGTTGGGCCTTGTGTTGAGGAGATTTTTCACCTACTTGCTTTAGCTCAGCACTGCCAGAGCTGGGGCAGGACGGTGCACAGCCCAATTTTCTGTAGCAGAGGGCTTTGTTTTTTTGGTGGTTTGTGTTTTTTGGTTTTTATTTCAAAGAGCCAAGCTCTGGTGCTGCACATCAGAGCTGAGTGTGTTATTCCTGAAGGTGCACCAGGCACTCAGGCTGTAACACTCTGCACTTGATGTTTGGCTGGTAGAGGCCAGGAGTGAAAGCACTAAATCCTGCCCTAAGAACTGCTAATGCCTGTTGACATAAATGAGTATTGAGGGTTCTCAGCAGCACTGAACCTACCCTGCCACTGCCAGAGGCCAACTTTAAACAACTCGATTTTATTCCTACTTATGTCCCCAGCCTGGAATTTGGATACAAGCTATTGTTATTATTTCATAAATTGTATTTTAAAAGGGAGGCTTCCTTGCCTCTGATTTATTTCATCTTCCCATCTGCTGTCTTCACAGGGGCTTCAGCAAGCCATTCTCATAAATGATTTCAGATGATTTCAGGATATTTTATTGTCATTTTCTCTGGTGAACCAGGAACATAATATTCTTAGTCTCTGTGGAGGAATTCTAGGCAGAGCAAATAATTCATCTCTCTGCAGAATAATTTCATTATTGTTTCTATTGCAGAAAGTTACAATTGCCCTATTTTTAGAAATTACATAAACTAAATCTGAAGAGGTTTCCTTAGAAGCACAAAAAAAGAAGGAATGGATTTTAAAACCAGTATTTTAATACTAGGAGAAGGGTTGTTTTATTTTATCTGTTTTATTTTCTAAAATTAGATGTTGTGAAATATGGTGAGAATGAAGTGAGTGCAGAATCTCTGCTGCTGTATCCTGTGTTTGGGTTGGGCAGTGATACTCCATCCCCCTGCACCCGTACACCTGGAGAAAGCCAGAATGCATCAATACTGTTGTAAATACAATGAACTGATCCTCTTCAGTGCATCAATACTGGTAAAAGTAGACAGCAGAAGGGATTCTGTGGCATGGATCCCGTTTTCACCGAGCAGGTTCGTGTGGTCAGGCATTTTTGTAGAGCTCTTGTGCGGAAATGGAAGAATAGAAAAATTAAATATTAACACTGGCATTTGGAGTGAGTGGCGAGGGTGCTGTGTGCCAGGAGTGTGTGGAGAAGCAGCTGAAATGTCTCTGTCCCTTGGAGGATGTTGATCATGGGTAAGAGATGCCCCAAGTACAATCAGCACGAAACCAGCTGTGAGCTGTGTGTGTTTACAGCGGGCAGGCAGCAGCTGAAACACACACCTGCTTGTTGGCTTTGGAGCTCTGCTTATTTTCATAGCTTGTGGCCATGGCAGAGGCTCCCTGCCAGAAAAAGTTAAATGTAGAATATCCAGGAATTCAGCTGAGCAACAGGCTCTGTCTTTGTATGGATGAGAATATTTGCGTGGCACAGAAGTGCTCCCATTGGAAATGCTGATAAAATTATAACCAAGCTCATACAGATTTCTCTTCTGATCCCTTCTTGGTATTGGGGTTCGAACAGAATGAGTAGGAAAAATATATAAAGG
Source organism: Illadopsis cleaveri (assembly GCA_013399915.1). Taxonomy (NCBI): domain Eukaryota; kingdom Metazoa; phylum Chordata; class Aves; order Passeriformes; family Timaliidae; genus Illadopsis; species Illadopsis cleaveri. Next base: position 160,024 of record VXBB01007099.1, on the reverse strand, counting down.
GAGAAATTCTTACTGTGAAATTGTTTTTTCTGATGAAGCAGTGTGGAGTACTCGCTTAGACTTCTTATTTTCTGGAGTATTTGAGGAAATTTCAGTGCTCATTAGGATTTTACAAACTGTGGAGATTTCCATGAGATTCTTGAAACACTTGTGAGACAGAATGATAAAAGTTTTCATTTCCGTTCTCCCAGTCCTATTACAATTGTATAAGACTATATGAATAGAATAATAATAGTATATATGCAACAATCTTAATTGCACATACATGTGTAAATGAGGATTTATATCAGAATTGAACAGTTGTGATGGAACATTTGAAATGGAAAATATAACTTTTTTATTTGATCAATAAGGCCACAAGGCTGAAAAAAATTAACTGCTGTGATATTGGAGGATATTTTAGGAAATTCTAGAAGTTTGTGTGAAGTAGGGTAGAAGGTGCTTTCATCTTAGCTGTAAGAAGAATGTGAGTAATTAAAATGTTGTGTGTATTTCCATTACTTGTAAAAGTGCCAGTGAACAGCCATTGATGCTTGCAAAAGCGTAACTGTTTTGTGTCCCAGAAAGCAATTGCCTGCTGCTTCTTCCTCCAAACAGCACTTGTAAATGATGCATTAGAATCTGTAATTTTATATGCTCTGGGCTGAAAAACGCCAGAAGTAAGTGTTGAGTCTGATTGAAGAGATGTAAATGACTGGAAGACACTCAGAGTTTCTGATTTGGTTGCCTGGAAATATAAAAGTGAAAAGATCTAGTTTTGTGTGAGGAATTTTCTCATCATTCAGGTAATGCTGTGGATTATTGCATCCCTCTAAATCCATGGCAGGAGACTGGAAATGTGAGTGTTCTGAGCAAGGTAAAATTGTAAGAGGTTGAGCACCATGAAGTGATAGAGAAAAGGAATGTTTGGCAGGGTTGCTGTATCTGTGGCTCCCAAAGCAGCAGTGTTTGTGTGCTCCCTCCTTCTGTGGGCTTGGAAATTATTTCTCCTCCTCTTTCCCCTCGTAATTTTCCTTTAATCATTCCACAGAACTTAGGATAGATGTTCTGCTCTTAAACCCTCTGCTGTTCAGGCCTTGTGTGTGAATGGCTGTTGAATTCATGTAACCCTGGTTACATGAATCCTCATGAATCCTCAGCCAGGCCACGATATTTCAGTTTTCTCTTATGCAATAACCTGTTTTCCAGCTTTCCCTCTTTGTCCATGTCTGCCCTTCCCTGAGCAGCGTGGGCACAGGAACTGGAAGCAGTGTTTTACAGAAAACCAGCCTCTTTTACAGCAGCACTTTTGCTCTTGTGCCATGTGGGGAATCCACACAAGAGCTGTGGTCATCCTGCCGAGGCCAGGATGAGTTTACCTGGTTCCTGTGGCGGGGTGCAGACACACAAACAACCACACTTTGGTTGAAACAACCTTAAATCCAAATTGCACAACTTATCATCGGGAGTCTGTAAACAGCAATTTCTCTCTGAGGCAGCCTGACATTGTAGGCCCCAGCTGGATCCAAGCTGCTGTCTCCTCAATCATGTTATCACTTAGGATTGATAGATTTTGTGTTAATTTTGTCTTTAAGAAAATAAGTTGGGGTTTTTTTTTTTGAAGCAAAGTAGAGTATTATCCAGTATCCATTATTTCAGGGGGAGCAGTAGCTTTCTGAAGCTGAATCCAGCCTGGCCATGGGGCTGGCAGAGCTGTGGGGCAGCAGCAGGATACTGGGGTTGGGTGGGATGCGTGGAGGGCAGGATTTCTGTGTCTGTGCCCACCAGAGCTGTGTGCCACCAGCACCTGCACAGGGCATCTGCAGCACCAAACAGCTCCAGGAGAAGCAAAGGGAGCAGCTTCCAAACAGGGAGCCTCTCCCAGGGCGAGGCAGCTGAGCCAAGATCTCACCATGCATCACTTTGGGAGATGTTCCACAGCCGGATGTTTTTTGAAAGCTTTACATATTCTCTTTACAGTCACAAATAATATCTTGAGTTCAGCATTCGTTCAGGTTCACGTAGCTTCGTAAAGATGTTTTGTTTTTGAGGTACTCAATAGGGTGAGAGGGGGATTTGCAGACAGAAAAGATGAGGGTGGTTTTTTTTTCGGGGAGGAGCTTTTTAATGTTTTTAGCCTTGGGCTGTGAAGTGCTGGAAGTGCTGCAGAATTCTTTTTATTTTTACTTATTTTTATCTGTGCGCCAGGCACTCGTCCATGCTCTCTGCCCTGCCAAAAAGGCTTCAGCATTAATGTGACAGACCACCCTGCCCGTGGGTGAGGTGTGTAATTCTTTCTTGGAGCAGAGATCTCGAGCAGAGGCTGCTTGTTATGTCGAAGTGCATGTGGTTTTCTCACACGAGTTACTTGGCAGTCCAGGGAAAATATTAAACTCCACTTAACTTGGAAAGACCAGGAGGTCTTAAATGCATAGTAAAATATGTCTGCATTTCATTTTTTCTCCTCCATCTCTTATGGAAAATCTTGGCAATGGTGAAGAGAGATCGTCCCTGCTCTGAAGTACATCCCCATATTTCAGTGTTCTAACCTGTCTGGGTCAGCAGTGACTGCTGGCATTTGTGTAAGAATTTTTTTTTTTTTTTCCTCATGGTTGCCTGTTGAATTTATAAGTAGAAATTAAAGTTACTGGTAGGAAGGAGGAACCAAGCTCCCAAATCCAATGCTTGGTCCTGGGAACTCCTGGGAAAGTCAGTTCTCCATTTTTGCAGGTGGCCCTTGGGCCTGCTTGTGCCACACAATTTTCAAAAATATGTTTTTCACATTAGAAGTGTGAATGTTTTCAGCATCAGTATTAGTATTTGTTATTATGAGAGGGTAATTTTTTTCATTTAGTAGCTTTTATTAAAGGTCATAAATTAAAGTTTTTAAAGCTCTTGCCCATCAAAGCAAACAAACAGCTTTCAGACTTTAAAACATATTTAATTATTGGAAATCATTAGAAATTTTCTCCTCTAAGGATTTTATTTCTTTAATCAAAATTCTTACTGACAATAATGGAAATTTTTCTTCATATGTGGATAGCCATTTAAACAAATGCTGAATATTTACCTTTTTACTTTCTGCTTTTATAATAATATTGATATTAGCACACAGTTTGGAAAAGTGTTCAACTTAGAGGGTTATTTTAGTCAGAATTGTGGCATTGTACTCTCAACACTTGTGAGAAAATGAGGACTGTTGGCATTTCCATTCTGCCCATTCCCTTGCTGCAGGAAGGAGCTGGGCTTTGAGCCTGTGTGCATGGCAAGGGATGGGAATTGGGATGGGATGGGATGATGGGATGGAAATTGGGATGGGATGATGGGATGGGAATTGGGAATTGGGATGGGATGGGATGGAGATAGCTGTGTGAGGGGTGGGGCAGCTGCCAGGGTGGAGAGAGAAATTCCGTGCACTTAGACATGACAAAGACGAAAGCAGAGGAGGGTCCAGGGGAGCAGGGCTCAGGCAGGTCTGGCTCTTCAGCACTCGGCAGCTTTCCAGGAGTTCACAGCTTCGACCCAAAATCCTTACAGGAGCAATCCCAGCGTGTTCTTACTCGTGCTGCACTGGGAACCTGTTTGTTGTTCATAAAGTTTTCTGTGCTGCCTCTCCCAGTGTGCCTGGAAAGCAGCATTAGTGTGGAGCTCCAGATGTTTAGAACAAAACTGCGATTTGGGCTCCCTGCAAAACAAACAAGCCCCTCTCGGAGTCACTGGCTGTCAGTAAAGCTTCTCAGCAACCTCTTCAAATCAAATCCATCATGCCTTGATTAGTTCTCTGTGTGTTACACTTGTTTGGAAAGTTCTCCTCTTGCCAGCCTGGTGTGTTGCAAAATTTCCCCCTCTCAGAGGCAGAGAGGGCTCTGACACTGCTCTGGGTGCTCGGTGTTCCCAGGGGCAGTGCACAGCCACAGGGCAGCCACCTCTGGAATGCCTGTGGCCACACTGGATGGAGCAGAGAGCTCATGACCAAAATGCCCTTGGATTCCAAGAGCAGGGAGCTGAATTTTGAATCTCAAGGAGAATAATAGGAAAAACAGCTGCAGAATCTCTTAGCACTTTGTGTACAAGCGCTCATTTTAAAAATGAAAAATTACCATTTCATCAAACTGACAAAAAATTGGCTTGTCAAGCACTGAAAATAAAACGTGTTTTTCCTTTATTTCTCATTCCTTTTAGTTCTTCATGATACAGTTCAGCTTTCAGCTTTTCTGTGTAAAAAAACAACCACTCCTGGAATCTTTATGAAAATGAAAGCCACCAATTTCATGTGAATTCACAACTCCTGAAACTGAGGTTTTTAGCCATCAACCCCCAAGACTTGATATGGAGTGTCTGTCTGTACCCAGCAGGTCTCAGAGCAGTCTGCCTGGGGGTTCTCTTCCTACTCTGGATGAATCAAGCTGGTTCATTAGAACTGTTAAAAAGCAAACAGCTCCAACATGTGCTGTGAAGCCAACACTACAGAGCAGTGGAGTAGAAATGAGTAAATAGCAAGCAATTGAGCTTTGATGTACCTAGATACGCCTCTAGGAATCTCCAACTGCCTCTGAATTCCCTGTTTAATCCACTGTGTGTGTTTGAAATTATGCAACAACCTAAATATTTGGGTGTTGTATTTTAACCATTGTGTTTTCTCTGGGTTTTGGAATATATGCTTTCATATGGAGCATTTGAGCATAAAGAGCAGTCGTGTTCTTGATGTGTTGATTGGAAAATGTATTTGTAATCTGCCACGGAAATAATGATGTGTCCAGATGTGGATGTCAAGTACCATTGAACTACTGCTGCATTGTACAAGCTCCAGACACAGGGCTGCTACAGAAATGGGGAAGCATGTTTGTGAACAAGGCATTCCCCTCCCATTGCCTGCTCAGACTCTGCACCCAGTGCTCATGTCCTGCCCCATCCTCGTCCTCTGTGGCACTGCCCTGACATGGTGCCCGTGGAGCAGTCCCCAGGACCATCTCCAGGATTCCCACAACTGGAGATGTGCAGGACAGGAGGCTGGACTGGGGCATCTTTGATCATGGTTCATTACCTGTGCACCTCAATTCACACCCTGGGTCAGCACTTAATTTCTAATCTTCCCCCTGTACTCAGCTGTGGAGGATACACAGGTGGAAAAATTCTTAATACGATACATCCCATTTTAGGGAAATTTAGTGGAGCCTGTTTGAGTGACTTCAGGTTTTTTTAGAGGGAGCAGGTCATTCTGTGGTTGTTAAAGATTTCTGGAACAAGGAGTTCATCTTGTATAGAAGCACATTCCCAGCAATGGGGAGGGTGTGAGCCTGAGTGGGTCCCCATGGCCCTTACCAGCCATGGGCTGCTGGAATGTCCTTGCCTTGATGCAAACCTCGGAAAATCAGTTCTGATCTGTTGCCATCAAAACGAATTCATAAGGACTTGTTTGCTGCCTTCTCTGTGTTAATACTGATGGGATTTCTTACAAGCATTTCCCAAAACTGGGGCGTTGTATAACACTGGGTGGTCTAACACTGAGGCATGTGATTTTTAACTCTTCCTGGCTTTCCTGCAGTTGAAAATGGTGCTGTTTGATTTTGGTGCTATTTGCTTTAAAGCAGCTTGCCTTGGGTTTGGCGAAGGTGCTGCATCTGTTATGGTATACACTGCTAAACACAGCTCCAGAATTCCAGCCAGCGGCCCTGTTTGCAGAGGTGGGGATTTTGTTGGAGTAGAATTTTATTAAATTTACAGAATAAATTTAATTAAAAGCTAGTAATTTCTAACATCTTATTTACAGTGTGCACAGATTTAATGCATTGATAGCTTTTAATTTGCACTTGGCAATTTGTTGAAGTAATTTACTTTGTAATTATTTCATGATTGCTAACACTCTGGTGCCATGCCACTCTCTGTTAAAATTTTGTTGTTAGCTTTGTGACTCTCTGATCTTTGTATCACTTTGTGTATGATAGTTCTTCATACCCTCTTCTAATCTTTGACTTTGCTCTAATTTAGACTTTCTTCTGTCTTCCTTTGCTCTACTTTTGTCTCTTTCTGATCAGTTTGTCTGTGAGCAGCCTAAGAGAAAAAAATCCAAGTTAAGATGTCATTTTGGACCAGTTTGTGGTCTGTTTAGATGGACAGAATTTCTGTGCTGTTTTTTACATAGCAGTATTATTTCCTGTGCCACAGGTACTTTCAAGGGCACAGGTCTGTCCCCAGAGTGCTGCAGTCTGTAGGATTAACAGAAGTAGAAAGGATGTTCATGTAGAAATTCACTTGAGTGATCAAGGTACACGTTATGTCTGTGTTATGTCACCTGTTCCCCGTGGCAAAAAAAATGTTCTTCATCCCTTAATGACAAGTTCACCTCACCTTAACTCCATGTGGATGTTTAGGTTCAGTTCTGGGCTCCCTTACACAGCAGCAGCTTCTGCCTCAAAGCCCAGCAGGTGCTGAAGGAGGCTGCTCTGTGTGCCTGGAGAGGAGCAGGGGCCAGGCTTGCACGTGTGCTCTGGGGGAAATGGAGCCTGGATGGAAAGGGAAGCCAGGCCAGATGGAAGTGCTGTTAAATATCCTGAGTAGCCCAAGTCTCCAAAGCTCTGTTTTCTTTGTAAAGCTTTCCTGCAATTCCCTCAGCCTGGGGAATGTATCCCCATTGTTGTTTAGTGCAGTCACCAGTAACAGATGATTGTTTGCAGCCAGAGCCAGGCATGGCCCGTGGGGCTGTTCTGCTCCTTGGCTGTGACAGTTTTGTACCAGACTTTGGTGAAGGTGTGCCTTCCTGCTTAGACAAATGCCAGGGTCATTTGGGCAACCCTGGGCCTTCTCAGTGCTGCTGACCTCAGATAGCACTCCTGCCCCAGACCCGGGCTGGGCTTGTTTATCTCTCAGCTCACAGGGTGCCTTTTACTACTGTGTCTGCTGCTTGACTTGAAAAGGAAACTTGAAGTGGTGTTGCTTGCTTTTCCTCTGGCTCACACTTCAGTCTCAGCCTTGTTATTCTTAAACATACTTCAGAAAACTGCTAGAAGGCTTGTACAAATCTGCACTGGTTTGTGGGCTTATCTCGGATGTATACTTTAGTTTGAAGTATGTGAGATTTCTTCTTGCCTGTTCTCCGCTAGATTTAAAAGTTACAGCTTGGAAAGTGACTGTTGGTAATGGCAATTTATAACATCCTGTGTCCTGGAGCATAATTTATGATGAAAAAAGCAGAGGATTTAGCAAGTTTAAAGCCTCCCTGTCTGTTGCTCTGTTTTAGGCATTGTGGGATAATCTAGCATATGCTTAGTTAGTCACTGCTTCAAATGGAGATGTATTTCAGCTTTGGTACCTAATGTCTTTTGCAGACAGCTTAGATAATGTTGCCTTGTGAGGTGCAGTGTGTTCTTACATTTGCCGTGGCTGCAGAGGAGGAGGGAGATACCTGATGGTCATTTTGTTTTTGCTGTGGAGCACAGATTGTTGTTTGACTGGTGTTGCCTGGAGCCACGTGCAGGGATCAGACTGGATGTCTCCTGTCAGGCGCTCTGGGCACTGTGGGGTGATGGGGTGGGTGTGAAGTCTGGGCCTCGCTCATTACACCACAGAGAGCCCTGCTCTCTTCTGCTCTGATAGGATAATGTCTGGGGTAGGTTTGCTGTACAGTCTGGTGTCTGTGGGGACCTGGCTCCTGCTGTCCTGTCACTTCTTGTCCCTGCACCACGAGGAGCCTGGAGGTCAGGAACTGGCACCCTGACCTTGAGTTCCTTGTTTCTGCCCAGCCCTGGGCGTGCTCCGTGTCCCTCCCTGCTGACACTGGGTTGTGCTTTGCCAGCACCTTTGCAGAGGTTGAGGGTCAGCCCCTGTGGGTTGCTGAGGTTGGACAGGGAACTGGTTTTGCAGAAGTCGTTCCTTGGATGTGATCTGGGAGGAGAGCAGATGTGTTTGCACCTCCTTAGTGATCACTGCTGTGCAGGACTGACCTCACCATCAGCCCAGTTTACACCACTGAATTCTCTTTCTGTGGATTATTGCTTTCCTTTAAGTATCATGATAACACATTAAACACAGAGTTTCTGTTGCAGTGATTTATGCTAAGATAAATTACTCGTTGATACACAGGGGTTTGGTGTCTCAATTTCTGAGTCTGGTTATTCCCCTTGCATTAAATTACTGTGTCCTCTGAAATGAAAGCAGCTGAAATTCAGTGTTTTATTATTTCTTGCACCGTTTTGACAAACTTGCCAATGTGGTTCGAAGACTGAAGCTGTTACTTAAATAATACAGATGTGTTTGTTCAACTTAGCATATAGTAGTCCTGGTTTCTTTCAAGTTCACAACCGGCTTTGCCTCAGGTTTAAGTATTTTGTTTTCCAGACGCAGGGAGATGGAAAGGGTGGGGTTTGCTCTACCTTGCAAGGTCACAGGACAGAGGGGCAGCAGGAACAGGAGCCTTGCCAGGACTGGCAGAGCAGCACTCTGTACCAGAATCCCCATGGCTTAAAAAATTCGGGAAGCCAGCTGGGTTTTCCTCAGTGCCTGTGCTTGCCCATGCACCCAGAAGCTTGATAGTGAGAAAAACAGAAGTTCAATAAATTATATGGCTAGGAAAAGAGTACATAAATTCTCCTTTCTTCCCCCATTTTGAATTGGAGGAATCCTTTTATTCAGTTTGGATAGTTTTGATAACAGAGCTAGGATTGAGCTGAGGTCTGGATTATAAAGATGCTCTGATATACTGGATGTTTCCAAATGACTCCTAATTCTGTGAATTAAGTCTATTTTGTTTATTAGAATTGTCAATATATTTAGCTTTTCATCTAGTATAAGCATTTTAACATCTGCACTTCTGTATAATGATTTCAAGATTTTTCTCCTTGCCCATGTTTTACTGGACTTTTTGTTAGCTTGATTTATTATCTTCCTAATCTTATTTCAAAATTCATGTGGCATGTAGCTTCCTTGGCAAGTTAAATGTCAGGTAAATGGCATTGCTGTGTTAATTTAAATTTAATCAATAGATAATGTGCTGCAGCAGGAACACAGAAGAGCTCAGCAGGTCTCTGACTGGAGATGTAAATTTTCTTTCTTAAAGAATTTTGGGGTGCTGTGTAAGAAATGGACGCTTAATATTTGGCTGGGAGGTGCTGTCATATGAAATCTCTGATGTCAGTGATCCTCTTTCAGTTAATTTAGTTAGAGTGCAGGTCTTTTATTATATTCCAGTATTTTCTATTCTATTTTTTTTGCCATGAATATTGTCAGTATTATAAATAAATCTACCTTTGAGTACAACCCACCTTGTAATTTGCTTTGGGGAGAAGAATTGTGCCTGTTAACTTGGCTAAAAGCTGTGAGTATGGCTTTTGTATTCCTGAGTGGGAAATGCTCAAAAACCAAAGGACAGAACAGTCATTTAATTTATTTTGGGGGTAAAATTAAGGTAGTGCCATGTTTTTTTATTTGAGGACAGCTGCTGGCCTCTGCAGAGAATAAAGGACTTGATGCATGGTAGCATGTGGATCACTCTTACCTGCCAGAGGAGATGCATGTAGGCCAGGATTTGGGTCTGCTGCTGCACTATCAGATTACTTGCTGCCTGTTTTTGATGTAGCTACTGGTTCCTTTTTAACAGCAATTGAGTAGGGAATAATGGTATGGTAGGACAGCTGTGAGTGTTTGCACTTCTATGATTTCGAGTGCCTCTCTGAGAAAAAAAATGTGAGCAGAGTAACATATTTCCATTGATAAAGAAATAAAAAATGATAATGTGCACGGCCCAACCCGTCCTGAGCACAGCATGGAGCAGGTGATCCTGCAAATAGCAAAGTGAATTAAACCAAAAGGAAGCTCTTCTGTCTTAAATTTAGCTCTAGAACAAACGTGTTATGGGAACATTGTCAGTGAAAGGTAACTCTGTGTTGCTTTCATCTCCATGAGTTGGTTGTGTGTGTGGGAAGGAAGCATGGCTGAGATCACCTCTGAAGTTTTCTGTCTCAAGGTGTAGATTGAGATTAAATGAAGCAAATTGGCTGGTGAACTCAAGACTCACAAGCTCACAGAGCTGGTATTTCTTCATTTCTAAGGTTAAAAGAAAATCAGAGAAGCTGTAGCAGAAGTCTTGAGATTTAATTGAATGAGTAACTGTGTCAAAGACTTGGACCTGGGCAGAGCCACTGTAATAGGAACAGGCTAAATACAGATGCTGGTACATTCTGGAAGGTTTGCTATTGAAGTTAGAGGTGTTTCTGCACTGAAGAGTGCTAATATAAAGTCCAAATAACAAAGGATGGAAATATGGTAGTTAAATACATTCCAAGAGAATCTGTTAAGCTTCTTAGTATTTTTCCTTCTGCTTGTTCTGCCATAAATTTGGCAGCGTTATATTTCTTACCACAGAATTGCCTGTTGGTGTTAAGAAAACTAAATTCCTTCTTTGCTGGTCACCAGCAACATCCCTCGTAGCAAAAGGCTCAGACCTGGCGTAGCTTTCCACCCTGAGTCATGTATTTAGTAAACATTTAATTCAATTTGTGTATTCACCTAGGGAGGAGATTAAATGAGAGAGGTCAAGCAGCTGCTGAGTGTTGAGTAATTCTATACTTTGGACATGTTGAGATTTTAATAAACATCAAGGTAAATGGTTTGAAATTGGAGCTGGGATTTGAGACTCCAGAAAGAAAGGGTTCATCTTTCGGTTTTAATTATGAAACCAAAGAGACCTCTATCCTTGAGTCCTGCAAACTGTAGAAAGGTATAATAAGCTGTGCTCAGCTTTGATTCTGTATGTGAGAATATCCTTCAGCTATAGATTAAAAAAAAAAATCTAAAAATATTTTTTAAATTGTTTTGGAGGCTACTTGCCTAATTCTATAAAGAGCCTGCAGTGTAGCACATGTTCAGGATTTGTAGACTGACTGTGTTACCAAGTTAAAAAAAAAGACCAAACAAGACTTGGGTGCTGTGTCTGTGATATCCTTAAGTCTGATTATGTGTATGTATCATTCTTAAATTCAGTATTTTCTTTACATTCATATGAGTAAATACTGATCTGGATGGATATTTCCCTGTTTATTTTGCATCATACGCTTTTCTTGGGTTGAGGAACATGGTTTGGCATTCTGGTGTCAGTTCCGGATGCTGCTGCAAAGGTCATTGTCACTCTGCTGCCTCTCAGGTGTGACAATTTGTTTGCTGTGACAGGAGGTGGAATCCCTGGACGTGTGTGGTGCAGAAGCTGTTTGTCCTCAGTAGCAGAACATCCTCAGAAGTGAGGGTGCAATCCATCACCATCACCCACTTAGCTTGTGAAACAAGACTTTGTTGCCCTGAGTTCTGGAGTTCTGGAGTTTTTAAGCAAGTCCCCTGCCCTTACACTAGGAAGGAACTGAGCTCCCTGTAAACACCTACAGAGCCCTTCACTTTTGCTCCTCCACATCTGCCCCTTCAATTATTCCTTGTTGTGTTTCCTGACGAGCACGAGGTGCTGAAGCCCTTCCTGTCACACTGACCTGTGCGGGTGCTGTTCCCTCAGAAGTCCCTCAAATGTCTTCCCCCTGTGCCTTTGGTCTGCCTTGCTTTTCACTTGTGATATATTATCCTTTGCCATCTGAAGATCATCTTCTCTTTTTATCTTTAGCTGCTTGGAGTCCTGGTGTGTAATTTGCAATTTTTAAGCTACAGTGACGATGGATAGCTTTGCCACTCAGATCCAAGAGATCAGAATGGTGCTGTAATAAAAACTGATTGGAAAATAATTTATTTTCATTTTCTTCCACATGATGAGATTTATGGGAGCTTCCCAGGTGTAACAACATCTGCCCCATGTGACCTTCAGCTGGGAGTGAGTCTGCTTTGGTTCACAGTTCAACCTTGAAGCTATGTTTTATTCTGCTCCAGAATATTTAGGATAACTCATTCCACCATGGGGGAAAAAAAAAAAGGTATTCGAAGTTCCCCCTGCTACATATTTCTTCTGCTTGTAGATTCACTGTGTAGGTGATGTGCAAGTAAGAAAAATCACAGAGATTTGTCCCTACTTTGAGTTACATAGAAAATACAGGCAGAAAAATTGTTAGCTTGGTTAAATCTTCATGTATTTTGGTTTGTTAATAAAACCATTATGGCATCTCAAGACTAGCTCTTTCAAAGAATAAACCATTCAAAACACACTTATCCAGACTTAGAAAATCTGTTTGGAGTGCTGACTTTGAAGTATTAACCTTAATTATCGTTCAAAGTCTGCAGTAATCAACAAGTGATTTGAACTGTGTTTTGCTGAAGTGATCCTGTTAAAATCCTGCTGTGGGGGTGATTTGTGTGGGTCAGGTTTTAGTGAGCATTGTCCCACTGGTCAGACCAGAGGGGTTTGGTGTGTCAGGACACACGAGCTCTGTTTACACCTCCTGGGGCTCTGCTGGCACCCACAGGCACGATACTCAGCATGTTGCACACACACAAATAGGAGCTGCAAGTTTCATTGGTTTAGTTCGGTTTGGGTTTTGATTTCCATCTGTGTATTTTTTTTTTCTCTCCACAAATATTTGCATCCTGGTTTTGAGAACAAGTTGTTTTGTTTTGTTTTGTTTTTTAATTTTATCTTCACAGGGTCTTCTAGCAACAAGTTTTATGGTATTATGTGTGCTTTATCAAAAAATAATTCTTTTTTTTGTTTAGCTGCACTGGTGATTTTATTTGATGTATTCTCATTCTCCACATGTGAGAAGCAGTAAAAAATAGTTCTTGTTTTCTGCTTAATATTTCATGCTATTTCAGTGTATCCACTGTCCAGCCTTCCACAGGCTGGCTCTGTCCTTGTTCAGAGAGAATTCCATATTTCTTGAGCTTTCTCATCATTATCTTGGGTTTGGAGTCACATCACACTAAGCTTTATCAGCTTTGATAAAGGCACTTTCCACTTTACCACAGTCCCTATGTGTGAGGAGGCTTCCTGCTGCCCTGAGCAATCAACATGTTTTTTACAGCATTGAAAAAAATCAGAATTATCCACCAACCTCGTTGTCTCCTCTCCTCCCTTCGTTCCACACTGATCACATCAGTGCCTGTTTCCCCAGCAGTGGGAAGCTGCCCATTTATTCCCAGCTTCTGTCCCTGTGCCTTGCTTGTAATATTGTTAATGCACACAGAGACCCTTTCCTTTTATGCCTTGGCTGCTTAGTCTTTGGGAGTGTCTTTGGTGAAGGACTTTGCCAAAAGCTTTTCAGAAATTAAAACACACTGTAACACCAAGGTCACCTTGAGTAATAGACTTAATGGCTACTTCAGATACCTTTTTTTTTATTTTGTGGTGAGATTGAATTTAATAGACACCATGCCAGCAGCCTTTCAGTGTATTAGGTCAATATATGTCTTAATCCTGATTGATGTTAATCCCAATTAAATACCAAGATTTCAGGAGCCTATTTCCTTTTCTCCTTTGAATTGCTTCTGAATATTGTCTTTGCCTGTGTCACCTTCTGCTTGTTTCCTGCTGAAGTCACTTGAGCTCTGTAGTTGTCAATGCAGAAATGTTGTGCTGGTTTTGAAGAGTTAAAAGCAGCTGGGTAGAGTAACATGTGAAGCTTACCCCGAGGTAGTGAAAAACAACAAAAAAGCCAAGGTATTTGTCATTCTGAGTCACAGCTGCTCTTTGAATGAGCCTATTGCAGGTGATCTTTCTGTGATTTTTATCAGGGTTGTAAAGCCTCTTCCCCTGCCTTTTCATTTCTGACATTTCCTCTGGCTCCCACCTGATTTAAGGGAAAGCTTCAGAGCGGGAACTTACTGAACTCTGGTGTAATTATTTCCACATTTCTCCCGTGGCCTTAAGTCTCAGGGGCATATCTGTTGCATCTTTATCATCTTTTTGCCCCTCTGCTGCTACTCTATGGCAGTTTCCTTGCTTTTGAAATCTATCAAAACAGATACAGTGGTACTTTTTATACCTTTAGCAAGTTTTTCCTCAGAATCCAGAATCTGACTGGATTGGATCTCATTGGTTTTTATTTATTATTGGAAAGCTGGTGTTTCCCTTCCCTGAGATCCTTATATGCCTTTAGTCAGTCCTTATGCTACTTGAAACACACTTCTTTTTTTTCTTTTTTTTTCTTTTTTTTTTAAATGATATCTAAAACTGTATAGCATCTAAAATGTCTTTCCATCACAAAATGTAAGTGATCTGTAGTAGGACAATTTCTGCTGCCAGTACACATATGAACATGCTTTTTTGATTTTGGTGTGGCTGCTTGTGATTTTGCTCTTCTTAAATTAGTGGTTAACTGGCACTTGCCTCCAGTCTCCTCTGCTGCTTATTCATTTTGACTCTACATTAAATTAGGATGCTGCAGAATTACTACCTGGAGTGTCCTTTGGTCAACCAAATTGTTTCAGTGGTTGGAAATTTCAGGACCTATCCATTTAGAATCAATGGAAGAGTGTGTAATTATTTAGATAATTCCATGTCATTTCACTAAACAGAATTATCTTAATATCCCAGTGCAATCTGGCAGTGTACCTAAAATAATGCTTTGCTGGGCTGTATCAGTACAGCCCATGGGTATTTGAGGATCACATGCACACAGGTGACTGCACCAGGCTACCTGTGAGTTGCAGAGCCTCTGGAGAATCCAGTTGCCAGCATCACCTTTGTGTTATTCTGCTGCTGACCTTTATACCAGGAGAAAATATTTTAAAGCAAATTCGGATCAGGTGCCACTGCTTTGTTCAGTGCATCTTGCAGATACTTTGAGCTTAAAAATAACCTGCAGAAAGGACTTTTCAGCTGCCTGTACCTTTCTCTTGTGTGGCTGATGTCAATTTTAATGAACTCTTTGCTAAAAGAATACTCAGGTTTCGTTATGGCTCTTGTTTTAAAAGTTACCTGTTGCTGTCTTGGCTTCCAGCTGCAGCTCTTCTCATTCCAGTGTGAGGTTATTACCTGCTGACCTTTGCTAAGGTCAGATTACTTTGAGCTTTACATCTCCTGTGCTGGAGGTTCTGTTTGTGTAATCCACAGGTAAAATTTCATTGCTGTGTCAACATTTATTTTCAGCTGGGCACAAAGTGGCTGCTTGCCTACCAAACAGCTGAAGTCAGCAGCTGATTTTCATAAACAGTGGAGTTACAATTGCCCTTTTTGCTTACTGACCTCAGTGTGTTCTCCCATCTGAAGTTGAAACCAAGCTTCAAGCAGCATTAAAAACCAGAAGGCTTTGCCTTGTTGTATATTCCTGTTTTTTAGAGCAGTAAGTAAAAGCCCTGACGTGGGAGCTGTGGAGGAGCAGTAGGCATTTCCTGTGGAGCTCAGGTGGGCTTTGGCTGTCAGGGGATGTGAAGCTGCTGTGTTGTTTTTACTGGAGCCACCTCCTGCCCAGACCACACGAGATGGTCTCAACACACATCTCTGTATTTTCCTTGCAGAGGGGAAAGGTGTTTTCTGCTTCCTACAGGATTACAGAATATCTCTGTGAGGTCCCCTGGTGTGCAAATGGCAAATACTTGCTGTGATTGCTAAAACAGTTCTATCAAGATTATTAATTGCATAATTAGAATGTATAAATAAGGCTTGGCACATGACTTTGATTCTGGTGCTGAAATTTTAACATATGATGATGTGCTCTTGGTAGCACGCCGGAGTAAAAGCAGTAATTGAACCATCAGACCACAGTTTCCTACTAACATATATTCCTTATAATTATATTTTTCCATGGCTTAAGAGAAAATTCACAAGGGGACAGTCTGACTCTTTGCAAGGCTTGCTGCCTCATAAATCAGTGTCAGCATTTTGACTCAGGGGCCTGTCAACCCCCCGAGCTTGTTGTCTCTTAGCGGGTGTCCGTGGCACAGGAAAAGATGAACCAAAAACAGTCCAACAAGTTCTGCTTCTTCCAGAAACAACAAGAAATAAAGACATTCTAGGGACCTTGTGACTTTGAGGTTTCTTTGTGTTTCTGGTTCCCTCACCAGCCTTGCACAGTAGAACACTGAGCTTTGTGTAGCATCCCCAGATTCCAGGTTTCCTAAATTATAAATGTTTTGAGTCCATGTGATCAAGAAGGCATCAAATGGAGAGGAGAACTCAGTTCCTCCTGGCCTGCATCAGGTGTAGGGCTGCTGCTGCTTCGTTCTTCAGCATGAGATCTGCCAGGAGAGGCAGAACTGGGATGCCAAAGGAATTAATTTGGGCAGTTTGTGTGGGGGTGGGTGATGAGAGGGATCTCATTAAGAAGGGAAGGGAAAGGGAAGAGCAGAGTTTGCCCTCCGTGGGAAGGGGTGAGCCCTGACCAGGAGCATGCACAGGGCTGGGGCGCAGGAGTGGTGCTGGGGCTGCTCCAAAGCCCCCAGGAGCCCTCACAAGGCTGGGACCACTGAGCAAACAAGGGACACTGGACAGTCAAAGCAGAAACCCCAAACCAAAGTAGCAAATTTAAAAAGTCTAGAATAAAGGGGAAAAAAGGAGGTGGAAAAGCACAAAAACAACCAAAAGAAAAAAAAAACAACCAACCCCCCCCAAACCAAACAAAAAACCCCACCAAAAATCAAACAACAAAACAAAAAAAACACCAAAACCAACCAAGCAAAAAACCAACAAAAACCCCCCCAAAACATCAGCAGGGAATATATAACCTGTAAAAAAACCCAACCATTTTTAACATTGGAACACAAATATCTAATGGTAAGTATTGGATCTTATTCTTGTCAACGAGAATATTTCATTGTCTAGTCAGTAATTAAGAACATCTTTCACTGCAAGGCTCCTAGACTGCCAATAGTAAATAATTAATGCTAAAGGAGTGTTATTTCTCTAAGTGGTGAGTGTTTGTTTCCTCCTTCTTCCACTTATGAGAGTAGGTGAGCAGTTTGCATCTCACATCAGCATCAGCTTGAAAGATTCATATTCTTTTGGATTAAAAATCAGTTTAGAAGTTTTCAGTATGTAAAATGTCATTGAGCAAGATGGGGAAAAGAAAATGCTGCGAGGAAATAGAAATCCTGAGAGGAATCCATATTAGCAAAAGCAGCTCTCACTTCACTTGATGCAAAATGAGAATATCTGTGTGACTTACAAATTTATCCTGTAAATTGCTGTTCATTTTCTGGATGATTCAGCATTTGATACGTGAATAGTAGACTGGTTTTTTGTTTATTCTCCTTTGTCAAATCGACAGAAAAAATATGGTGAATGAAGTCTCCTTTTCTGTGGCTTTGTATTTATTAAATATTTAGGTTGCAGCCCTTTGTTTTGGCTATTTGCACCTGTGCCTGCAGGGAAATATTTTTCTAAATATCCTACCAGACTGTTGCCACAGCCAGGTGAGTCTGGATGGTTTAATGGATGCACCTATAGAACACATCCAGGCAATGGTAGTGCATTACTTCATGAGCAGTGCACTTTTTTCCATATGCAGTTTTTAAGTCATCTCAAAGCATTTCTGCTCAGGGGAAAAAGAGATTATTTTTAGATTTTTTTAAATGCATAAGTTCTGGCAAACAAATTAACCTTTCAGTCTTACATGAGGATATGCAGTGAAGTTTCTAGAAAGGAGTACATCTACTGCCTTAAAGGACTTCAGAACTGGGTATCTGAAATGGCAAACAACAATTCTGCTCTTAGACCATTGAACCAGTTCAATGCCAGAATATTCCCTATGAATTAATGGGCAGGTGGTGATTTATGGAGCTGCTTTTGTGTGCAGAGGCTCACAGGCATTAGAGCACCTTGGGCCAGCCATGGTTTGCTGTCCAGCCCCATGCCCAGGGTGTGGAAATGTCTGTCCAGCCCCATGCCCAGGGTGTGGAAATGTCTGTCCAGCCCCATGCTCAGGGTGTGGAAATGTCTGTCCAGCCCCATCCCTGGGGTGTGGAAATGTCTGTCCAGCCCCATCTCTGGGGTATGGAAATGTCTGTCCAGCCCCATGCCTGGGGTGTGGAAATGTCTGTCCAGCCCCATGGCCAGGGTGAGGAAAACCCCTCTGGCCATGCCCAGGTGCTGCTGGGCTGAGGTGGCTGCCCCATCCTCGTGCCCACACTCAGCCCCTGCAGACAGAACAGTGTGTGCAGCAGTGCCCCAAGACAGTTCCATCAGCTGTTTACTCTTCTTTCTTAATTTTTGAGAATCTCAGTATTATCCCCTGTGCTGTGCTCTTTATATTTTCTGCATAATTGTTTCCTACCTCCTCTGACCTGTAGCACATCTGGGCCACCTGGGTTGTGCTGGTAACTCAGGACAAGGCTTCCATGTTGTGCCTTTGCCCAGGGCCACACAAACCCCTGGTAGCCTCTTTATACTTCTAGACAAGGCAGTCTTAGTGCCTTTCCCCCCTTTTTCTGAAATGTGAGGACTGAAAGTTTATAGATGATGCTAGCTTAGTTTTTGCCCATCCTATAAAGGCTGTATAGTGGCCTCTGTACAGTTAGTCTTTTCAGTAACCAGATGCAAACACATTTGGAGAAAAGGATTCTCGTTTTCATTTCTTTGTAATTTCTTTGAAAACAATGATCATGATGAAGACTTAGTGCTCTTCAGATGTCCTAGTGAAAAATGGTCATTATTAAATTTGAAACCTCAGTCTCATCAGCAAAAATAAAAGATTTCAATATGAGCATAGAGAGAGAAAAATCATATTACATCTCCTCTTCCTTTCTTTTCCTGCTTCCAACAGGAATCCTTTGCCTTATTCAAGAGATCAATGACTCACTGAGCATATGGCAACAAATCTGTGGAGCTGGTAATCCCTGTTAAAGCAGAGGCCATTTCCAAAAGTTCTGCTCTCTGATTTATGAGGAAGGGTGTTGCTTTCTCCCTTTCTCCCGATGCTCACATCAAACTCTCTCAGTACAGGAAGGTTTTGTTTCATCTGGAACATTTGGAGCCTGTCCTCTCCCAGTGCTGGAGCAGCACGTGTAACGTGAATTGACTCTGGCAGCACACAACTGCCTTGGAGCTGAGCAGTGAGCTCGTGGATCAGGCAGTTGTTGCAGTGAAAATGTGTTACCCCTCACCCACAGCAGGCAAAGGTCAGGAATTGGCTGAAGCTGTTCTTCCATGTGCTCCTCTGTCCAACATGGGTGTTCCTTCCCATTTCTGAGCAGGCTGCTCAGTTTGGTGCTGGGAAAGGCCAGCAGCCTCTCCTCCTCAGGTAAAAGAGAAACACGAATCTGGGTGTGATTTCCTTCAGAAGTCAGCCCTCCCAAACTGGCCTTGATAAACACAGATGAGCAGTGACTGTGCTATAGAACCCCAACACAGTGCCACAGCAGTGAGTGCACCTTGCTCAGCAGCTCCATTACAGGATCCCAGATGAGGCAGAGGTGCCTTCCAGCTGCCAGGGTTTTTTTTCATGGCAGTATCATCTTCAGGATCTTTCTGCCAGTATCTGTTTAATTATCTCCTGTGCAGCCTGTTCTTGAGGCCTTCAGCTGGCAAAGGCTGTTTGTGTGAAATGTAGTTCTTGTTTGTTTCTTTTGGGTTTTAGAATAATAACAGCAAAACACTGGGTGAGGTATTTGAATTTAAGTATTATTAGCAGCAGGTGGTCCCTCTGAACCAATGTGTTTTGAGGTTTTCTTTCTTTCTTTCTTTCTTTCTTTCTTTCTTTTTCTTTCTTTCTCTCTCTCTCTCTTTCTCTCTCTCTTTCTTTCTCTTTCTCTCTCTTTCTCTCTCTCTTCCTTTCATTAATATTACTGTAGCTTTTTAATAATAAAGCCATGGGTGTCAAGCTGCCAGACATGGCTGGTACCCTGATAATCACTTTAATGAGCCATTAGAGCTGCAGAATCCCATGTTAACCTCATAGGTTGGTGTGTGGTTCAAACAGTCTTGTAGTTCAGTGTGAAGTTGTAACTATGTCTGGGTGAAAACAGAGTGTCTGTGACACTGAGTAACAAAAGCAGAGTCAGAGTTCCTGGTGTGACCAGTCCCTCAATACAGGCAGGTGTCATGACATTATCACAGTCCCTTACTTGATTTCAGACAGAATCACCCTTAGCTTGCCAGAAATGCAGTAGAGAGAACTCACTTCCCATTCCTGGCCCCAGAAGGAAGAAGGGAAGGACAGAAGCCAACCAGGTGCTCACAGGTGCTGAGGGACTGTATCCCTGTGGTTCCAAACCCATCCTGCTGCTGATTCTGGCTGTGCAACGGGGTCAGCTCCATGAGCTTCAGCCACAACTCTCTGCACCAGAGCAGAGAAGGATAACTATTGCTAAAAGCCATTCAGTGATATTAATTCCAATCTCACTGAAGTAGCGTTCATAGAATTCTTGTCTCTAGAATTGCCTGTGAATAAAGCTTTCATTTGGAAGAGAAGAAGAGGCTTTAAAGCTCTAATGGATGTAAGAAGCTTGAAAATGCTTAAAATTGCCCAGGCTGAAAAGTTTGGTGAATAAGGTGGTTAAAAATCAATATTAGGACCTTTTCATAGAGTTCTAACTAATAATTTTTCAGTTCTGTGTTTGATACTGTTGAACAATTAGCTGACTATCATTATCTTTCATAAACAATACACAAAGCCAAGTCCCCATTTGTGGGACTCTGGAGATCCTTAGACCACAACTGTTTCCAGGATGGGGTTGGAAGAGTATCTAGGAGAAATATTTTGCTAAGCATGAATGTGCAATTACCAGAACATTTAAATGTAATTTTAATGTATTATTGAAATTTATTTTGCACTTTCTTTTTTCTGTGCATCATTTGTAAGGCTTTATCTAAAATATTGATTTCTTGGCTCGCTATGCTAATTTTGGTTTTATTTTTCATGTGTGGGATAAAGAGTCAAAGTGACTTAATCCTCAAAAGCTGCGAGGAATGTTGGATCTGGCACTGAGAAAATAGTTGGTTTGCAGTGGGAATGGTATGGAAACCAAATATTTCTAATGCTTCCTAAAAGAAGAAAAATGAGCAGCTGATGCTGAGGGCTCGCAACTTTCAAACTTTTATCACAAATAACTCATTAAAGTGCTTATGTAGTTGGTCAGTCTTTCTGCAGTAGCTTNGTCTCTTCCAACCTAGAAATTCTGTGATTCTGTGATAGTTCATTTTCCACAGAGAAAGCTCAGAGTGGCAGAGGGTGGAAGCCCTGGTAAAATTTGGCTGTGTGTGTCCCAGCCACGATGTGTGAGGGGCTTTAACAGCACCATCGTGTCTGAGTACAAACCCACTTTGTGTTCTGGACTGACAGTGCTGCTCCTCATGAACTCTCCTGCATTTCTGTCCAATGAACCAGTGCAAAAGCCCTGCCAGCACCAGAGCACCAGCGCACACAGGTTCTGCCTCAGAAAACACAGATTTTTAAAGTCCCTCAGTGGAGATGGCCTTTAAAGCTGGGATTGGGAGAATTTGCTGTGCTTCCCATTAACTTGCTATAAACTGTTCTTGTTCATTTACTGAGCTCCTTCAGGCAAGCATCACAAGTTGTGTGAATGAAGTTTTACATGAAATTGGACTGGTTTGCTCCCAAGTTTTAACACAGTTGAGATAGGATTTGGTTTGGCTTAAACATATGTTTGACATTTGTGGGAAATCTAATTGATGGTTACTGTTTTTATGGCAGATATCTCAGCCTATTTTAGACCAAAATGTAAAACTAGTTTGTAGGCATCCTTTCTAATCTCACTTTTGTACTCCTACAGCACTATATGGATTATGATTAGGGCACTTCCTGAAACTGGAATGCTTAAATGTTGTGTGGAAAGAGATCGATCTTTGCTGTTCTTGCATTATTGATCATGTTTCTGCACCAGTGACTGCATGACATATTAAATATTTTGGTCCCATAGTTTTATATGATGTTTGTATTCCCACTAGAAAAGTAATGAAAATATCTTTTAAATGTCTGGAAGCAAATAATAATATTACCCTAGCTAAGTGTTCCTGTGCTATAACTGCAAAAGCTAAAAATATGAGCTAGGAGGCTTAATACCACTGGGAAAAACACAAATAGTTTTGGTTTTTTCCTCAGTTGTGTCAGTTACTAAGTAAAAAATTGTATTTTCTACAGACATGGCCTCAATGAAAGGTTATTATGGCCATAATTAGAGGTCTTTTTGGTGACAACCTTAATACCAAGGCTGTGCTCCAAGTAGCATGTTATAGGTATTGTGTGACAGAAACAAATGAGAAAAACGGAATTTTTCAGTACACAAAGGAGTCAGTCCTTAGGATGTTTTGTTAAAGCCAGGAGTGGTTAGAGGCTATTATGGTTTTTTGACTGAGAAATCCCCCCAGGCACGTGGTGTGGTGACTGCAAGGGAGGCACCTTCCAGGGGGAGGGCATGGCTGGGGCTGGCAAGGTATTGGCTATTTACTGCTTGCAAACTTGGTGTATTCCTGCAATATTACCTCCTCACATTTACTCCTGTTGTATCTGACACGAGGCCTCGGGGGCTCCCCTGTTGGTGTTGCTCAACTCCAGCACCTTTGTTGTTCCTTTGATTAATTTGACAGGCCATTGCCAGGCCCAAAGCCAGACCCAGAGATTTTCTCAGCAGCAAAGCACGAGAGTAGGAAAAGAATCCAGGCAGCTTTTCAGTTTTCCATGCTTTCTCTGTAGTCACTGTATGTTAATGTGCAAATTGGTGTGCACTGAGCACACGGCGGTGCTGTGAGTCCCCACGGAATGGAAATCAAACAAATGTTCTCTCCTAACATTTCCTAAATCTTTGCAAGTGGCACAAAGATTACACTCCTGCTTTGGAATGATGAAATGGTTTCAAGATGATCTGTGGAAAATACTGGATTATGATTTGGGCATTTAATAATTCCTGTAGAAAAAATATAGATGTTATTATTTTTCCATGTTCTTTGCCTAAAAGGCGGGTGAGGTTTCTGGCGCTTCCTTTGATGCAATTCATACAAGTCAGGGAATTAAATTGCAAAAGAAAGGAGGAATGAATGCACTAAATGGCACACATGGTTCTCATGTACCTCGTGGCTGTTTGGCAGTGGTGCATTTTCCTGTGCTTCAGGGTGCTGAGGTTTTTTTTGTACATATTGACTTGTCAGATGAGTTGCTGATTGATTTGCACCTGAACTGCTGGCTGCTGTCAGGGGGCCCACAGAGAAATGGTGTCACCCCTGTTACATGGATGGCTGGGAAAAATATGACTTACAGGGAAGGGAAAACATGCCAGGCTGGTTTATACAGGAGAGGAAATGCTTCCAAAACTCACAGTCCTCATTCACAGCAGTAAAATATTTCTATGTTGTCATTTTACTTTTCGATTTTGGGCAGCGGAGCTCAAGTATTAGTAGTGTTATTTTGGAAATAGAAAAATTTGGCAATTCAGGGTACCAAAACCTACAGGAATATGTCATTCAAATCATGTTGTCAGTCAGAATCCAGCCAGCTGGATTGGGTTGACTGAGGTCAAGTTCTCTGTGTGAAAAGGAAGTTTGGTTTCTTGGGTTTTGTTGGCTTTTTTTTTTTTTTTAGTATGACAAGTTACCTGTTGAGTCAGCTTGTAACTAATTTATAACAATTTTTTGAGAACCTTTTTCTGAAGTCAAATATAAAATTCAACAAATTCTTTTCAGTTAATTCTCATCAGTGCTAATTGGTTTAAGTATCTCAAGTATTGTCAAGCTAAATATCCTTCCCTTGAACTTAAAATTTTCTTTATTTGGTTGAACCTTTTGTCACCAAAATTTTTTGGTTTCTTCTTCCCAGAATCTTTCAACCTCACCTCTGTTTCTGTATTTCATGTTCTCTCTGGACAGGATTTTCAGATTCAACTGAGGAACACAGGTGGCATTAAAAAAATGTAAACTTGGCTAACAAATACTCTTTGCCAGTCGGACCATTTTCTGTGCATGGCATTTGATGTGTTCCCTATGAAATACTGCCCTGCTGGCTGACTTGGTGAATCTCCTTCTTTAGCCACCACTTTGAGTGGCTGTCCCTCCTCCCATTAGCCTTTAAATGTGGCAGGAGGATACTGCTGAGGGCATCAGAGGATTGCAGATGGGAGCCCTGTTTGTACCTGAAGGTCTGAGCTGGGCTGAGGTTTCACACAGTTTGTATCATGTGTGTGATCCTGGACTTGTGCAGCTGGGTCTGTACCCAGTGTGGGTACAGTGAGGTGACACCGAATTCTGATCAAGCCAGAATTAATTTTTGACTCCTGTTTTTTACTTGAATCTCATATCAGTATTTGGTTAGCTCTGCTGGGGTTTTATTAAGTGCCACACCTCCCCATTCCTCTGTGGAGGCTGTTTCCTCCCTTTGCAGAGGTGTCCTGAGATGAAAACGTCCCTTCAGCAGGAGCCTGGATACAATGGAAGTTTCTTCTGGTTTTGTTCTGTTATTATCTCTGAGTGCCACATGTGTGCTTTGATTATTGTGTGGTCCTTTAGGCTTTCTGCAAGGGTTCTTGCTTTTGATAAAGGAATATTTCACTGCTTTTGAGGATTCCTGTGAGTTCTTTTGCAAGTGTGGGTTTTGTGGGGTTTATTTACCCCCACCTAGTTGTGTTTTTGCACTTCACCTGTTGGACTATGTAGTCCTCCCTGTGCCGTTTGGACTTTTTGATGCTTTTTGTAAAATGATTTTATTCATTGGGGTGTCATTAACCAAAGCAATGGCTTTCTCTTGGTCCTTCTTAAGTTCTTTCTGATATTTTCTTGAATCTTCAGGGCAGTGTCTTTAAATAGTTTCTGTGCTGCCCACTATGGACTTTGTGGGTCGACTGCCTCTTTGAACTCCTTTTTGAGAATTCAAGGTGCTCTTTTCCTTACATTCCTGCAGTTTCTGCTTCTGAAGTTAAACAAAAGGTCCACTAAGGCACATTTTTGCTGTTTCTGCAAGGCCATTGCATTTGAGGCTGCTGTGGTCAGTGGTGCAGAGCAGCTCTGATGCTGACACTTGCCCAGGTGCCACACTCTGCTCAGGGGAAACTGTTGATCCTCTGTTTGAGGGTTCCCTGCCTGGCTGTGTAGAGCTGCTGCTGATCACACTGACACCTTAGGATTTCAGCTTTTATATATTTCAAATCCTGTACTGTTTTACGGTATAACTCTCAGTTCCATATAGAGTGTTGGTTAACAGTCTTCACATGTTGGTCAGACAAAATAATTCCTCTAGGCCTGAAATTCAAGGACACCCTACAGCTTCAGGCCCCAAAAAGTATAAACAAAAGTGAATCTGAGGGGAGAAAACTGGGGGTAAATGACTTCATTACAAGAAGTTGTAATTGGAGGATAAACCCCTGATATGTAAATGGACCAAACTTAAAATTGCCTGAAAAACTTGTGACCATCATCCACCTTGGATGTAGCCCCTCAGAGGCTTTTGACTCCCCAAGGTGTATCTATAGAAGGCCTTTAATAAATACCCACTTTTATTCTCTTAACCTTGTCTGGCCTCTGTTCTAGGTGGCCCCTTCAAGGCATCAACGCTCTTGGATGTGGCTCTGCCCTGCCCCCTGATATGATGTTTTCCAGTTTCCATGGAAGGCTCCCATTACTGTTGTGTTTTTTTATCCTTTACAAATTTCTGCTTTCTTCCTGTATCTACTTAGATGCTTCTATTTCTGGGCTTGCTGTTGCTACCAATGGCACAACAATGCCAGAAATCATTTAAAAATATAATTTAAAAATGTCCAGAAGAAGCCCTGTCTGGCTTGAACCTCTGGTGCAATCTCTGGTTACATTTCAAGGAGCTTTCAAAAGATTTAAATTTAAGTAAGAGATGGTGCCTGCTAGCTAAGCCAGATTGCAGGACACACTCCTCCATTCTCCCTAACACAGGAAATAGAATTATCTGATAACTCCTGTTTAAATACTGATTGCTGCTGTGCTTCCCCAGTCCCCCTCTGCTTTTGTTGCAAGTCCACGTGTGCCAAACTCTGACAAGAGCTGTCACTGCTCGTCAGTCAGCATTACCCAGCCCCAGCAGTGCCAGGGAGAGTTCCCTGTAACAGGACCCTGCAGCAGGGCTGGTGGGGCTCAGCCTCCTGCCCCTGTCCTGGTGAGCTGGGACTGATGTGCCAGCAGCTGGGGATAGGCCACAGAATGAGAGACATTGCAAATCTGTGAAGAAGTTAATAAAAAAGTGATACAGGAGAAGTGAGGATGGGGAGGGAGGTGAGTGGAGGAGGAGGAGGAGGAGAATTCCCCCAGCTGTGGTGCAGTGCTCTGGAGCCACGTCCTGCCCGTGCTGGGCATCCCTGGCTGTGTGTGCAGGATGGCTGGGCAGGCTGGCACATTATTCAATTTAAAATAAATCTGCTGTTCCCCCTGCCTGGTTGAGGAAATGCTGCTTGTGTCGTGCTGTGGATGGAATCTGATGTGATTTCTGTGGAAGCCCAGCTTGCCCTGCCATCTCCTCTGGTGTGGGAGGCAGGGTGAGATTCTGCCCATCCATAAGAGAAAAGAGCCTGAGGACACAGAATGAGCTGGAATAGAGACAGGCTAACCAGGATAAGGACAGGGCTATACCAAAGGCTTGGTTTTCTTTACACCAACATTTAGGGATTTAGTTTTTAAATGTGATTTAGTTTTTAAATGCTACAATTTCTGGAAAAAAGGTTGAATTGATTCTGGCTTGTTGATACAACCAGCCATGGCCAGTCCTGGGTGCTCCCAGGTATCTGCTGTTCTGCCCTGTGGCCCTGGGAGGAGTAGTAGAAGGGAGGAGTAGTAATTTGAGTAGTAATTTTAGTAGTAATTTTACTTTTCGCTGCTGCTTGCAACTCCTTCTGAAGCTGGGAAAATTTCAGGAGGGACAGACTTTGAAACCTGTGTTTCTGAACATGGATTTTCTTTTATGGACAGATGAAGGAACTCAAGAATGTAATTTGCAATTAAAACCAGAACAAATTTACACTTCCAGTTCCTGATGAGATCAGCCTTGTATTTAAATTAGAAATATTTCCTTAAAAAGAAGAAAATAATCAAAAATTCTATTTTCATATAAAACATAATTACTTTTAACTGATTTTAGGGGTGACAAAGAGCCCTGTAACACTTGGGTGCCCTGTGACACTGAGTGGTCCTGCACTGAGTGCTCCTGCCTGCACACCTGACATGGGAATGGGGGAGCAGCAGCCATGGATTTCTTTGCCAATTAATAAAATCCATGTCATGAATTGCAAGTACAAGATGAAAGTTTAGTAAAGGGGAAAAAAACCCCAACCCACAAGCAAGAAAAGAAGGTGAGAGATGAGGCTCATGCTGGAGATGTCTGTTCATCTCATTATTTTTATAATATGAAACTGGTTTATACTTGTGAATTTTCTTTGCATCAAATTTATTGCAAAAAATTTCCTTTACCCCACTCCTATGCTAAGGTGTTCTCTGAGTATATAATGTATTTCTTTGTAACATGTTTTTTCATGCGTTTTGTTTGTTGGGTAACTTCATAATGCTTTTAATGTAGTTTGTTTGATCTGTTGAGGTAAAAACAAGATGGAAAAATGTGAAAGAAGGGTTGGTATTTTAATCTTCTTTTGCTACTGAATGCACTTTGCTCTTACTGTGCTTTTATTAAGAAAAGCTTAAAAAAGTTACTAGCGACACAAATTTCCTGGAAGCATCTCTACGTCTTTTACGTTCATTATTTTCATTAAAAAAGAAAAAATATATAGGAATTATCTGTAAACATCAGCAGCTTTTGTTTCACCCATCCTGAGCTTTGGTTTTGTATTTTTTTCTCATACATCTGTCATGGTCCTTTCTTTTCCTTCAGAGTAAGAACTTTTTCTGAAAGTATATCAGTAGTTTTGGACAGAAGAGTTATTTCTAAGGTAGCAAATACCTCCTTGGGTTTTTGGGGTTTTTTTAATGTCTTTTGGAAATGAAGAGTAAATTGTTCATCAGGGCATTCAGGAGCTGTTTCCTGGTTGGAAAGGCATTAGTGAAGGAAAAATGAAGGAAAAGTAGAACTGGACACTTTCTTTTTCCTTTGAACTGCATATAGCATTTCCTTGGAAAATATTTGTGTTTTCATTCTTATTTATATGTCTAACTGGTTTAAGTGTGGAGAAATATTAAATTAGGGATTAATGAAAGACCCTTTTATATGACAAATGAACATGCCTTTGAGCTAATTTCCTCTGTTTAAAGCTCCACTTTTCTGAACTTTTAATTAAAAGTTTGAAAGAAGTCAAATAAGTGAATACATTTCTTTATGAAAAGGTGTATATCTGAGCCATACACATCTCTGCTTTCTTTCCATTCTTTAGAATAGAGATCTGACAAGGAAAAAGCCTTGTCAAGCCTCTAAAGGGGGGAAATGATGCCTTAAGCTTGAGCTTTCATGTTTTTCAGATTCTGTGCTGCCTTGGGTTCTGAGCCTCACATTCAGTGTCACTCAGCTCCTCACAGAGCAGGGAGACAAAACAAATCCTTTTCCTGCTGCACACCAAGGACAACTTTCAGGCCCAAAAGCACAAACAAGGGTGGCTGAAGGGAGGAACAAGAAGGATGGGACCTCACAACCTGGAGCTGTAATTGCACAATTGACCCCCAATATATAAATTAATCAAAACTTACAAAAGTGTGAGACCTCGTGACCGTTTGCCCATTTTGTGACCATTTTGGGTCCACCTTGGGTGTAGCCCTGGCCAGGCCCTGTCCTGCCCAAGGTGTATCCTGGAGGCCTTTCAATAAACACCTACTTTATTCTCCAGCTCTGTCCAGTCTCTGTGTCAGGTCAGCCTTCCCAAGGCTTCAGTTTCAGTAGGGTTTCACCAGTTCTTCAGTGAATTTGTACTACATTTGGCTTTTCTCCAAGTCCTTGGAGCCACCTCTTACTGTTGAAGTGATTCTGTTATTTTGTGAAGTTATTTTCGTAAATCCAGTTCCCAGTTTAGCAGTCAAACTGGAGTTTTGCTCCTCACTGGCCATGTTTGCCTCAAACAGCCATTTGGGGGGCTCAAAATACCGGCTCTGCCCCTCTTTGAACCAAGGAGGAGCAGTGCAGGACTCAAAGCAACAACTGTGAGGAGCTGGGCTTGGATTTCCAGTTTGCCAACCTTTCCTTGAGATGACAAAAGGATTTGGCAAGGGCTGTGTCATCCACAGCTGTTCTCCCCCACAAATCTCTCTCCTTGTCATTGAAGAGAGGGATTTGGAGTTCCAGTGAATCCTGGATCACTGAGGAGGAATTCCAAAGGAATTTTTTAATAGGTGAGAGAGCATTCCAGAGCATGTGAGCTGTGATTGTCCGTGTGCACGAGCACCATTCACAGCCTTGCTCTTCATAGGCCTCTGGAGGAACCTGAGGGAGCCTCAACAAGCTCATTGGTTTAATTCACTTCACAGAAACATTTATTTTCCCTGCCCCCTTTTCTCTTTCCTTTTGGTTGGTAGGGAAACCCTGGGATCTGACAGTGAACTTTAGGTCTCAATAAAGTAGTTATATCGAGTTTGGGTGGAATTTCTCTGAACTCCACTAAGAGGGAGAAAATGTGGAAAATGCTTCCTCCAAGCAAAATATGAACAAAATGTTGTGATTCATTAAACTCCTTCCTACTTGCCTGCAAGTGAGAACCTTACAGTTATTCAGCTGAATGGTGCATGGCCCTGAGGGGGCAGAGCCAACAGAAAAAGAGATGGCTTCAGTCCAAAGAGCAAAATGCATGTTTTCAGGGAAATCAGGAAATTTTGCTTTAGGCACATCCCTACTTGCACAGTGAATTTGTTATACTGGGATTTTATGTTGCTGTTTACTTTGGTTTTAAATAAGAAATGAGAGCTGCCTTTGGTGTCACAGAGTGTCTGGAGGGTGCTCCACAGAGCAGACCATCTGTCCTCCTGGACACCCACTGAAAATGTTCCCTGCCTATGAACATACATTGTATGATTCTGCTAAGAAGGTTCACAGGATTGTCTTGAAGAAAAACAAAAAATCCCCAACCCAATAACTAAGACCAGCCTTTTCCTTATCTGGGGAAAGCCTTCTTCTTGAGACTGCCCTGTATTTGTTTTATATAAAGTTCTCAACTGTTTCAGAAATTAAGCCGGCCACCTACAGATGAATGTGGTTAATTCTCAGAGACACGTGCAGAAAAACTCCTGCAGATATCACCACATAGGGATTTTGCATGAAAAGTTAGAAACAGAAAGCCACTGGCTGCTGAGAGGACATGGAAAAAGAAATCCTGGTCCCACATGGATCCATTCTGTGTTGTGGGAAAAGTGTTGACTTAGCTCCAAATGGTGAGGAGAAAAAGCCATGAGTGCTCCAGGAGCAGCCAAAGGAAGGAGCTTCTACAAATCCCACAAAGGGAGGCAGGGAAATGTGAGCAGCAGAGGGGAAAAGCTGATCTGCTGCAGTGGGCTCATGGCTGGCAGGAATTTTACCCCCCCATGAACCTGCCAGTGGGGTGAAGGGAAAATTTGGCCAACTTGTAGCTACTACACACAGTGAATGGTGGGATTTGTGTGTTCTCTCTTCACCAGGAGACGTCTGGTAGATGCTGTTCCATTAGGCACCTTCCTTAGAAGCAAAGACAAAAAGTCATCCTTGTTTTTTCATCGCTCCTTGGTCTGCAGATCCTGTCAGTGGAAGCATCTTTGTGCAGGGTCTGCAGTCAGGTCATTGGATCACCCTTAGTCCTGTGCAGATGGGAGTTCTTAGTTTATTTTAAGCTTTTGTTTTCCTAGATGAAAATGATTGTTGAACTCAGAGTTTTAGAATGACTTTTCTTGAGCACATTACAGCACCCACATCCTATTGAATCACACTGTGTAGGCTCTTGGCAGCAGCGACTTCACATCTGTTTTACAATTTTTGAATCTCTCTTAATATAATAAAGATAATGTTTATGAGCCTTTAAAACTGTGGTGTTGGAAAGGGTCGGCTGACTGCTGAAAAGCTGGTGTGATGATGAAAATGAAATAACAAGAATAGACATGGTCTGTATTATAAAAACATGTCTGACATGAAAACAATGGCTTCTTCTAATCCTTTAAGGCTGTGACTACGGGTTGTCCTGTAGATGCTGCCATCAACTTCATTTAACTTTGGCTTGAAAAGGGAAAGACTATATAAATACAATAAAGTTGATCTTTGGTGGGATAAGTTGTGGTGCCATGCTGCTATCAAAGGGAAAGGGGACCCCAGAGTGTTGCTGTAGGGCAGCTTCTCAGCACTGCAGCTGCTGGGAGGGTGTCCAGACTCTGCTGAGTTAGCTCTTCATCAGGTACAGGAGATGAAGACACTCAGACATTCAATGTCAGATAATTTCAACAGGGGTTTTTGATGTGATCACTAACATTTGTGGGTGCAGTATTACGAATTAATGAAGGCCCTCTCTGTTGATGTGCATGGAAGAAATGCTAACTGGGTAATGCAAACCAGATAGGTGTAATTAGCTTGCAGCTAGACTTCATTAAAACATATGTGAAGGAGTCATTTAGCTTAGTAAACAGAACCAGTTGTTGGTTCAATAAGTTTTTCAGCAGTCCTTCTTAACAACAAAATTTTCTTCCCTCTTGTGTTACATTTTCAAAAAAATATTGGGAAAATTTAATTGTATTGATTGTCCTCTATTGATGGGCCTGTTTTTCTGTATTTCACTTGTCAGCTGCTGCAGTCAGTAATACTCACTTTCCAGTGAACTGATTAAAGAACCAAGTTAGTTATTCCTGTACAAAAGGAAAAACTTTTGCCTAAAGTCCATGTTTGCCAAAATAAATTCTTTGTATTGATGAGGCATGTTTTCTAAAAAGAGGGAAATTTTGTGTTCTTATTGGGAAGAAACAGTCAATAAAGAATGTCTAAATTTGGACAAACTTGGTTGGCTCTGTGTGCAGCCATTGCCAGTGGGTATCAAAGAATGGACCTGGAGTACAAAACCCCAGGGTTCTTTTAAAAAAAACCTCAAAACTTATGGAACCAGAGCTGAATGTGTTTTCTATCAGGTGTTTTCCACATTGCAGAATCCATGTAGTTTTCTCAAGGATTTCTCAATAGCATTTAGAGTGAGCACTGGCCGTATCACACACTTGGCTATTGCTCTGAAGTTCAGAACTTTTTGTCTCAGTTGCTCTCAGTCAGCAGGCTGCCAAAGCAAACGTTGGATCTCAGAGTGGGATCATGGGCAGTTCTTTACCTTCCTGTGTTCAAGAATCTCTGAAGACATCTTATTTGTGCAGAATAGTCGCACAAAATGTTTTTCTCTCCACCAGCTGAAGATTTCATTCTCATCCTGTGTAAGTAGACTGGCAGATGTGTTGGAAGGGTTTTCCCTGAGAGAAGTGGAGCTGTTTTCACAAACAATTTTTATTCTTTTCTTGCATTTTTATATCTGTCTCACTGTCTGAAAAAAGGTGTGACATTCAGTGCTTGGATTTTACAAAACTGACTCAGGAAAGCTGTGGTTTGCCAGAATGGTTTCTTTCAAGAATGTGTTTTTAAAATTGCATGTGGTTCCTGAAGGAAAAATAAAATGTGGTTGTGCATTAAAAAAAAAAAAAAAAAAAAAAAAAAAGAAAAAAGAAAAGGGGTCATTTGAACCATGAGAGCCATTCTGACAGTGATTTCGTGTTTTGGGGCATTGCTGCTGGTGCAGCATTTGGCTCAGTGTTGCTCTGGGTTGGCAGTGTGTGCAGTCATTGCCAGTGTATTTATGTATTTATATTTTCAAGGAATGGGTCTGGGATACAAAACCCCAGGGCTCTTTTGAAAAAAAAACAAAAAACAACTTGTGGAACCAGAGCTGGATGTGTTTTCTCTCAGGTGTTTTCCACAAATATGGCCCACACTTGGATGGTAACTTCTTACCCTTTTGAGAAGTTAAGATGCAGTGCTATGATTATTGCAGTTCTGTAATGATCATAGGACATTGTAATTATTATGGGCTACAAGGGGTCAAGGTTTGGGTATAAACACAATGCAGTTGGAAAAGTTATTTGTTTATAGTGAAGTATCATGAGAAGCATCTCAGATGCATTTAAGGTAAGCAAAACTGAATCTCTTGAGGTTAGCCTGCAGCTCAGAGTCATCATTTTTCCTTGGGATTGCCCCAGTTGTTTGGTAAATTCAATGTTCTTTCATGTTATTGGCTGAATTGGGAAGTTGAGAAATGTGAAACTAGAAAGATGTTGATGTTCTTGACATAATAGATGATATAACTCCAAGGCTGAGGCCAGCTTGGATAGCAAGTCTGCTCATGTAATTAAAATTGGTTGGACTTGCAGGCAGTTCCTTCGTTGTTTCACAGGTCAGCATCAAATATCAGGTTCTGTTTTGTAACTTCTTACTTATGGGAGCATAAACACCTCACTATCACCATTTCTGGAATTTTTGGAGCAAAAGTGTCTGTTTAAATCTTTCTTTTGAATGTATACACCTGCTCCAGTCACAGTGTGAGCACCTGACTCAGGCATCCTCAGATCCTGGCAGGGAGGTAGCAATGGAGGGATTTGAAATCCAGAATGAGGAGAACTAAATAAATAATCACCAGCTTCTGATTCCGATGGAAAAGACACCATCTGTCCTTTCCTTGCAGAACACTGCAATTATCAGGAGCGAGCTTGATTTTCCTTCCAGGGGAGCTCCAGCAGGGAGAGATCTGGAGCTGTGAAATGATAAATGTTCCTAATTAACAGGTGGCCCCCAACAATTGACATCCCTGCTGATCAGAGGGTGCATTGCCCATGTTGTGTCCCAGACCACCAGGTGCTAGAGCAAGGAGGTAAAACCAACAGAAATGTATCATTTTTTGCTTTCAGTGGTGGCAATAACCTCACTAAATAAATATTGAGAGAAACCAGACACCAGTACTTTTCTGCGTGAAGACCTAAAATTTCATTGCTTCAGCTCAGAATTAATAAATAATTCTCAGTCAGTTAAGAAAAATAATTCCTTCATGTGGCCACGGTCCAAGTCTCTCCGAAGATCTGTGTTTCAGTCACTGATGAGAAATTTCCATTGTTCATGAGCATTGCTCATTCTCAGGCTCAAGGCACAGAACATCTCCTCCAGGACATGGCAAATGGTGGTGGAGATCCAAGGTGTTCCCTCAGGAGAGTCCCTTGGCTGTGGGGGGTGTGTGGGGCAGGGCAGCACAGCTGATGGGGACAGTGCTGGGCTGGCAGCAGTGAACCCAGGCACTGGCTGCTTTCAGGGTTTTATGTATTTGTCATCTCTGCTCAGTGTGTCCTGCAGAGCTGGGCTGCCCCAGCTCCTCGTGCAAATATCCCAGTAAGGAATGAATGAATGATGGTGCAAGCATTTGGCTTTTCTTGGAAGAGCAGTAAAATGGATGGAGAGTCATGGATTATGCATGCTTGCATTAAAAAGGAAAAGGATTTCTTGAAACCTGAAAGAAAGTGTGTTTCCTGAAAGTGTGCTGACCTATAAACTGCTTGATTTGTATTGCCTGTTGATGCTCCCTGAAATTTCAGTGAGACAACAGTGACATCAAGAATTAGAATAGACTAGTTGGCATTATTTTCCTTTTGTATTACTAGTGTATATTAGTTTTTTATTGTAAGATGTGTTTCATTTATGGAATTGATTGTTTGTCTTTAAATAATTTCTCTATGGGTAAAATGTGTCGTAATTAATACCACTATCAGAACACTTGTTTGATATATCCAGTTAAACCAAACAATTACTACAGGACCATTTGTAAATTATAGTAGTGGCAGAAAAATCAATTAGACGCTTGTTGCAAAAATCATTACATTGATTGCATTTTATTTTTTCTTTCTTTTGCTTAATGCAGAATGGGAATGACAAGAAAATCAACCTACCACTCCAATAGTTTTCTGTAGGACTAGCAATTATACTTGTTACTGAATTTATGATCTCATTCCCAATTTCATTATTTTACATTTCAGTACACACAGCCAAATGTGATAGCTATGAGGATTGTGAGTTTATGGTCGTGGATTTCTCGTATGTTGCTGCATTCAAATTATTTTAATTATTCATTCTGAAATGGTGAGCGTTTCCAAGTTTTGGGAGCTATTAAGAGGGAAAAATAAAGCTGCTTCATATTCAGTCAAATAATATCAGATATTTTACCATCTCAAAAGAGTTTGAAAGAAAACTGAATTGCAGTGTAATCATACTTATTATATATAAATGTATATATATGATATTTACAAAATAAAATTAGAAATCAATGTATAATATGATGTCAATACCCACATACTCCTGAATTTCACCGACTCATAGGGTGGTTTGTTCCCTTTCCTCCTTGGTCTTAGTGGAGAATTGTGTGTGTTTCTGAATGACTGAGAAGGATCTGGAATTCACCAGGGAATTCTGCCATTCCTGATGGCACTGAAATCTCTTGGCTACATGATGGATATTTCTTTTTTCAAGTGCTCAGGGATGGCTGGAGATCACAGATCTGGGGTTTCCACTCTCTATTTAACCATATGAAGAGGTTAAGTAGGCCCAAATTAGTGCTAATTGAGCTCTTATTGCAACACCAACTGTTCTCCATCCCAAATTGCTTCAGGTCTGGTACCTGAAGACTCCCATGAGCTGCTTTTCCTCTCCTCTGCAGACGACAGGTAACAGTGAAGTTCTGTGAGTAGCATAGCGTAATAAATACCGTTAGATGGGATGTGAAAAATCAGCTTCTGGATTTTGCTACAAAACCAGAATAATCTTGAGGATGCTTTGGGGCTCTGATGCTGCGTCCTGCATCTCAATATCTGGATATAAGCTGGAGCTTGTTTTCCATGGGGGCAGGTAAGCTGTGGGCCCCAGAGTGCCCAGACTGTGCAGTCTCCATCCTCAGAGGGTTTGAAGACCACGGGGTGTAAAGCCACAAGCAACCATGTCTGACCTTGGAGCTGGCCCTGTTTTACACCAGGGACAATCCAAGCCTCCCTTCCCTCCTGGATTCCCCTGTGACTGTAGGGCCCTGGGTGATGAGTAGGAGGAGACACAAACCAAATTTCTGCTGGTTTTGGATGCAGCTGTGAACTAGATACTGCTCTGAAAACCCAGACATTTTTTTTCTGGCGTAAGTATTTTACTGATCCAAAATAATTTTTCCCAGATATTCCTTTTAATTTAGTGTTATTTCTGTCCCTGTGAATACACTTAGTTGAAAGTCATGCAATTAAACTGAGTCATCCACATTAGTCACTCCATTTTTATCGTATGAAGAGATTTCCTTACATTTTCCTTTGCTGGCTTTGTTGTGACCCTCCTGAAATGACACATTTTCATTCGGAGAGAAACAGAAAATGACCAGTGAATCTGGGTTTGTAATGTGCTGGGATTTCAATTAGTTTCTGAACTAATTAATTTCTGAACTCAGAAATTGATTTCTGAAGCAATCCTTCTCAGGCAGGATTACTGTCTTGCCTTCTCAGTGCATTTGGCTTTCATTATGAAATATAACTTTTTAATCCAAACCTAGCAGGATGATAACTTTTTTTCAGGGTAGGCTTCCAATCCGTCTTTCACTTTTTCCATGAGCTGTCTCCATCTGTTTTGGGAGATGTTGTTCAAGGAGTGAGTGCAGTGCCCGATGGTTATCTGCTCTGGCTGGCGAGTCAGGGTGAGGAATGCACAGGCCCAGCGTTAGCAGGAGCATTGCACTGCAATTACAGCACTGGAATGGCATCTCTGACCCTGTGCAGCCTGTGAACCTCACACCACGCTCCTTGTGTCACTCAGAACACAGCAGCCTCCTGGAATTCCAGCAGGTACCTCATCCTGTGATTAATTGTGCAGGGAGGCAAATAACTGCAGGCAAATAACTGAAGAATTTCTTTCTTTGTTTGTACACTCATCATTTCCAGTGGGATTAAATGGGGAGATGTGAGGATTTGTGATATTCAGGCCACATTCCTGTGTTAATGAGTCACCTTGAATGGTTTTGCCATAATTGCAGTTTTGCAGTATTTTGTTGTTCAGTATGTTACAGTCTGGTACAAGAGGCAGTAAAATCAAGTTTTGCCAAAGGAAAGGGTAGAATTAGTGATTTAAAATGAAGTTTCAATGGACTGGTTTGGTTTGGTTTGGTTTGGTTTGGTTTGGTTTGGTTTGGTTTGGTTTGGTTTGGTTTGGTTTGGTTTGGTTTGTGGGGATTTGTTTTGTTTTCCTTTGCTCATTTTTGCTCGGGGTGACGGTGACAGTTGTACAGAAAATCCCATTTGAGTTTTAGTGGTGTTCACATGGCTCCAGGAGCTGGGTGTTACTCCAGCTGTGAGGTTCAGTGGTAGCTGCAGCTATCAGCATCACCTTTGAAAGCAGCCAGCCCCAGGATGGAGACCTTTCAGCTGGGGTACACTGAGGCATTCCATAGTTCACGTGTTAATATTTCTGGCCACCTCTGAACCGCGGTGCAATGCTCATTGGAGAATACAGTTTAATAGAGCATAGAAGTATCAGTGATCATGCACTGTTTATCCTGCACAAATGAATGATCGTTCAGTGTTTAATACAGAATGTTGTGCATCTGAATTTTTACTTAAATAGCATCAGTGTTTGTTCTCCTGCCCTGGTTATTGGAGAATCCTTGCATTAAATGGTCGGTTTCAGCAAATATTTATAATGCAATGGAAGATTAATTTCATTTGCTTATATTTAATGCAAATGATGATTTGTTTCATAGGTTCTGCCATGAAATAGGATTGGGGCCTTGGTTCTGGGAGGTGCAGAGGGAGTCAGGGAAGCATGTGGACTGCTGTCTTCATTTGTGTTTTCCTTTTATATAATTTTTGTAGATGAGTGTTAATAATCCTCTTTAAACTGGCAAAAAGAATATTTCAGACGTTTTTCCTAGCTGGGCAAACCGTGTGGTGCTGTTGGATACATCTGGACAGGGACAGACCCTTCCCATGGCGTGCTTTCCTCAGAAATCCCTGGCGTGTAGCTTGCTTTAAATTTGTGTTAATGTCATCTTATTTACATTAACAGTGGATGTATTCAATTCCTTTAGTTCTCTGGATGAGTTTCCTTGGATGGAGCCATGAATTTCTTGGGACAGAGCCCATGTGGCCTATTCCAGTGAGCAGGAGGTTTATCAGAGGCAGTGAGAGCTGTGCTCAGAGGGTCTGGGTGCAGTAGCTCAGCTGATCACCCAGGAGCTCTCCTGGTGTGTGAGAGCCTTTGCTGAGCATGCCCATACATATTTCTGTGCAGATGTCAGTGTCTCCTGTGTGTCACGTCGGAGCAAGGCACAGATGTCTGGTGGATCAGTTTCCTTTGCAGCCCCTCTGACTCCTTCACCAGATGACTCTTTGAGCCTGAACACACAGGCCAGGGGGAAGCCACTTGCTGAGTGCCTTACATCAATAGAAACAAAAGTATTTTTGGTTACTTACAAACGTGTGATTGCTTGAAGAATGAATTTCCAAGGACAGGGAAGCTGGGATATAAGTATAATGGGTTATGCAGGCTTCTGGCTGGAGACTTTCAGGGTTTGTTCTATGTGTGTCTTGTTTGCATTCAAGTGCGATGAGAAGAGTGCAGAGCTTTTTTTTTTGCTGGACTGTGGTGTTAAAGAGTTCACTGAAAATGAATCTGAGGAACACTTTGTTACTGTGATAACATCAAATCTATTCAAGATCTCTTTAAATATCAAAAAGAAGTTCTGGATTAAAACAGAACCGAAGATATACAGAAAATAGAGCAGGATTCTTTTCTTGAATATCTTTTATCCTGAATTAGTTCCACAGTGATTGCTTTAGAATTTTATTTCGGTAATATCTGCATGTTGTACATGGTGAAAATACAATGAGCTGAAATGGTAGAGTGCAAGTTGAACAAGTAACCATCTCAGAATTATTCAATTTGAGGAGAAAATAGTCTACACAAGGGTACTTTTGTGGCTAGGACTGGTTGTTTTAACCATCGGTGATGTGAAGAGTTGCCAAATGTGTTGTTTGTGATTCCCATGCCTTCCCCACACTGAGTCTAAAGAGAAACAGAAAACCCCCAAAGTAAATAAGAGCTGGGTTTGCACAGGAACAGTCGTGCAGCTCAGCACTGTGCATCATCAGCCAGGCAGCACGGAGCCAAGAGCAGCATTTTGCAGCAGATGCTGTGAAAATCAATTGTTTTAAGTGGAGATTGCTATTTAAACATCTTATTATAGAACGGGGTAATTGCAATAGATCACCAGATAAAACAATAAAAAATAATTCTCTGTTAATGGTGTTGCCCTCAATCTAATAACGAACTGACAGCACACTCTGTTGGTGAGACCCAGCTCTCTGCAATTTTCCCATGCATAAAGATGGTACATCACAGCTCTCCTGCATGAAAACATGCAAAGTGGTGAGCTTAAGTACCTGATAGGAATATTTTTATGATTTACTGTTAGAGGAGGAAAACACAAGCAGTCTAACAGGGGGAATCAAGCAGTAGGGGTATTGCATGCTGTACCTGTGATCTTTTTGGGATATTTGACCTCCTGGGTGATCTTAGAGCCCATATAGAAACATTTCTAACTGCAGCACTCAAAAAAATAACTTGTTATTTTGGCTTTGTCACAGTGTGGCTCTTTCATGCAATTAAATTATACAATTAAATTTCATGCAATGAAGGGAATGAAAGGGAGGATGAGGGAAAGTGCCTTTTTCTGCTGGAATTTTTTTGGGAATCCCTGTCTTTGCAAATAATTTCATGGAGTCTAAAGTCAGACTAAACAGCGTATAAGAAATGTATCACTGTATGGAAGATTGCTTCTGCCTTGGTAAACAGAGCTGGGATAGAGTTGCTCTTTGTTTGATGTGCCTGCTAACCTCACACAGAACATTTAATTCTTCCCAGAACGTACCAGTGTGAGCAGGGCTCTTTTGAAGGTTCCCCTCAATGCCTGTACCCAAATTACAGAGCAGTCACCAGGCACAGCACACACAAATACACAGGCAGAGGCACCACAGGCCTGCTGCTGCTGCTCTCTGCACCAAGGGAAACATTTATCCTGCTTTTCTCCTGCCCAGCACTCCAGAGCACAGCCTGCTTTATTAGTGGGTGTCAGTCCTTTGCCTCCTCCTGCCTTCCCTTCTTGTTCTTCTGGGAGGTTCAAGCACCATCAGACAGGGTATGATGGGAACGAGACCAGAAGCTGGATTTTGGGGAGCTCTGGGGGTAGGGCTGTAAAGGGAGGAGAAAGGAACAGAAGAAAAGGGGTTTTAAATACTGTCAGGGAAGAGAATCTTGGGTAGCAGTTTGGTGGAGAGTTAAAAGATCAGACAATAAATTTACTTAACAGAGACTAATCTACTGGGACTGAACTTCATATCCTGTTTTGGGATAATATATTTCCTTCTGTGCTCTGGAATGAATCTGTCATCTCAAGTCTAATAATGAGAGGCAGAGGATTTTTAATCTCTGACCCCCTTCCATATAATTTAATAAAGGCTGCTTTCTTTATTTTATTTGGAAGCTAACCTATTAAACTTCTTCTTAACTGCTCCTCTGAAAAACACAGTTCAGAGTTTTGCGTCTTC
Source organism: Illadopsis cleaveri (assembly GCA_013399915.1). Taxonomy (NCBI): domain Eukaryota; kingdom Metazoa; phylum Chordata; class Aves; order Passeriformes; family Timaliidae; genus Illadopsis; species Illadopsis cleaveri. Next base: position 119,712 of record VXBB01007099.1, on the reverse strand, counting down.
AGGTTTTTAAAAATGAAATTGGGGTTTTCTTTAATGGAGAACAACGATGTGCTTGCAAAACACTCGTTATGGGCCTCGATTCAGAGCTGGGTTGTTGTCTCTCAGCATCTCTGCTGAAATGCAGGGATGGGAAGCAGAGCCAGGCACACTGTTTGCACATTCTTGGCTCCGCATCCTCACCGGATTCCATCTGGGGCAGACAAAGATGGGAGACCTAAAGCTGGCCTGGGACTTTCTGCAGCAGTGAATGATGGCTGTGTGGGAAGCTGAGCTTCAAATGTGGTAACCACATGCATAAATAGCTGCAAAATCACAATGCTCCCTCTCCAACAGGCTGCTCCTGGCCTGGCAGTGGCTGCCACTGCTGTGGAGTGCCACACAACTGACCTGACACAGAGGCTTTGCCAAGCCCCTCGCTCCTCTGCAATTTGTTAGGAAAAGCTCTCCTCACCCTCGGGCAGCCCCCAGACATGCTGAGATTATAAATCACTCCGGGGGCCTGTTGAAAGCTGCTGCTCCCAAGGAATGTGGTGGCAGGTCACGCCGAGATCTCTCTCCTTGCTCTGCCTGATTAAGGGAGAGTCAGTAAAATATAGCAAAGAACAAGGCTGCCTTCTCACTGCAAATTTAGAAATAGAGTACAAAAGGAAAGAAAAACAAAAGGAAACCCCTTCCTTAAAGGTTTGTCTCCAATTGAAGTCACTTAAATTAGGGGCTGGTGTCCCCTCAGGGCTCCTGTGCTAAGGATGCCCCTGGCAGCAGTCAGGCTCCTCCAGTCCCTGCTCCCCACAGCCATGTGAGAATCAAGGCACTTCTGAGATCTTGCTTCCTACATAAGCCTGTTTGCCATGGACTTTCTATAAAATGCCTTTTCATATAACTTACTTCAGCTTCTGAGGTGTTGCTGTTTCTTTTTTTCCCTATTACAAACATGACAGAGAGGGATTTCAGATTTGCCACAGAGAATTCTAGAGGCTGAATTAGAAGGGGTAGTGCAGGCCATGCAAAAACGTTCTCAGATTTCTGTCTAAAACAAAAGTGTAGTCCTGACAGTGATTAAGAACTTATTTTCACACTTTCCAGAAATTCCAGTCTAAGCAGGCAACTCTTGAAACTCAGTGCTGAAGTGGATAATTTCCTTTTAATCTTCCAGGTTGCCATGTCCCGTGTTCAGTTCATGTTCTGAACACTTTGGTTTTGCAAGTGTTGCTGAGCTGTGGGGGCTCGACCACCTTGCAGTGTGATTGTACATTCCTGTGCTCTTCAGCCCTCTCCAAAAAGGGGCTTTGGAAAACATAGATACATCTAATGCAACGTGTTCTTCTGGGAGTTTGGATTCCTGGTGTTAACATAGAGCACAGCCCTTTGTTTTTGAGCACTGAAACTCAGAATTCAGCACATTCAGATGCTGGAGTCCAGGTGCTTGGTGAGGAGAATGATGGGTTTGCCACAACTGAAGTGGAGCTGTGCTGCTTGATTCTTCCCACCCAATCCTAGTGCTGGGGACATGTGAACAAATGGGGCTTCTCTGAGACTTTCTAGGTGATTTTTTTTGTGGCTAAATTAATAAATTTAAACAATCTTGAATTTTAAAGTAGGATTAATTTAGGGATGGCAGTCCTCTAGGGATTGCAATTAAAACGGGAATATTTTGTTATAATCTTTGGTTTCCATAGTAACAGCAAGTTATAGACTCATCAGATTCCTGGTCTGCTTGTATCCCACTGTTACCTTGTTGTTGAACAGCTTTCCTCTTCACAGCAAAACCCAATAACTCTTATTTTCCACTAGCTGTAACAGGTCCCATAATTAGAACAGTAAATTTTGTCCAGTAAATAGGGCATGCACTTAACTGTGCTAATGTGGTTTTACAGCTGAAGAAAAATGGTGGCAGTGGCAGCTTTAGAACTGATATGAGTACTTTTGTATAATTTAAACAGCAGTTATGGGAAAAAAATAATAGTTTGGCTTCATCTTGATAAATTACATATTATGGACGCCTCTATAGTACTTTGTCTTCAGAGACACTTATTAAAATGTTTTATATACAAAGGACATTTGCTCTTTCATTTTGATTATAAGTGGAAGAAAAAGCAGATAGATGAAAATTGACTATTCATGGTAATGGGGACAAAAGTGCAGGTTGAAAGACAAATGGTGTTTTTTTCCTTGGGAAAGGTGATTTTCTGTAGCACAGAGACAAGAACCCAGGACTAGAACATCTGGAGTGTTTGGCTTATCCCCATTAATCTTGAAAGTCTATCCTGTGACTTCTGTGGATTTATATTTTCCCTCCCTTTTAGCACTCGGAGTCATTAGATTGTCCACTTCATTATACACATTGGTAGATCACACTCCATAAATCCAGACAGTAACCCCTGTTCTCCTGAATGTGGCTGTTATTTCTGTTTGCTGTCTGTGTGCATTCATATCCTGTTTTTTTCCCCACTTTTTTGAAGGTTCCAAAGTCAGCTTGTTTGCTTAGTAACAAAGACCTGAATCCACACCAGCGACCTCAGGGGGGTCTGATGCTTCATTCAAAGCAGGCAGAATTTCAAATCACGTTTATGAAGAATTCTCTGAGCTGCTGCTGGATGGAAAACTTCTCACACACTCTCTTTCTTTATAAAAAAGAAAAAAAAAAGAGGGAAAAAAATATTAAAGACAGGGAAAACAAATATCCCCAGTGGAAGGGAAAGCACAGCACCCTGTTTCACCTCGGTGGGGTGTCTCTCCAGGTCAGGTCCAGGAGGATTTTAACTGGGCTCCTGGGGCAGGTGCTCGTAGGGTTTGTGCTTGTTCTATGAGTAAATAAATTACTTCAGTCTCCAGGACTGCCTCCAGGGCCTTTCAACAGCACTATAAATTCTTATTATCCAGACAAAAATCAAAACTTATTTCCAGTAGAAAAAGCAGGTCTTTTGTTTCCCCTTTTTTTTTTTTTTTCTTCTCAGATTCTTTTAAGACAAAAGAAGCCAGGCAAAATTGCCTAAAATATTAAGACCTTCAAGCAGACTTTGTTCAGCTCCTCAGCTTAGTCTTCTGTGGTTAACACATGTGGAGGTTTTTTTAAGAGGGGAAAAAAAATTGTGAGTGACTCAGGATTCCTGCTGTACCCCACAGATACTATGGAGGGCTGAAAAAATGTCATTTTTAGTGTATTTTACTAATCTAGAATGCCTTCTTAGCATCAAGCTTACTTGAGTGATTCTGGATTAGGAGAGGAGAGCAAAGTGGTTTCAGCTTTCTGCTTTCCCCCTGCCTAGGGAGGAGGAGAAGCCAGGGCAGGCTGATGGCTGCCTGGTGCTACATGTCACTGTCTGTCATCAGGGACATCTGACAGATGTCACTGGTGCCAGCTTTTCTCTGTAAGACACACTTTGGGCTGTGCTATTCTGAATTTTTAAGTCACTGAAACTATTTAAATTGGAATAAATCATTCTTCAGGCTGGCCAAAAAGAAGAGTTCATGGGCTAAACTGTGAGTACTGGAATGGTAAAATATTTTGCGTATCTTTATGAGCATTTTCTTCCAAAGTGTATATTTGCTGTATTCTGGATGTGTTACAAATGAAGAGGTTTTAACATTTTGATCTCTATTTCTAAGGGTGGAAATAAAGTCTGAGCAACATCATTACTCTAGAGCTGGGCTGCTTTGGAAGTTCATTCAGCTTTATCAGGGTGCAATGAGTAGAACATGATGTAAAACCACGTTAAATTCTATTCAAATTATAGAATAATGGGTTTTGGGTCTTTTCAATAAATAAAAACCACAAGTACCTCTGTTTACAATGATGGCTGAATGCAAAAACTTCAAACCTTGTGGCAGCTGCCTTGAGCTCCTTGCAAGCTGAAGGGCTCTCTGGACACCTGTGATGGAAGAAGGAACTGTGAATTTTGAAGATAGAGAGAGCTGGACCTGGTTGTTGCTAGTATTCTTGGCCATCCTGAAGTCTTAATTTTCTTGATTGAATTTTTTCTTTGATTTAAAATATTCTTGTTAAAAATGTGATCTACATTTATAGTAATAATGAGTAACAGTGCAGAGTGTAAATACCAGTTTGGGAGGGGAAGGAAAAAGATGAAGCAATAGCAACAGTGGAAGGCAGGCAGACAATAAACACTCTCTTGGTGCAAAAAAATGTGGATTATATACACAAAAATGTGATTTATGGAAAGGAGATAAGTAAACACAAATGGCATATAACTCAGTGTAGTTGCTGTAGGTATTACATTATTTCTGCAGTGAATATATAGTGAACAGTGAACCTGTGCTCTCGGAGAACTTCCTGAGAAATATTTCAGCTGTAACTCTGTATTTCAGTCACTACCATGAAAAAAAAAAAGCTTTTATTTGCTTTAATGTGGGAACAACATTCATTTGTTTCATACCTTCACAGCTACAGGAGTGAATAAACTTCCCTGGAATAACACAGCTGAAAACCTTGATATTAAGTTTCCCATTGTGGTTCACCTTCAGGTGTATAAAATATAAATTATAACCAAAGTAGTTACTTTCAGCAAGTTTGGAGGAAGTGATATCTGTGCATTATAGGGAAAGGTGTAATGTGTCCATCTCTGTCTCCCTGTCTTCTCCAGGCAGCTTTATACAGTCACACTTGATCTATCAGAAACTATAGTTGCTGCAAAAGTTATGAAAACATCGGCTAATATTTTACAGACTTGAGTTTATTTTTCCAAGGATTTTACCTTTCATTTATCCCAGAGCCTTTCTTCAACAAACTGGGTGGTGAAAATATCATATTACACTTGAATGATGGCACATTGGGCCCAGCTTTTCCCAAAATGTGTGCTGGATGGATTGGAGGTGTGTGGCCACTGGCTCATAAAAGGAGCCTGATCTGTGCCTGGTCCCCTCTCCAGGTGTTGATGTCCCAGGGGGAGCTGAGGCTGAGCTCCTGTCCTTGCTCCAAGGAAGAGGGTGACATTTGTCTTGTAGAAAACAAATGACACAGTGCTGGGAAGTTGTGTGGGGATGGTTTGATGAAGGTGTTTCTGCAGCTCCATCTGAATCAAACATCCCTCATGAGCTTTGCTGGGGTGAATGGTGTCTTGTGGGTGGAAGCTGGAAAAAGTAAGGGGAGAGCAGGGTGTTAGTGCTAATGTGGTTTTACAGCTGAAGAAAAATGGTGGCAGTGGCAGCTTTAGAAATGATATGAGTACTTTTGTATAATTTAAACAGCAGTTATGGGAAAAAAAATAATAGTTTGGCTTCATCTTGATAAATTACATATTATGAACACCTGTATAGTACTTTGTCTTCAGAAGCCATTATTAAAATATTTTCTATACAAAGGACACTTATTAAAATGTTTTATATATCTACCAGATATATGCATCTTACATACTTATTTACAAGGTGTTTTTCTCCTTGGCACAGCAATGCAATTCATTATCACTGAAATTCCACACACGGTCAATATTTTGGGGCGGTGTGGATAGGTAGACACTGTGTTTTGTTCAGAGTGAGATTTCTAATAGAAAATTGTATATTTGCTATGAATCACACATAGTTACACAGTAATCCTGCTTATTGAAACTTCTAGTTACAGAAGCAACCCCAAAACGTATTAGAATCTTACTTTTCACTCCTGTCAATAGTCAAGACTGTTTGACAAGTTGGGGTTTGTTTAAAGGTTCATGTAGAATACTCTTATTAACCACAACTAAGACATAGAATCCTTAATCTGAGAGTTAGAAAAAGAGATGTTTGCACATGAATTCTTAGACTAACATCTGCGTGAAGAACAGATATTAATTCAAATTACACAGTGCCTGAAGACAAGTATTAAAGAATTATAAATATGATTATTTGTTGTGATAACCTAATTTTTTAAGGAGAGGTTTTAATTTTTGACCATGGAGTCATTCACAGCCTCCAACCAGAATGATATATGGATTCAATTTTTACTATTTGAAGCCCTTGAGGAAATAATTTCAACATCTAACTGTGTCAGTGTCAAAACTATTGTTTGTGGAATGTAATTGGCTTTTATTTTCTTCATGATAAACTGGACATATAGAATAAAATATATTGAAAAATATATTTCTTGTCAGGGCAATTAGGAACCTTTTTTGCAATGGAGCCTCTTGTTCTTGAGATTGAGAGTCATGGTAGATCATGAGCTCTGAAGTTGCCAATTTAATACTGTGAATATTGGTTTGCATTTTGATTTCTTAACCTCAGGAGATAGAATACTCATTAGAATACTTAAGCAGAGCAAGAACTTCAAAATACTTTGGTTTCTGGCTTTTGGGTTTTGTTGTGTTTAATCCCCAGCCCGGGTGGCAGCAGTGGCTGTGAGTGATGGCTCCAGAGTTCAGGTCACAGAGCTGTGAGCTGCATTTGACCCCTGTCCCGAGCAGCCTGCAGAGCTGTCCTTTCATATTAGTGTCCTTCCACTTCATCACGGGAAAGGAGCCCCAGCATTTGGCTGGCAGGAGAGAGGGGCAGTGCAGAGAAACTCAGGGCTGTTCTTCCTCAAAGCAGCTGCAGGAGGCCCAGGAGTGGAACTGCTTTAACCTGCTTGTGCTCAGCAGCATCTGAAGGTGAGGAGCAGTGGTGGCAGCACTGGGACTGTCCCCGCGGTGCCACCGTGGGCACACCCACTGGGGCCGTGCAGACGGGTTTGAGAGGACAGCAGTTCCTGCACTGGGCTCTCAAAGAGCTGCAAAGGCTGAGGAGTGGGCCCAGCTGTGGCTCCTGGTGGGCTGAGGCACTGATCAGCAGAGGGCACCAGATCAACACAGCTGCACCTGCCGGGATGGGCGCAGGTTGGCCGGGATGCAGGCAGGGATGCAGGCAGGGATGCAGGCAGGGATGCAGCGAGCCTTTCATCTCCAGCACACACCCTCAGTGTGCCTGCTTTCCTGGAAGGCTTTGGCATCATAGATGTTATTTCCATCTTAGACTGTGTTGTTAAAAAGAAAATTTCATGTGAGTGAGCTGCTCCAGTATTGCCTTTTCCAAAGGCTGTGGGATGCCAAGCTACAGAGTCACAGCTGCTGGAAGCTCACATGATTTGTTCTGTCATTTCTGAGAGATTATGATTATTCAGTCATGACTTAACACTTGAAAAACAACAACAAAAATTTTTTTTGTTTAATTTTTTTTTTCTTTTTTTTAAACAAAAGTCCAAACAGCCCAACATGAGATGACTTTGGAGAGGCAGGATGGCATTAATTTCATTGCCAGAGTTGCTGCATGCTGAGAAGGGTATCAGAAAATGAATGAACTCAGCTTTTCTCAAAGCCCCATCAGCTTCTGGATTGTTTCTCTTTAAGAGTTCCAAAGAAATTTAAGTTTATCAAGATTAACACCTGACAGAAGAACTAAAAAACCCCAAGTACTTATTTCGTGAAGGGCTCACAAGTTGCCCTGGAAAGTGCCAGCACTGCAGTGCCCCAGTCCTTCCTTCCCTCTCTCAATACAGCAAAATATCCTCAGCTCCTGCTCACTTTTCCTAAAGGCCACGCCAGTGTTTAACTAACATAAAGCTCTGTTTCAGCGGAATAAAATGTTGGGGCTTTTTGTGGAAGAAGAAAGGAAAGGCAGAGTAGGTGAGGCTGCAGACATCAACTGTATTTTTCAAACTATACAAGTTCGCTTTAATGTTTTCACCAGAGTGCATCACCCCACATAATTTCTCCATCTTTTTATAGCTGTGCTAATGATGTTCTCATTTCTTCTGTAATCTGTTGCAGTCCTGTACATTAGATTCAGTGATGACTTTGCAGAAAACACAGATTATGGTGTTGGCAGGAATTCCCTTCCCTGGAGGTACGAGACATTTGAGTTAGGTGAGGAGGGCAGAGTTTGCAGTTTTTCCTGGCAGTGGTTCAGTGCAGTTCTATATTTATTGTGACTCAAAAAAAGCCTTTTATTTAGTCTGTGTATGAAATGCCTCTTGCCTTTCTTTTGGAATTACTGAAAGTTGAGAGCATTTTATATCCTCAGAGATTTTACATTTTTTACTAGTGAATGTCAGTGTGGCAGAAAATTTTGATTAATACCCATGGCAGAGGGAATACAGGGCTTGAGAGAGTTTTAGTTTATTTGGGGAGAACAGAATTAGGGTATCAGTTGCTAATCTGGCTACTGCTGCAGCACTAGAGCAATCTACATTTAATTTGCCTTTTCTGAGAATGAGATGTAAAGGAAGAAATCATTTTCTAGGCCAGAAACATTCTCACAAATGTGAGTATGTTATTGTGATACGTTGTCATAGAAGTGTTTTAAGAGACCAAGATTAGTTAATAATACATAATATAGTAGATAATACATTAGTTTAATCAATGAGTTATACAGGTCAATGAACTGAAACTGATGTTAGAGGGAGCTGAAAAGAAAATTAATAATTTAAATTGTCCTGTATGGTTTTCATAAAGCTGAATATAGGCAGAAGAGATGGATAGAAGGAGATAGAGACATAGATTATTTGTGTAACTCATCCACCTGTTCCTTCCAGTATCTAAGGAAATCTGTTTTCAGTCCTAGATCAGCCTCCTTTACATAGGTTAGCTTCTGCTCTGCCTCTTTGTCTTTTCAAAATATTTTCAGCTGTTTAATGTCTCAAGAAGTAAAAATCCTCCTGTAAATTAAATGTTTTTAATAACTCAGGTGCTTGGTTGTGGGCAGCATGTGCTCTCAGCACCAGGGCTGAGAAACCAATCCTAAAGCAATTGTATTTGTTCTTTCCTCACTGATTTGGAGTGAAACAAGTCAGGGACTGAAATCCATACACAGCTTAGGGCACCAGCACCTAATCTCCCCCACCCTCATTATAAAATATTTAAAAATGACTCTGCCTGCCCTACAGCAGCCAGACCACTCAAGTCTTGCCTGGTAAAATGAAACAACGATTGAAGTGACTGGGGGACCACAATATCCAGAATATCCTTCAGGGTCTCTCCTCAGCCATCAGCAGGGCCACAGGGAGCAGATCAGGTGTTAAGTGTTACTCTTCAAAAGATTCTGGGGAGCAGCTAGAGAGTGTGAAGTCTTGCAGACTGTTTTTATTAACTACTTGTTTAGGAAAGCACGGAGGTATTTTCTGCTGTAGCCTGAACACCACCTCTGAATACCAGAAATCAAATAAAATTCCCTATTTCCTGCCTTCCCAAAGGAACTGCATTACCTATAAACCTTGTTTACCTTTGGGCTGTCATTAACAATTCTCCATAAGAAAGGATTTTGGTGATTCCAAAAAGGAAAAGCAAACCAGTGATATACATGTGCTTCTAGTATCCATGTGAGAAGAGTAAACAAGGAAAAATATTTCCATTTCTGTGATTTCCCATTTGACTTTTTTGTTTGCCACTGAACTAGTAATAGATGGGATGAGAAAATACTCACACTGTGATTTTCAGTGGGGAATAACAGTAACAGTCAGATTTGTATACTTTTCCAATACATTTTTACTTTTTTTTTTGCTAACCCACGTCCTTGTTTATGTGCCAGCAGAGAACATCTATGTACAAGTCAGCTGTTTTTTCATAAATTCTGAGTATTTACGCTGTGTGCTTCCTACAGGATTTTTCACCACCACCACCACCCTGGGATACAATTGCCTGTCCCTGACTGTGAGTTTTGTGTACTCCTGAGATTTTACATGTGATGGGAACGTGGAAGGAAAGGTCAGGCCAGTGAGGTGCAGGAAAATGATGGGCTGTATTCCAGCAGAGCCTCCTCAGGGCAGTTCAGCTCGCTGGCTATCCTAAGATTGGTTTAGTCAATCTGGCATCTTCTCTTTCTCTGTCACAGTATTAAGACCTGCACTCTGCAAACAGGAAATACCTCAGTGTTAAATATGTGGTTCAAAATGGATGTGTGTGTGCTGTTTTTTTCTATTTGGTTTGTTTAAGATGCCAAAAATCAGCATTTACTGAGTGCCCAGCATTTAGGTAGTTGAGATGGGATTAATCATATCTCTCTGTTCTGAATTCCTGTGATTTATTAGAAAGAAATTACATTGACAACCCATGAGTTTGTGTGGACAGTCTAAGATCCATTCTTGCTTTTGGCTTCCTAATAAACAGTGAAAATTCAACCACTGGTTCAATTCCAAGGGTAGAGCATGTGAGTAGTGAAAAAAATCTTTGCTAAAGGCAAACTTACTAGGTTTTGCCAAGAAGCTTGTGCAAATGGCATTGATTATGAAGAGCATGATCTGTGTCATGGAGCGTTTATGAAATTGAAACAAAGAGAATAGACATTTCATTTTCTACAAAATCAGCACCAATGTTTTAGACCTGTTGCACAGGTTAGGTGGTCGTCAATAGTAGAAGAATACTCTGTTTTTCTTGGTTCTAATATTTCTACCCCATAGACAACAAAAAACCCCACATGAACAAAATCCAAACCAGCACAGAATGACAAGGGGGTGGCCCAGTCTTTGTCATAACCAGGTGCCAGAAAATGGAGGAGGCTTGAGTGTCTTTTAACCCTGAGCTCATATTCTAAATTTAGATTCTAGAAACTTTGTACAGGTGCCACTTGGCAGGAGTTTGTTCTGTAAGTGGAAAGTCAAGTAGTTCTGCTGAATGTTTTCCTGTCATTTGTGGTTTGTGTGCATTTGGATGATGTTAAAATGTCCCATGTGAACTGATAAGGCCGTGGTATCAGAACATCCCTGCTTGCAATCACACGTCAGCAGACAAGCAGATCACTTTCTGCATGTGCTTTTGGAGAGGTTTAAGGAATTTGAAAGTTAGCAGAAGCAGCATCTGTCAGCTATTATTGTAGCGTTGTTCTTCCTTGTTTAGCAAGCTGTCAATAACTTAATTGACAGAAAATCAGGCAAATGTATTTTTGTCTACAGTCCTTGACAAGTGGTGGAGGCCCATTTGTGTCTTTTCTTGGCAATGGCATTGTAGGTTCATGTACAAAATCTAAGCAAGTTATTACTTCACTGAAAGACACTGAGTTAAGCCAATCGAAAATACTTCCTTTCTGTTATAACAAGTATTTAATAATTTTACTGTAAATAAGAACCAGTTGGAAAATAGGATGTAGTAGCAAGATATTTCAGCTATCTCTGAAGTGAGCTGAATGTTCCTTCTAGCAGTTACGGCTTTACAGATGTCAGCTGAGGAGAACAAACATCTTCATAATTTATTTATCACAAGTAAAAGCTGATTCTTCTGCTTGTTCATCTAGATATTACTTTCATTTTTCTGTCTCCATCATGTTCACTCCAAAGTAAATGATAAGCTGAGATTCTAAAACAACTTCCTTTTTCTAAGGTTGCTTTTGAAGCTTCCTTCTTAGTCAAGAGAATCTAATAAGACATTGTCCATCTGTAAAGCTTTTCTGGGAAATGCTCTTTTTTCTTTAATTTTCATATAATTTTATTTATGTTAAAGTCACCATAAGAGCAATGGAATTTTTTACTGTCTCCTTCAAGAGACTTCAAACCACCAGTTTTAGAACTAGATGTGTGCAAGAATTGTATTCAGGCCTATGGAAGAAGAGGAGCTTGGCCCTCGTCTTTTGGATTGACTGTTTTACTGCACCTTCAAAAACTTTTTTCACCATATGTGACCAAACAGTATTTTTGAATTCTGGGATTTTCAGAGTGAGTGGAGATTTCAGGCTAACTGCAAGAAGGCTTGTAGGAGATCTGTATAATATGAAAGAGGTGAGGGGAGCACAAATCCCAAATTGTTCCATGCTCCCTTGTTTCCTTCTAAAATTCTGAGTTGGTATTGCAAGGAAATTTTTCTTTGGAGTGTAATGTTTACTTGGGGAAGATGGTGTTAAAGAAAAAAACCCCTTTTATTTAGCTATGACATTCTTAGGATCATTTAGCTGCTAGATTGGGCTGTGCAGTGTTTGAAAAGAGGCAGAAATTGCAAGATAAGATCAACTGCTCACCTGGGGAGACTTAGAAAAGTTTCATATTTGAAGCACATGTTCCAAATGCTAGTCAGGAATGGATAGCATTAAATTCTTACATCTGGCACAGACCTGCTTGCTTTTATGTTGGTTTCTTTTCTTGTTTTATTGTTTAAAAGGATAATAAAACCTCACAATAATATCTCATAATCAGTATAGCATATCTCCAGGCACCTTTTGAATGGTGGCTTTGCCAAGAAGAACATACGTCGTGGTTTATTTTGCCTACAGAAATGCTGAGGGTTTTCATCTGGATCCCTTTGGAAATAAATTTATGATTTGTACCAGTGCAGAAAAAGGAAGAGGAAAATATTCTGCATTGGCTGAATGGATGAATGGCAAGCAGAATTAATTATCCAAGCAATGTTACACCTTTGGCATGGCTTCAGCTGTAGCATGTTGCCATAGAAGCTTCAAAGCCAAGGCTCCTGCCATTTTCCTTTGGTTTTGGTATGGTTCTGTGCTTAGTAACTGGATATGAATAAACTCAAAATCCACCTGAAGATGAACAGCAATTCCACCTCGTGGGTTTTAAAGCAAATTTTAGCTGTACTTCACACATACTGATCTTCACTGCTTGTTTTTAGGATTGCAGAAAATGGAGTAAGAGCAAGGAAAAGACTTGAACAGGGAATGTTTGTGTGTCTTCATGAGAGCTTTCTCCTTGGAATTCTTTCCAAATACTCCACTTTGTTTCAGTTAATTCCTTTTTATTCTCAAATCTAATTAAATGCAGTGTTGGTGGCAATGGACTGTTCATTTGATGTTTGTTGCTGGCAGATGTGTGTTAGCTGGATCATGTGCCCTCTTTGTCCACCCCTCCCTGGATATTGGGCCACTGTAGGAGACAGATGCTTCAGCTCAGACTGGTTTTACCTTTCTGTTTCTGTGGTTTCTGCTCTAGATTTTTTTATCAGTTCAAATTCTTCTACGATTTTCAAAAGTAGCTGTTTCCTTAGGACACTGAGGGAATCAAAATCCATGCATCTCTTAAAAATCCTAGTCACAGAGCTTCCAGCTGGTGATTCCAGGGTATTTTCTTCCCTCCAGTTACATTAAGATCTCTGAGGTTAGTCCTTCCTACAGGCAGTCTTTAATCCTCCCCTTAGTCTAATAAGGCTGCTTTTAGCTCTCTCTGAAGAAGTTGTTCTTTTTTGAAGGTGTCAGTCAGAATTTTATCCCAGGAATGTCTAGATGGTGTTTCTAGGAGGAGGAGAGCCATGCTTCAGCACTGATGTTTGGTTGGTCACAGTGACACATTCTGACATCCTTTCCTGGAGCCAGAAACTGGGTGGTGATTCCATGACTCGTGCATCCCATTCTCTTTAGGCCCCTTCACTCTGTGGCCCATCTAAATGAATCTGTGGCTGTGTTTCTTCCAGATCTACAGTTCCATCAGCTTGACTTTGCTTTGATGTTTGGGCCTAACCACCTAGAATAGCACACTGCTCATTTTTCTTAATGTATGAGGAACTTGTCCATATTACCAAGTTGGTTCTTTGCTCTTTTCTTATAGATGAACTATCTGGGAACATTCTGGGAATAGGCTGCAGTTCCAAACAGAGTTGTGATTACTAAGCAGTTGGGTTTTTGCCATCAGCAAATGATCATTCACTTACTAATGCAGTGAACCATTTTAAGAGAATTTGTCTTGTCTTTTGTTACTGTTGGTTATAGTCATTTGTCTGATTCAGTCTCTTAACTCCTTGCAAATTGTTCTCATCAAATTAAATTTTTAATCTATGATGATGCTAAATGCAGTTAGTTGTTTGTGGAATGTTCTATACCATAGTGACAGAGACAATTTTGATCAATCAGGTGGCTCTAAAGCATGCAGATCTAATACTGCAGCACTGTATTTCAAAAATGTTGCTTTGGAAAGTGTTAGTCGTGGTTAAAGATGTCAGCAAATTTAAGAGGACAGAAAACATCCATTTAAAAATCTTGGTTTAATATAGAAGTTAATGCTGAAAAGTGTGCAATTGGAATTTTATTTTCCTTCTGTTACACCCACTGATGACTGTCATGAGAGCAATAGGCCAGACACGGGATTAAAATTGTGCTAGTTAAGTAATTTACTAACTACTATTCTGCAGTTCTACTCTTTCTTTAGACTGCTGGCTTGAACTATAAACTTGAGAATTCTTACACCTCTAAGACGTTTTACTAAACAAATATTAATTTAATATTAAGGCTTACAGAGTGGAAACTATTGCCTATACAGTACTCACAGTATTAAAAGGACCAAATGTAATAGGAAAGGCAATCTTTCATAGAAACACATAAATTGAATCCTTAAAGGAATATTTTTCTACTGATTCTTTTTCTGTAGACAGACAGTTTGATCAAGCATGCTCCCAACAGATAATGTGAATATCAAGGTGTAAACATGTCTTGAAACAACAGTTTAATTTGCCATGGGAAGTTATTATGGTGACTGTAAATCATGTGACTTCCTCATGCTAAGTGAACCCAAAATGAAATCTAGACAAGCTATTAAGGAAATAAAGCATTGGTTTAATTCCATTGCATTCCAGCATTATGGAAAGACATGTCTTGGAATTGGGATTGATTGGAACATTTTAGACTGAATATGTTGACATTGAAATCTGATTATTTTCTGTAGATGCTCAGATATATCAGCTTATGCTAAGCATGACACTGTGAGGGATGTTTGCATCTCAGCCTTTCCTAGACCCTGACTCTGGATTTTCCTCTGGCATTATGGATCAGAAGCTCATGATTGTGGAACCTCTTCCGTGTCTGAACTGTTTGGTTTTGGTTTTTTTTAACCAGGACAATTATGTCTCCCCAAGACAGCTGGAGAAACACGTTTGGTCTGCTTTGCCTTTGGTACAGGTCTCTACCAGTGCCTGAAGTCCTTGTGTTTCATGAGGAGTAGGTCAGACTTTCCAAGGGCTGGTGTCATCCATCCTCCTCTTGCGTGTGCAGGGCCTCCAGAAGGTTTCATTCTGCATAAGGGTGTCCAGTGTAATGATTTAGCTGTGATTGTGTTTCCTTGTGTGATCTCCTCACCTAAATTCTAATTGTGCTGGATGTAATGAATAAATTAAAAAATGTGGTCATGTTTAGAACTTTAGGTTGAGATTTTTCAAAACAACTCTGCTCACGTTTAAAATGTGTCAGGAAAACAACTTGGAGATGTCTTTTGTGTCTTTTAATTATTGTATTGACTAGTGCCTCAGTCATTTTCCTTTAAGTTTGTAATTTATGATCAGTGAAGATTTTGTGAAAATGTACAAGACCCGTTTTTATTTCACATCATACATTTGTCTTCTCAACTTGATCAGCAACAAGCAAACTTCACTCTTGATATTGGAGGAGTTCAAATTTTAGCCTGTGTGTCTTCTTAATCATCACATATGGGAAGGAAAATCTTACATACCTGATAAGTTACTTTTGTTTGAAATATTTTTCAGGTGGGATTTTCTGGGGAGGTGGTCATTCACTAGAAAACAAAATCATTAATAAAGTCAAAAAACTCCCTTGCCTTGGGGTTTTGTCTCTGAGCAGCAAAAAGGCAACACTTATGCCAGATAGAACTGAGCTCCCTACAATACCTCCACATGGCTAAAATTGCTAAAATCATTGAGCAATTTTGATAAGTAGTTATTATATAAAAAAGGGGGTTTTCAAATGCTGTACTGATCAATGGCTAACCAGAGCCATGCCATAAAGAGATTTTAAATAGAAATGGAGCAAATCTTCTGTCCCTGTGCATTAGGAACCGGTTTCAGGTGGCTCAGGAAGAGCATCCAGGGTCACTTTGTGCTGTTTTGGCTGAAGCTCTGGATGCCTCCTGTGTCACAGCCATGCTACCTGCAGTTTTGGGTTTATATCCACAAGCTGGACTTCCTTTTTAATTCTATGAAACTGTCTGCTCAAAGGAGAAACGTTGTGTGTGCTCTTTATCTTTCTTATTTATTTAGGACCTAAATAAATATTTTGATCTTTCTCATTAAGATAAAATTCTCTAAACTGCCTCATAAAACTCAGCTGTAGAACAGGAAAATTCCCTGAGCTGGTGTTTTTATTTTCCTACCAGATGCTTTTTAGTGTCCAGGGTGTGTATTTGACCCAATTTCCAAAGACTACTCAAAGTAGAAAGCCCCGAGTTACACCTTATTTGTAAGGTATGAGCAACCAAAGCAAGGGTTAAACAGAGTCCTAAAAAATCCTCAGGTTACATTAAACCACATGCCAAGTTTCTAAAGTGAGAGGCATGGAAACAGGTCACAAATCACTGTGTCTGCAGAAGATGAAGCCTCCAGTATTTATTATTTAGGCACCATTTTGATTTGCCCACGAGGAAGCTCCTTGTTGGGCTAAGTGCTGTAACTATAGTGATAACACACTTGGAGCTGCAGCTTCCAGCGTGGGGCACAGCCAGGAGAGCACCACAGCATCCTCTTGCTGGGCTTCCAGATAGGAAGGAGAGCATTTGTCTCTCAGTAATTTCTCTTTTTTTTATGGGAAACTATACATAAACCACAGAAGAAAAAAAAAAAAAATGAAGGTAAAGAGGAGTTATTAAAATATTTCAAGGAAATGTGTACACTTATTTTCCTTGTGTATTCCTTAACAGCAAACAGGAGCAAAGAATTTGGGGTT
This sequence comes from Illadopsis cleaveri, assembly GCA_013399915.1. NCBI lineage: Eukaryota > Metazoa > Chordata > Aves > Passeriformes > Timaliidae > Illadopsis > Illadopsis cleaveri. The sequence goes on along the minus strand of VXBB01007099.1, from coordinate 103,164 downwards.
GTTTTCTTTTTTTTAGAAACCCAAGCTTTTGGAAAAAAAAAAATAAATTAAAATTTCTTTTCTAGAGACAGCTTTTCAAATGCATCTGTATAAAAAACTTGCTGGGGTTATTTCGTATGTGTGCATTTGGATCTGAGTATCTTCATAGCTCTGGCTAGAGGCAAACACTTGGAGGCAGAGGTGAGATCCCCCTGTGCCTCTCTGGACCCACACGTGCTTCCCTGCTCCTCCAAATCCTTTGAGAAGAGCCTGCCAGATGGAGCAACGTGAATCCATCCACATGCACTCAAATGTGTAAAAAATACAGATTTGATGCATATCTCAGAGGTTTCTGAGTGATCTGATGCAGCCCTGGTTCCATGCCTGAGGTGTTTTGGTTTTCTGATATTCTTTTCCCAAGGAATTTTCTGTAAACAGGAGAGATGTTTTTGTAACTGTATCTATGTTTTTCATTCCTTTTCCTAGGAGGGACTTTTCTTGATGTCCCTCTGCTCTGCCCAATGTGATTGAAGAGGTTTGCCTTTGTTTCACCAATCAAATTGGTCTGTGCAGAATAGTATAAAAGGGAGACACATCCCAAAACTAAAGGAGGCATTTTCAGCCTTCTGCAGCTCGGAGTTTGGGTTGTGGTGGTGTAAAACAGTGTCAGTCTGAAGATGTTTTAAAGGTTTTCATGAGATCACCTGTTTGATTTTTACTTGTTGCAGATCTCAGCTCTTTCACTGCAGTCTGCTGGCTCTGCAGCTCAGCACCCTGTGCTGCCTGCTTCTGTCTCTGTCAGTCCCCTCTCATGCTGAGTCCTTGTGACTGTGAAAAAAAATATTCCTCTTCAGGATGATAACAGTCACTGAGGAAAAGCCCATTATTTTGTGACAGACAGACTGTGTGGCTGCAGAGCTTGTTCAGCACTCGGGGAAGAGGGGCTGAGTTCTCAGTACACCTGCACCTTCTGTGGAAGGGACATATGGAGAGAGGAGATGGAATGGCACTTTTAAAAATTACAGTTACTGTTCTGAGCTTGGCTCTGTGATTTTTCTGTTTGACTTGCATTTTGTCTAAAAGTTTTTAATTATCAAGTGAGTTTTTGTTTAGAATGACATGTTCTGACACATCATATGGCAGTAGTTTATACACTCTAATCAGTTGTAGTTCAATCTCAAGGAAAACTTTCATGTATCTTTCTGACGAAAGGTTTGAAAGATCAGTGTGTAATATTAAGGCTTGCCTTACTTTCCCCCAATGGTGCTTGTTCCTCTTTTCTCTCTGTAAGACGTTGCTGTGTTCTCTGGGGGCAGCACCAGAACCAGTAGTCTGAATTCTTGGGTTTTATCCCATGTCTATTCTTTATTGCATTTCTCCTCAATAACTCACTTCATCTGTCTGTGTTTCTGTTCATCTCGTGTATAAAGTGGGAATAACAATATTGTGGCTTCCTTGGAAATAAAGTAGGAATTTTTTACTGAAAATCAATAACCAAAATCTCTGCTAAGGTGCAGTCCCTGTTTTCTCACTCTAAATAAGATGTCTTGAGAATTTTCTTCTCAACTTGGACAAGATGCCTGTGGAAGTATCAAGTATCTTGTCAAAATAGTAAAACATGTTGCCTGAAGTGAAGGTATTTTGCAAACTGCAGAGGCAAGAAAAAAAAAATTAAAAGTTTTTTGAGAGATGTGTGGTTTCTCTTTGCATAAAACATAGAATTTTATTCTCTGACCACATTAATGGAATTAGTTTTCAAGCATAATATTTGCCCGCAGATACTTCCCTCCACCCCATATTCCCTAATTCTGCATCTCACAGACACTGGTGGCGTTATCTGAGTAAGCTTTTCCAAAAAAACAAGAACTAGCAAACCCTTGGTGCAGAAAGGCTGGTGTCAGAGATTCATTCTCTGTCATTTCAAGTGTGTCTCCATGTCCATCTCTGCCAGGGCCCTCCTGGCAGCAGAGATGGATGTGGGGCAGAGATGGGTGTGGGGCAGAAATGAATGNGTGTGAGCAGCAGAGGACAGGATGAATGGCTCCTGAGGGTCAGCAGCCTGCACAAGACAAAGGAGAGGAGCACTGCAGCTCCCAGGGAAGAGGCAGCATTTCTCAGTGTGATTAAGTGCTTCCATGGAGCTGCAGCAGCTACAATTGCACTTCCATCTGGTAACTTCACTTTTATGGAATGCTTTTCCCAGATTTTTCAGTATTTCAATGAACATGTGTATGTTTATATTGGAGAAAGGAGTTTGCTTTAATGTCATCCCTTCTGAGACACACTCGGTAATAAACAACTCCAGATCACACCTTACATTTTTTATCAGGAGTGAACTCAAAATGTTAAGCTGAATTTCAGACTCAAGCTATTCATCATTTGAGAATACACCTGGGTTTTTGATAAAATACGTGTATCTCAATACAGGGTGAGTATGTGAAATTCAGGCACCCCAGTTTTATCTAAACATGGGATTAGCATGTGAAATTCAGGCACCTCCTGTTTGTTATTTTCTCAATTTTAGGTCGTGATGTCTTTTGATTTCTGTCACTGAAGTGATTAGAGCTGAATGAATTTTCATGCATACAGGTTGGGGAATGAGAGGAATTGGTGCCATGTGTTTCCCATTGTGGGAACCTTTATGATATCATCGTCAGAGAACATGCTCAATATGCCTTCCAGACTTGGCCTGCTATTGAGGTTGTGATTGCTTTGGACTGTGTCAGGACAATATTCATATTCCCCTTGGTGCTTGAATATTAAAATATTTAAAGCATTTAGCTGATAAGAGGAAAGATTCCCCCCCCAAAAAAAATCCAGAACCTTTATATTCCTGATGAAAATACGTGCAGTATCTCATTTAACATCTAGGCCTCATTTTGCCATGGGCACTCTCACAAGCTCCCTATTCAATGGAGCACTAATTCTCACCTATCCATCCTTAGGTACTCTCAGAAAAACACATTTTTTGGTCCCAGTTGCTAGAAATAAAGTCCTCCTTCTGTCAGCATATGGGTAACAGCTGTCATTACCACCAGCCAGTTATATTGTCTGCTGTCCCACTCCTTTATCTGTCCAGCTGCAGACAGTAATTCAGAAAATCAGAATAAATAATCAAGGCATGGGGAGCTGGGGCCAAGTGTTTTTTATTTACAACACCTGTTGCCTTTTGGAGGGTTGGCACAGTCAGTCTGAGCCACAGCAGCTTTCTGGATTTCCTAACTGCATGGCATAAGAAGTGTCTTTGCAGGTTTGTTTGTTTGTTTGTGGGGGTTTTGTTGTTGTGTTTTTGTTTTTGGTGTAACTCTTCATTTTCATTAAAAGGTTAAAACCCAAAATAACACCACATATCTTCAGCAAAGGACTGGGCAAAAGGTTTGCAGTGGGTGGAACTGTGCCCATTTTCATCCTGTGATACACTGATTGTGTTCAGCTGGAGTGCTGTTGTTCCCCCAGCTCTCCTGTTCCTGGGGCAGGGAACATTAAACATCTCAGAGAGAAAGCTCTCCTCTCCTCCTCCTCTTTAGTCTTCTTTTTCTTTACCAATGTGTATGCTTGCTGCAATTCTCTTTATGAATCCTTGGATTTTCTCGTGTAAATTATCAAAGTGCAGTGTGTTTCAGGTGTGGGGGACAAAGATAAAGTGGGGGAAAAGTGTCTATCTCCCTATTTCCTCAGATGTTTCCAAACTTTTAACTTTTTTCTTAATTTCTACTGCCTGAAACCGTGCCAGTTTAAGCTGAGATGTTTTTGACGTTTCAAACTACGCAGAGTGTTTGAGGGCAGGATGGGGCTCTGCCTCGGGCTCTGCCTCCGCCAGGTGTTTGGGGGCACCTGGTCTTTGTTGTGTTGAGGTTGTGGTGACCCAGAGCAGCTCAACACAACCGTGCACAGCTGGGTTCCTTGGCTGTGAGCTGGAAATAGATCCCTCATGTGAGGTTTTTAAGGCACCTAAGTTTGCTATCTTTAGAGGAACTGGTGGAGCTGGAAGTAGATATGCTTTGGAGGAGAGCCCCTTCTGCAGGTGAGACAAGTTATCTCCCTTTCAGCCAATTAGTTGAATTAGCTAATTAGTGTAATAATAATAATTAGTGTAATAATATTTTATCTGTTCAGAAACCTTGTATTACCTTTGTCTTTAAACTGTCACAAAAATTACAATTTGTTTAATCAGAGTTCACATCAGTTTTGTGTGCTGAAATTTAAAGAAGTAGAACGAGCACTTAAGTGTCTAACAAAATTAATTAGAACTCAAGTTATTTAGGCTCTGAAGATCCAATACCTCTCTAAAGCACCGTTAATGATAGTAATTTTTAAAAAACTAGTATTGACTCTAAATTCTGTCATGGGAAAACCATAAACTCGAAGCCTGAAAAGTAGAATGTATTTCTTACAAATGCATGTAGATACATACATACATACATACATACCACATATGTATAAGTATATATACTTGATATATAGATGGTCTTAGCATCCAGTTCCAGCTTCTACAATGGACTGCAGTGTCCACTGTGTGGTGTGGCTGGTTTTGCTACCTGTATTAAGAGAGGTGAAAAATTATGCACTTGAGTTCCCAGTGTAGGTGATTTTCTTTGCTATTTTTTTTTTAAAAAATTAATTTTGTGAGAATTGGCTGGTCTCTAGGTTTACAGCTGCACAAGTACAGGACAGAAAAGAGAAATGGAAATACAGCCTCTATATGCATACAGCTATATCCATGTATTTATCTTAATTTGAAATAATTACTTTCTTGCAGAACAGCCAATGATTTCTCATTTCTGCATGTAAACAACATTTATTAAAAGTTAGAAAAGACAAAACACATTTTGGATAAAAAGGCACTTAAAACTCTTAAACTAAATTATTTTTGTTCTAGAAAGAGCCACCTTTTCTTCACTGAAAGTTTGGAGGCTCTGTGAAATAGCCGTTCATGCAAAACATTCTGCTGCTTGGGCTTTAATCATTTTAACAAGGATGTAACATGTATTATAGGTGGTGTGTGCTCCATATCTATCTATAAACTTATATATTATACTTGAATCCAGAATCCATACAAGAGACCTCTGAAAATTCAATTTCCTGGCAAAATGTCTCAGTGGGAAATGAGCACAGCCAGAGCTCAAGTGGCTTCAAGGCAGTACAGGACCAACAGGCTGAGCCTGCACCCATTTCAGTGCTGCTTGGGTGGAAGGGGCGAGGAAGGACATGGGGAGCTGAAGATGTTCAAGGAGTTTACAGAATAAAACCCACCTGCCTGTTCTGAGGTGCCTTTTCAAAGACCATGAGTGCCTCTAAGTGGCATGAATAAATAAGAGTGGCAGAGTTAAATCTTCATGTAGTGCACTCCAAATGGGATTAAATGTGGACAAATCCATGCTGAAAGGATCTCTCCCTTTGCAATTTCCTGCATTTGGAATTACCACACTCTGGAGGGGAAAAACCAAAATGCAGACATGGTGTGACCTGAAAGTGAGGAGATGCTGTGGCTTCCCTGGGTGGAGTTTCTCTCCATGTTTCAAAACTCACTCAAAGATACACATTTTAGCAAAGCCGTGTAAAGAACCACACCTGTGTTTTTTCACTGCCCCTAGAGCTGTTATTTATTCTTCAACCACTGAGACTCAACTAGAAAAAAATGGAGTAATAGTTAGTGTTGGTTTCTTAATAAATCTCCTGACTGTCCATGCAGTACATCTTCTGTCATGGCCAGCTCGTGGGGGTGGCTGGCAGTGAAGTCAGGCCCTTGAAGAGCTCTGTGGGCTCAGGAGCTGTTCCCTGTGTGTGGCACATCCTTGTATGAGAATGCTTTTGGAACAGGCTCCTTCTGCCAGTGGAGCCCTCCCCCTCTACCACAGCTCCAAACCCCCCCTCTGATACAGAAACTCCCATTTTGTGATGGGATTATCGATTTTGTGTGCTGCTGCTGTGATTTCATCCATTACCACCAAATCCAGTCTTCTCCAACAGTTAGAAGCCTGCCCCAAAGGGACAGATCTTTTTGGAGAGCACCACAACCACCCAGGAAGGAAGTTCCCATTTTCTGTGGTTTTGTTAGAGAGTAGTAGGGTTTTTTCCCTGCCTAATGGCTTTAACGAGGTATCTTTTTCCTTTAAAAAATAATTATCTTTTAGATTTCTATGAAGATGATAGAAAATTTTCTAAATTTAGATGTTTTGCTGTCTTGATAGGAGCATTCCCCATGCTCTGTGAATGATCATTCCTTTGGTCATTATGTAACTTCTATTTTGCTCTAAACGTTTTTATTTCAGGTTCATTTATAAATGGTAGTGTGAAACAAGTATTTTCTGATTAAATGAGATGGCTTAAATAATCTCTTTTTTTTTTCCCAAAAACTGAATTGTAATGAGAAATTTGATTCCCCCACCCCTAAAAAAAGTCCGGATTTTTGTTTTTCATTAACAGCAGCAGTGGTTTTAGAACTGTGCTTAAGATAAAAATGTATTTTGTATGTTCTCACTTACTGTGCAAATGTGCAAATGTTACAGGTTGTTAATTACTTGAAGCTAGGAACCTGGAATGAGGACAGGAGGGGCTCTAGTCTTCCTTTGATGAAATGAAATTTCACGGTTCCCCATAACTCAGTGCTGAATGAAGGAGGGGGTGTCTCCCAGGTGATAAATTTGCACTGTGTAGCCTGAAATTTATTGGAAGCTGAATCCTGGCCATAGGGTCAGTTTAGGAAAACTCTGCCAGCAGAGCAGTTCTCTGGGCCTGGTACCACCAGCATGATATAATTAAATACGTTGTTTGGCCAGCAGATCAGAGTGGGAGTTGGAATTAGGGTAGGAGAGCAGAGCTAGCATAGCCAAACAGCCAGAGTGCAAATCAGCCCTGCTCGTTGCATTCTTCCTTATTTAAAAGGAAAAGAAAAAGAAAAAAAGAAATGAGGGTGAAAAAGATTTGTTCATGTTGTGATTACCTCTGGAAAGGAGGTCTTAGAAAGTCTGACACTTGGAGGAGAGGTAGGAGGGCAAGACGGGGTGGAATGGCAAGGCAAGATTGATCCTTGAGAGGCTCAGGGAGTGGGGGTAAACATGTTACAAATGGTAATAAGGCAAGTTAAGAAAAATGATACCAGATGTGGCTGTAATGCCAACAATCAGCAAAAAAATGTAAACATATATAAAGCTGTAGTAATAAAGCTGTTACAGCTGTAATGTTCAGGATGGAAAGAAAAATGAGGTCTCTCTTTTTAACTTCAGCCCTATCAGGCTCTGGCCTCTCCTGAAAAGGGGTTTTCCCCTCATCCACTCCATCCTGTTAGAACAGTGATCCATCTTCATGGAAATTTGGTAGAGACCATTTCCAGTGTTTTGTATAAAAATAAAATACGACACTGCCAACATCTTTTACAATGAACGGTTCTATTTATGTCAAAGAACACTTTTGAACTCTCCAGCATATTTCACAACCAATTAAATTTCTAAGTGCGTGGAAGCATGTGAAAATTGATCCCATTCAATTACAAAGTGTGAGGGTGCAGTGGAGCCCTGTGCACCACTGCAGCCCCACATCTGTGTGTGCTGTCTATCCTCCTCTCCTGGATCACAGTCCCTGAGCTCTGGTGTCCCCTGATGCTGGCACAACAGATGTAAGGCCACCCAGGAGGCCACAGGTCTGCCCAGGAATCTGTTTCCTCTGGATTCGTGGCTCCCATGGTCTACCTGACCAAGAGTTTAATTCTCCTGCCTCCTGTTCCAGATACACAGGACTCTACCCCAGAGCACATTAAAACCATTTGAGAACTGGGTGACCATTTTAAGGGCACACCTTATTTTCTCATCAATTATAAGATCTGGGAGTTCTTATACTTTGTTAACCTTTTTTTTTATATGCAGATCTGTATAACAAACATAACTTTTCAAAAGGCCACTAAGTTTGTGTATTCCTACAGGCAAGTGATCCATGCCTGCAGAAAGCTTTGTTTTTTCACTGGCTATGAGCTTAGTGAGTCAATATTTGATAATTAAGGTATTTTCTGTTGATCCCATGATTCTTCCTGGTTTTAATAATGCAACAGCTCTTGGATCATTTATAAATAATGATGAAAACTTTCAGGACTTTCAGTTGTTCCCAACATTCTGAGACTCTCTAATAATTACATCACATCCACCTAGTGAGTTAGTGCAGTCCTAATGCATCCTGAGTGTGAATGACTAAAAAGTCACGTGGCTGTTTTAAGAGCTGTAAATTTTGCATGTAACTGTGCAAAAAAGTACAACCTTTTATGGTTTGTGATATTGAATCACTAAGTTTGTGCCACACTACTCTCATTTTATGGGCTCTTGTACATATGATTAAAGGAAATATTTTTTAATAAGCTGTTTTGTAAAACTACACTCTGAGCTTGCAGGGAGGGGATACATTTTAATAGTTCTTGGAATTTCCAGTCCTAGTTAGTATATAGAGTTGCTCAGTCCTTTCCTTATTTAGTCAGGAGGCTTTTCAGATGTTGTTCCACTCAGCCCGAGCATTTCATTCACGTATTATCACAGTCCTTATCATGGCATAAATACTTCCTGTCTTCTTTTCTTCTGATTTTTTGACTGCATCCCCTATTTGCATTCAAGTGGGGAATAGCCTAATGCCCAGGCAAACCCTTGGGATTGTTTTCATCAGGAAGGACTCAGCTTTGGCTCAGCGGGGTGGCTGTGCACTGTTGGCATGACTGCAGCAGGATTTCATGCCTGCAGTACAGGAGAAGTGTTGCTGTCAAGAGGAGCTGTAGAGAGCAGCAGCACTGTCTGCTTGCTTGTCTGTGTGTTAGGTGCTGATTTTGAGTGTGACACTCTGATTTGTACCCACATGGTCACCGTTTCTGAGACACACTCTTCTGCTAAAATGACATGAGAGCTGAAATTTGTGGCTTCTACAGGTGTATCAATCCATTAGTTCAGGCAGATTTCTTTGTTCTGTCTCCTCAGTACTGATTGCATGAAATGTCTTCAATAATTCAAGTTTTGAGTCATGTTTTGGAAAGAGTCAATTGTTTTATTTAGACAAAAAAGATTAGACCGATTAACAAGTTTCCTTCCTGTTATTGCTTCATGCAAAATCGAATCACTGATTCTGTCTTGGACATCCCTCACCCACCTCTACTCCTGTTTCTAAACTTGAACTATGTGGAAGAGGCAGTCTTAAAACAGGAAAATGCTCTTCAGGAGGAGCAAAGGCTTTTGCACATTGCTGCTATAGCCCTGAGAGCACAACCTACAACCTGTCAGGTACTTCCTACTGTATGGAGCATCCATCTATGAGCAGTGTCCTTCTTGAGGCACCCACACCAAGCCCTGACTGCTGTAATCCCCTGTGGTCAGGCTCTCACCCCTCTGCTCACGTAGCTGGGAAGGGGAAGAGCTGCAGCACTGCCTGGAGCTCTGGTTGGTCTTGGAGGGATGCTCTGCTCAAATCCCTTCTGCTGTTAATGGATCATCAGCTGCCCTGGAGTGACAGCCCCATGAGTTTGTCTGGAAAGCATCAGTGATCTGGAGTTGCAAAACAGTATTTCTGCAAAGAAGAAACAGCAAAATAGTCGTACAAGGGAGAGGAAATAGGTATTGGAGAAAAAAACCCCCCTTTTATAGGATTGTAATGAGCCACTTTTCTCAAGTGCTTGCACAGAAAAATATTCTTGAGAAGACTTCAAGGTGATAAAAGTAATGGCTTCTGGGAGCTGTTTAGTACTGATTTGAAAATAGAAAAAAAACCAAAACCAAGAAAAAGCTTTATGCAACACCCCTCAAAAACCACAGCTCTGAGCTATGAACAACAAATGGAGTCAGAGAGAGGAAATCTCCTGTTGTCAAGTTAACTTACTGCTGAGCAATTCACTGTGATTTTTGTTGATCAGATTTATAGTAACTCATGATAAACATTTGAGAGGACGACAGTGTGTTCTCACAAGTATCTCTGCAGTTCCTTGGAACACTGAAACATTGTTCAAGATGCAGACTTTATTTTCAGAGAAGTCAACTATCATCAGGGCCACCCAGAGAGTGAAGAATTCCAGTGACTCCCTGGAAATGCTGGTGTAATCTCTCGTCTCCAGTCTGTGCCAGGTTGCAGGAGCTGTTTCTGCCCCACAGGTGCCCAGCCTGCACCACCCACAGCAGCCCTGGGCACACAGGAGGATGTTGGTATTCCCATCTCCAAGCCTGCTGAAGGTGCTTTGGTTCCTCCATCACAGCAGAGGGAAATGTGTGTGGGTAACTGAGTGCAGGCAGGAGCCCCCACCAGCCCTTTGCCCTGAAGATAAGAACGAATGAATAAATAAATAAATGGTGACACTGTGGTCAGGGAGGCAGGTAGTTCAGAAGGGAGGCAAGAAGTCAAGTGTGGGAGTTGGGAAGCTGGTGCAGACTGGGAGGAGGGAAGAAGAAAGTGTGGGAGGTCATTTATTCTTTTTTTGAGTGCACCATTCAGTTTCAGTCTGTAGTTAAGACGAGCTATGAAGTTTTTCACAGGGAGTTTTAAATACGTATGTATCTACATAAAACACTTTTAAAAAAAATCATCATTCTTTCTTTCTGAAATGTAGGGGTTTTAGCCCAAGATGATTCTTTGAGTGATACTACAATCCCTCTCATGGCCTCTTATTTTCACTTAGGGGAATATAAATTTTTTTGTGAGAGGAATCTTCCACCTGGAGGAAACAAAGTTTAAAATTTGCAGTACCATCAATTAGAATATAAATATCTGTGTGCTTTTCTTGTTTTGAGTACGGAACGGTGACTGCGCTGTCTCCTCACAGCAAACCAGCATCACTCCAGGACTGAACACAAGGCTCAGTTCCGCTGGCAATAAGGGGATTGCCAGAGGTTAAAGTTTAGGCAGTGAGTGAGGTTTCCCACACGGGTTGGTGCAGGTGGAAGGGCCAGGTGTGGGTGAGGGTTTGGTTGCAGGTGAGGGCTCAGCCGCTGGGGTACCTGAGGAGAGGAGGGAGCTGAGGGAGGAGGGAGCCGTGCTCATCCCGCCTCTCTCTCCCCCAGGTGTCACTGTTGGGCCGCACTGTGGGGCCCACACGCTCCGGCTCCATCACCTGAGCGCTGCCTGTGGCACAGGGCCCGAGGCGCGGCATGGCCTGTTGGAGTGTGGAAGGTGTTCGGTGACAGTCACGGAAATATCGCCGGCTATTTTACTGTTCACGTGAACGTGTATTGTACGTTTTCTGCTTCATTCAAGTGGTGTTTTCCATCAGTCCCAGAGCTGAGCTGCGGACGGAGCTGGCGGGAGGCTCAAGGGGCCCTAGAGCAGGATGTGAACTGGAGGTGGGACTGTGCCTGGGCCACTGTCCCTCTCCTGTCTTCAGCACGCTCAGTGCTTCCCTGGCTCCGCAGGGATGTGAGGGAAGCAGGACACAAAGGCTGTGCCAGCAACTCTGCGAGTGTCCCCAGGTCCCCACTCCAGGCTGTCACTCCCTGGGGCGGCCCTGTTGTCACCCTGCTCCCAGCCCACCTGGCTCTGTGGCTGAGGGGACACCAAGGAGGAAAGGGGAGGTGGGGAGCGCCAGCGCCCTTGAGGAACCAGAGGAAATCCATTCTGCAGCATCCCAAAGCTGGGAAGATAGGCTACTTGGCTTCTAGTTAACACAAACGTAGTGCAAATTAATTTTTTCCTAAACGTGGTTTTGATTTGGGAGAGGCCTCTGGTGTCACTGTGCCGGCCGCCCTTGGGGGGAGCGGGGCTGGGAGCGGCCGAGGGCCCCGCAGCGCTGGTGGGCGTCCCCTTCAAACGAGGTCTGCTGCCGTAATGAAATAATTACAGAATGCCAGGCTGTTATCCAATTAGGCTGACATTTCACCATTGCTGGCCCTAACTGGATTAGGGCCATTGTGAAAGGATTAGCTGTGCAGCAGAGCCGAGCGGAACGAGCGAGGCGCCGGCGCTGTCACGGGCGCTCCCCGCCACGGCCGCGGGGGAAGCAGCTCCTTACACATAATAACACAAAGTGTTTAAAATCTGTGACACTGCCGTGGAAACCCTGGGCGTCCTTGAGACGGATTTTTCTAATAAATAATTCAGGGTAGTGGAAAAGAGGAGCATTTACCTGACTCTTCTCGCTTTGTAATTGCTGCCTGTTGCCGTCTGCATTGCCACAGGAGCTGATGTGCATTTTCTGGAGTGACAAAATATCCCAAATATTTCTGTATTTGAAAAGTTTGCCTTCATTTTATATATAATAATTCGTGTGATGCTATACCTTCTCTCTGAATTAACTGTTTTTAAAAACATTAGACTGATTAACAGTCACTTCAGTAAGTTCACAACAGATTCAATATTTCCCAACCCCTAGCTTTTCACTGGCATTTTCTTCCCCTTTGTTTCTCGCTTCTTTCATTCCGATTTGCATTGGTGTAAACACTGAGTGATGGTTGTTATTAACCAGTCAGACTGTGCAGATTTCAATTTCCAGCCTTGCACTTCACTCACACTATGTTTGATTATTATCATCTTCCACACATGATGGACCTTGGTGTGTTTTCTGTGTACAGCATTTCCCAGGCTGCTGAAGAGCTACTTTTTTCTGTTGGAGTACAAGAACTGCATCAACAACAATGAAGAAAAGAGTAGGGAAATAAAAAAAAAAAGAAAAAAAAGGAAATGAGTTTGTCAGAGTTGAGAAAGGAAAACAGTGCATTAAAATTGCTTTGAAACTATTTTGTTCTGCTTGTCTCTCTCCTGCCAAATCATACTCTCATTGAAGTCAATGGGAACCTTGCCATAGAATTCAATAAGGGCATAATGGAACATTGCTAACGTCACTGCCCTGGCTTTCTCCTCCCCTTCCTAAAATGGTTTTCTTCCCTTCTTTCATTTCTTCTTTTCTGTTTTTTTTTTTTTTTTTTCTTCCTCTAAGCCCCTNTTTTTTTTTTTTTTCCTTCCATGAAGCCGGCATAATAATTATCTGGAGCCATATTTAGTGAGTGTAATTATAGTATCTTTTTTCATGTATGTATTTACTCTAAAACATTAAATCTGATTTATTTTCGTTCTGGAGAAGATTTGCCATTCTGTAGGCAGTGCTAGATGATTTTTTTAAATTACATTAATTGTTTCAACATCTTATGAAGTAAGTATTATACACTGTGAGGAGAAAAAAAAAAGGTTAATAGCTGTGAATGAAGTGGATTTGGGTGTACTGGAGCAGAGGCTGCCAGCCCAGAGCTTTCCTTCCCAGACCTGTGCTGTCACCAGCTTTAGTTCCACACGGTGTCACTTGGATGTGAAGCCTGGCTGTGGAAAAAAAAAAAATCTAATTGTCTTGGATCTCCTTGGTGAAAGTGTTTGGATTTGATTCACTGCCACAAATGGCTTGTTAGCTGTCTTGTCTGTGGAATTTGTACATTTCCAAATATTTCATTCCGTATAATTATTTGGAAAATTTCGAAGTAAAAGCACTTCAGCACTTATTTTGTTGTTTCATTAAAAAGTTTGCCAAAATGGAGCTGTTCCTGATGACATTTTCTAAATGAGATGTTAAATCTTTTAGGAAGATCTCAGATCTATTTCATTTTGGTATTCCAGTTTCTGCTGTGACACAGGTTTTGAGCTCAACTAAGTGTAACCTTTCAGTTGTTCTAAACAGGGCTATAGTTCAGTAGTTCAAATCTAGAAATTCATGGAATTTGCTGTGAAAACTGCAGCTCTTGCTTGTGCTTTAGCAAGGCAAGTTCCTTTGCTGATCAAAGCCCATCAGCACCGAATGTGTACAGATTTCTTTTTGCTGGGTGACTTGCTGAGGGATTGAAGCTGTGCTTCCTTTTAACTGCTGGAACGGAACGGGCGCAGGAAATAAGACATGCAGAAAGATTTCTGTTGAAGTTTTCCCAGACTCAGCACCTAATTTTCCTTTTAAAGTGTACAGCTTAAGCTGCTCATTTTTCCACTTTGTGCAAAACAACCCTAAAGTAAAGCTGATTTGGGGAAATCCCTGCTTGCAGTGCCAGCCAATGGACAATCCCTGTAGCCTTTCCAAGCAGGTTCTGCTTGACCCTTTGGTAACTTTTTTCCTGCCTCTCTCCCTACTTTTCCTCTGCCATCATCTCGTGGGTTTATGGGTTCTGTCTTCCCCATTTCCTAATTATGTCCGTGGAACTTGATCATGATATGAGTAATTGGAGTTCTGATACAGGCTTACAGCATGCATTACAATGTAATATGAAATGTAGACACTTCTGCACTAAGTGGAAGTGACAGATCAGAGCTTACAAATTGCATTCATTCATTTAAGAACCGTCTGGGGCATCTAAATTGATCACATGTGTTGTATGGATTATGTAATATTAATTAGAGTGGTATCCAATAGTGCAGCTGTGGTCTTTGATGGTTCTATTAAATCTCTATTTTCAGGGGGTTGTAATTCAGTTCTGCAAGTCCTTTATTTCACGGTAGGAAAACTTGAAGTATAATTCTTTGTGGATTGAAATTGAGAAGTGTTAGTGTAGGTAGATATAAATTCAAGAATGAATCAAAGAAACAACAGCATCCATGAGCTCTCAGACTTCCAGGTATTTTTACACATGTCTCAACTTTTATATCTCTAGAAAGGGCACTTTTCATCTCATAACTGAATATTTTCTGTTTGAAATAGAGATAATCATCTCTTGCTCTGCTACTGTAGTGCTAATTTTTTACATAAGCTGATGACACTTTTGTGTTTCCTGATTTATGTTGTCAATTGTTGCTACGTATTTATGGAATATAAGTATATTCCATAAATATAAATATATACAGTATTTATGATGGACATATGTGATCATTATTAGTGCAGGATTAAATGAAGGAAAGGTGGTACATTGTTTGTCCAAGGCAGCATAAAAAAGAAGTTAAATTTTAAAGTGTGAGATCACATCTTCATGATTCCTATGCTCAATTTTCCTAAGTTCAGCTTTTCAGCAGTATTGACTTGATGTTAAAGTATTTGTATGAGGATGTGAACGTGCTGCCATTATCTTGTGCAATATTTGAGCTGCTGCTGGGTTGGGTGCTTGTACTGGGCCATATGTGATGTTAATGTTCTCAAGTTAATTAGGATTACTCACAAACTTTGCTCTAAAAGTTAATTTCTGCTAAAACTCCCAAGCTGCATTCTAGGGCTGATTTAATTTGCATTATGAGTAGTGCATCTTCTGATTCACACCTTTAGGCTTCAGTCTGTCTAACAAAAATACTGGATGGTTGTAATACAGAGAAATTAAAAGGCTGTACTAACTTCCTACAAACTACATTAAGAATTTAAAAATGGCATTTGAGCTCTTTAGGATTATGAGCCTGGCTGGGTGTTTTCATCTGCAGTGAGGCTGCAGATGAAAAAAAGAGTGACTTTTCCCCCTTCATGTCCAACTTCCAATTCAGAACAACATCAAACTGCTCCAGGCAGGATCCTCACAGCCCTTTCTGGCTGCTGGAATATTAAGACTTCAGCAGTATTGTCTATAACATGATGGATCTGTGCTGTTTTCCCCAGACAATATGTGCAAAAATTGTTATTTAAGGCCTGCATAAATGCTTTTTATATACAAAGAAGTTTCCTATTCTAGTACGTAGGGATAAAAATCTGTCATTATGGAGCTATTTTGGATTTGGGGTTTTTTGTTGTTGTTGCTGGTTTTTGTTTGTTTGTTTGTTTATGTTTCTCAAGACATACATTCATATTCATGTTGAAATTATGGGCTACAAGTACCACATCTCCTTTTGGATCCAGTTTTAAAGGAACAGTGGCCCACATTCTCTTTCTTGTCCTTTTGATTTGTTATTTTTTGATGTTTACTCTGAAGTTTAGAGGAACCTTTTATAAAGTAATTCCTTCCAGTTCCTCTCAGTATCTTCCAGCCCTGAGGAGCTGCACCAGGCCCACATGCACATTGCATTCCTCCCATGTGCAGCACAAGTTATTTCTCAAAGCAGTGATGCTTTTTATGTTTGCAAAAGCATTGCAAAGCAATCTTCAAAGCATTCTGGATCAACCTTCCTCCAGTGACATGAAAATAAGATACTTTTCCTTTTTTTTTTCCTGTTTGTGCACCGCTTCAATTTCAGTATGTTCAACGTAATGAAAAATGGTAATTTTTTTTCTTTTAAAATTACAAAAGAAAACTTTGGAATGATCCACTAGAGTGGGAGAAAGGCAGAAGTTTTCCACTGGGATCTCTTAACTTGCACCATGGTTAATAGATTTCCTTCTGGATGAAAATATAAAAATCTGTGCAGATACAACTGCCTTTTTATAAGGACTTTTGTTGTGAAGACTGGATTGATCCACTGATCCACATATTTATATTGTCAATCTTTGTAGTTGATAGAGACAATTAATTTTGTTTTAATCTTTTGCCAAAAGCAAAAGATTATCCTTCTGTTTAAAGGAGCTTCTTGATTATAATTGTGATTTGCATCATCTGCTGAATTAAATTTTAGCTATATCCCAAAACATAATCAGAAGCAGAATGAGCTCTTACTATCCTTCAGTCTTTATATTCTTCTGAATTTATTTTGATTAAGTTGTGTTTTTAATATGAACAGATACTTTGACTTCTTAGAAAGTAACTTTTTAAGAAACACTCCCTTTGAAAATGCTTTTTAAAAATTTCTTAATTTTCTACTACAGTGTTTAGGGTAACAGGAAATAGCAGCTCTGCATGGAAACACAAAGTATTGCCTTATGCTTATTGAAGGGAGCAGTGTTTCCAGGAGTCCTTTTGTTCAAATATGTACTTGATGGATTTTGTTTCTTGGAGCCACTGTAGTTTCCTGCTGCCCTGAACATCAGGAAATCTGAATTCCCTTTATGTCCAGGACTCTGCAGGGAAGAGGTGGTCATCCCTAGTGGATACTGGTGCAGAATTTCAACACTTAGCTCTCAGTTAATTTCCTCTCTACTTCTGGATAAATTTTTCATCACCATGAGGAACGTCCATTTCCATGAGAAATCAGCCTTTTAAATTTTTTTAAATTGAAAAAGCTATTAAATAGACAAGCTGGACAGCAGCATTTTGCAGCTATTTTTATAGAATGTGATCAATCTGGAAATGTGTGGACAAGGCTTTTTAGGATTTAGTGAGCAGGTCCTATCTAATGTGCCACTCAACCTTGCAGGTCCCCAGCAGAACATCACGCAGTATTAATCATTGCAAAATGACCTGTTGTTTTCCTGGAACTTTAACTTCAGACTTTACTTGTCTAAAATGAGTATAATTGTGTGCATTTGAAGTCCTTGATGGTTTGGTTTTTTTCCCCTTCTTTTCTTCTTTAAATTTGTAAAGAAGTAATTTCATAGTTATCTTAGCTGAATTCCCAAGATCCTCCTCTGAGGCTGCCCACCCTCAGCCAGGGGGATAGGAAAGGTTTAAAGTGTGGTTTGAAACTGCCCTGTCTCATTCCCTTGCTGCAGATCTTAAAGCAGCTTTGCCATAGAATCTGGTGGATATGTACAAGTTTTAATTATCTGGCTTAATTGGGTGGCTCTTGTATTAAATACCTGCATGGCTGAATGGCTGAACCATATTGTGCTGCTGGAGAATCCACCCCAGTGAGATCTCCCTGGAAGTTAGAGTGGTAGAAGGAAATGAAATTCAGGGGAAATTTAAGAGTCTACTGTTTGTATGGAATCAAAATGGTTTTGAGGGGTCAATATTTTTAACTTGAAATGCTGAAATCAAAGAAATTAATCACATAACCTTTTATTACTGAAAATTTTACTCAATAGTTATTGATGTCTCAGCAGTTTCATTTTCATAAAACTTTTTCTTTCTACCTAAGGACTGAATTTAGTCATTCCATGACCTTTGTTTCCATGAGGGACTTTAGGGCTATTTTTGGAAGAGGAAGTATGTTGATTGTGAGATGTCAGTGGCATTTCCAGTCTGTTTACCTGTTTGGTGGCAATTCAAAATACAGGCTTTTGAAGCATCTCAAACATCTGAACAGTTTGAAGATCCCAGAAGCTCTTAAGTACTTTAAGACACATCTCTATTTTGATCAAACTAACAAAGAAAATTTCACAGATTTGATTAAGACTAAGACTTGAGACATTAGTTTGTATTTTTTATACCAAGAGGTTTAATTTACAATCATTTTAAAATTTATGCATAATGAGAATAATGTTTCAGCATCCAGCACAGATTAAATACCATGATTTTAGTTCTTAAACTATAAACAATTTTTTAAAGAATGACATAAACTATTAAGTACTTTATTGTGTCCCTTCCTAAAGGCAGCAGAGAGGAAATGAACCAAAAGAAATGCTATTATTCATGACAAATAGGCAGAGCAACACCAGTAAATAATGAGACCACTGGTAGTTAATGGGCAAGCCACAGTGGATTTTAAGATGATAAACCAAATTACTATGCTCATATTTATTTGATTTTCTCACTGTAACCATTTGAGGTTTTAACACAGGAGTTCCCAGGCTGCAGATCATGTTTTACTGTGTGTAATGATACCATTTTTTTTTGCTGTCCCTTGTTCAGGGTCAATTTAAATGTTTCCAAGTTTACCAACCCTTTCCTGTACCTCCAGCTAAATGTCTGACACTGGCATTTATCTTCTCTCTCTTGTTAAACGTCCTGGAAATGCAGTGCAGGTGATTCAGGTGTAGCCCCTGCTGAATATCATAGTAATAAAAGCTTTTTTTGTGACTCTAGTATGGCAGTTTTGTTAGGAGGGAAATCTCGTATATTCAGCCGTTTTCTGTGGCCAGTCTCTTGGTTTCCTGTAGCTCAAATGCAGTGTTTGCACCAGTCACTGGGACACTCAGTGCTCCATCCACAGCTTTCCTTTGATGCTGCATCTAAACTCGCTGCTGGTACTCGTCTTTCTCAGGTCAATAAATACTCATGTGAATAGTGAAAAAAGAGACAGTGAAAAATGGTGTCATTTCCAATGTTGTTTCCTGGCTCTCTGACAGAATTTCTGATACCATTTGCCATGCTCCTCCTTGCACCTGTTATCATTCTCTGTCTTCCCATTTCTCTGAAATGTATCTCAGCCCAAAGTTGCTCCAAGCTAAACTGGATTCCCTTCCTGACAAATCCTGTCCCTTGCAAATAATACTAGAGGTCTATTTACCTGATGATTTCTTTCTGAGATATGTGCAATTTAGTACTTCTAGTTTCTTCTGCTTGAGCAGAGTCCTTGATTTAGGTAGCATTGTGTATATTAGTTATTTGTTCTGAAGCTATACATAGAAACTGAATAGATCAGGTAACCTTGCAGCAGAATGGCTCATTCATGTAACTGCTAAATAATACAATTATTTTATAACTTGATAAGAAACTGGAATTTCTGTTAAATATATTAGTCATCTGTAGTCATGTTAATCTCTCAGCTCTGTGGAAGAACATCTCTGTGGACTGGGGGATGTTCACTTTAGGAACCTGATCTCTGTGAAGCACAGCTTCCCTGGGTGAGGCCCAGGTGTTTGAGTGTACAGTTGTGTACAAATGCCAATAAACACCACAGAGCCTTTGCAGTCACCAGAGTTACTCAGGCTGTCGAAAATCCTCCAGAATTCCACTTTAGGAGAATTTTTCAGGCAAGTTCTTCCTTTTAAGCCAAGTGGCTGGGCACTAATGCAGGGAGTGTCACATCAGGCAGCCCTTTGGCTGATCAAACCCTAAATCACTTGTCCCACTGCCCAGGGCAAGTGTCCCACTCTGAAGGGACCTGCAATCATCCTGCCACATCCTAAGGGAATATTCAAATGTAGTTTAGTGATTTCTCAACAAGTCACACTGCCTAAAGACACATCCCAGTCAAACAAGCAAGAAAAAACCCTGAAATGTTTATTTATCAGCATAAGTGGAAACAAACCCAACTTTCCTGCATGCACTTGTGTCACATGAAAGTATTTTAAATTACAGAAATGCTGAACCAGACCCTCAATAATGGATGATTTTGCTCTTTTCACCTGTAACATTAGTTGAGTGAAAGGGAGTGATAGCTCTGAAGAATTATGTGGCACTTGCAAAATGATGTTTTGTGTCCCCTTCTACCCTTTACAGCATTGCTAAATATTAGGAAAATTCTGAAGCTGTGGATGTTGGAATACAGACTATGTATTGAAACTCAGTGGAAATATACCTTCCACCAGACTTTAGTTGAGCTGCATTTTTAAATAATTAAATTAACAAATATCACTTACTAACTCGGCTCCTAGTTACAGTATTTATGTTAAATATTACAAATATTACTTGTGCTATACTAAATAGAAATCTTCATCTTGGAATATGTTGTCTTGTGTAAGCCAGAATGTCCCTGTTTGGGGGAGTAAAATGAGTCTTGCAGGCTCTTCTGGCAAGATGAAATCCAGGCTTCTTAGGTATTTGAAAACTTAGACTAAAAGTGAATTCTCCAAATCCTTCCTTCCTTTTTAAAACCCAAGGACAGCGTTACAATACAGGGCTGCTGAAACATTTGAGCTTTCACTCTAATCTACACTTCAGCTTTAAATGTCATGAATTAAAGTAATTAAGATTAATAGAATTCAATTCTGAGCAAGAAAAGGCGTGCAGGCTCTGAACTCTTGCTTGTATCTTTCATTGTACTGTGTAAGGGATATTAGGAGTACTGAATGGATTCCCATGAAATAAATGTGTGTAGTTAGACTAAGTACTATTTTTTGCCTCTTTTTGTGGGATTTTCTGAGCAGCACAAACTATTTTAGATAACAGAAATTACTATTCAGGGCAGGATGTTAATAGATGTGTTAAAACTGAAAGACTTGCTTTTGCAAACTGATTATTTTGCAGGACTGTTTTTATATCTTTAAAAATACATGTTTTTCTCTTTAGCAAACTGCCAAATGCCTCTTAACATGAGCTTTTTGCAGTGTCAGGGAGAAATCTGGGCAGGTAGAAGGTTTTTTCATTGCTTGTTAGCCAAAATGTATCCCTTGCCATGCATGGAGAAGTACAGGTTGTGACAAATTAAATTTCTAGAAAACGTCATGAGTGGAGGGCTGACAGAAAAGTAGGGTGGCATTAAACAGAAGTTTTAGTTAATAATTGATCCATTGTTTATGAAACATTGTTTTGTGTTACCTGTGTATGTGTGTGTGTTGCTGCAGTGTGGTTTTATCTGGGTGCTGATGCTGCTTTGGGAGGGCAATTGTGTGAATGCACATTGAAACATATTTGACCTTAGGAGACCCAGTGCTGTTGAGAAAATAAAAATAGTCCCTAGCACATCTTCTGGCTCCTGGAGGATTCAACAATCCACTGGGTTTTTGAAAACATGGCTTCCTTCAAGTGGGAAAATGAGCAGAAGATAATTACAATCTTTTTTTTTTCCCCCCAAGGGAGCACACACAGCAGTTTTTGTGTTTTTCAGAGCGACAGATTAAGATTTTCTGAGGAGTTTGAGAGTGTTTTCACAGAGGCATTATGGAAAGCATGTTTTGCCATGTGAGATTTATAATATCCCTCTAAGTGTTTGGTGTGACTCGGGCCTGTTGGATTTCAACAGCAAACCCTGTCTGTGGCAGTGACAGGAGGGGGTGATGTTATCGTGTCCAGAAGGCAGGGGTGACACTCAGTGTGTGGAACTGGCTAAGGAGCTGTTGGGATCAGAACATCCACAAATTGCAGTATCCATCCCAGGCAGGCAGCCCTGCCCACTGTGGGGCTCAGAGTCCCCAGGGAGCTGCTGCTCATCTCTCAACCTGAGAGTAGATATGGAGCTTCACTGAGCTCAGAAAACAAGGCCCCGTTTTTATGACAACTTAACATTCATGCTTATTCAAACTCTGAGAAAACAGCTTTTTGTTCTCAGTGGAGCTGCAGTTCTTGCAAAATCTGCCCCAGTACATGAGGTACTAAAGGAAAGGAATTGAGAAGCCGTAAAGTCATGATGACTGAACAAATTGTTGGGCTCTGTTCTTGCTTTCCTCTCATCTTCAGGCTATAACAAAGTCAATTTAAATGGAAAAGTGAGCACGTAGCAACTGTTGTGTGTGTTGAGAGGAAACTGCTGATGGTGCTTTCAGGAGTGGGGTGAATCTGTACCTTTGTGTTTGCAGTGAGCACTGTGGGAGTGCCATGGCCTTGGCCGAGGAACAGCCATGGAATTGTATTTCTGTGTGTTGGTGTTACCTCATGCTGCCTTCATTCTCCCCCATCCAGGGCACAGGGATATTACAGGCAGGGAGGTTCTTTCAAGGCTCAGGTGGGTGTTTGAAATAAACTACTTTTCCAGTGTTCAGCTCACTCCTTGAATTACATTGGGACTTAAGATTTTCTATCCTGTTGTCATACTTTCCTGTAAGACTGTGCTGATTCATCAGAAAAAAACCCACTTTGTTATAACACAGAAGAGGTGGTAAATGAATTTAATATATGGAGGTGATTTTTTTGTCTTGTAGGACTACAAAGAAATGTGGGGAGATTATTTCTGTCTTGTGGGAACAGGTCAGAGCAAAATCTCTTCTTGGCATGGCAGAAGATTCGGCTGTGTTAGTAGCTGTACATACTGAGTTGGACTCCTGAGTTGAGAAATTTCAAAGTAGGCAATTATTACAAGGGGGAGAAAACATTTGAGAAAATCAGTGTTGAATCTTGGGGAGCCAAGACTCCAGCGGAGTTTTCCTAGCTCTGTCAGTACATTGGTTTGCTGTCACTGGGAATTCAGTGTCAGCATTCATGATGTGTGAAAAATAATAACATGAATGTTGTAAAGTTTATTTTGATGTTATTACACTATTTAAATGCCTTACATTAGTTGCCTGGAAAGACAAAGTATTATGATATTTTGATTTTTGCATGTCTGTACACTGAAGAAATCCCTCTTAGCAGTCACAGTCTCATAGCAGATAGCACTGGAGGGCTGCAGAGAAACTGGATGTGCTGTAGCAGGAGTGCCAATGTAATTATATTTTGTTCTTCTGTGTGGTTACTCCTAGGGGAGAAGGAAGTTGGTGATTAAAGTGATTAGGTACCAATATTATTGTGGTATTAGCTGGCACCCAGGCAGTGCTCAGAGCTGTGTCACTTCATAGTGGAGCTTTGTATATGATTTACTCAAGGCAGAAGTATTTAGAGTAATTAAGGGGAATAGGAGCTTAGCTGTTTAGGGGTAATAATGACTACAGAAGTAGCAGTAGTAGTGGTATTTTGAAACATGTGGTGACAATCTGGCCCTCTTTATTTCTGCAAGGGTATAGTTAGAGCTCCTGGTAGTTTCTAAAGGACTGTGTTATTTCTCTAACTGACAGATCTTATGCAATCGAGCACCTTATGCTTAACCTCTGGTTGTATTTCCCCTTATTTCTTTCCCGACCTTGAGTAAATGATTGTCATTTTATGTTCCAGCCGAAGTCCTTGAAATGTTCCTCTCCAGAAAGGGACTCAATATTGCTGTGCTGTTCCCTGAAGATTTCTGGGTACTGCGAGGGTGGAAACCATTTGCTATTACTTAATGAAAAAATGTCCTCCATAAATCACCTCTTCAAGTGGAGCTCACAGAGAAACAGCATGAGTCTTTAGCACTGCCAGCACTCTAATAGACTTATATATCCTGGGTACTCATTATTTGCTGGTTGTTAATTATAGAGTGTGTTTAAGACAGGAAATCTGGTGTGCTTCTTAAGGAAAAAGCAGCATGACCCATCCTACAGATGAGAGGGAGAGGGAGCAAGCAAAGGAGGGGAAGGAAATGTCTTTTAGTTTAATTTAAAGGAATGGACTGTGTATTTCACCTACAGTGAAACCCATCTGATGTTCTAATGCATGTCTGCATGTTTTTATTTTTTACCCCTGAATATTGAGGCTAAAGGATTTTAAGACCTTTAGAAAGGTTATTGCTGAGGCAATTTGGGTGCATCTTTGGGAGATTTTGTTTGTAAAAAACCCCCCAGAACTCTTTGGGTAGGTGTGTGAAAGATGTCCCTGCAGGGGGAAACTGGAGCTTTAAGATCTTTATGCAGCTCCCTGTTTATTAGATCTGTTAATCTAATTAAGTGGTTTACTCTGACTCCACACAGGCATGAATCAGAAGCAGTTCCTCTCTGAAGTCAGGTGTGTGCAATCATTCTCCTCGTGGTGGGGAGATGAGGGCTAAATCCAGTGCCTGTGAGATCACCTCTCCTCCCTGCTCCAGGAGATCACATTCACATGTATGTCACTGGGTGAAGTGTATAAATAGCTTTACAGCAAGGATTGGCAGCTCAACTTTTCCTTCCTCCAGGCGACTCTTTTACCGGCTGCTTTCTATTTCTGACTTTCTGGAAGGTTTAATTTTCTTCCTGTCAATGGCACAGCTTCAACAGGGAGGCCAAAGGGCTCTGCCAGCAGAGCCACTCTCTGCTGTTGGGGACTCCCTGTTCTGTCAGGGAGTGGCAGGTTTTGAACCTGCTCCAACAGGGACAGTATCTGATGCCCATTGCCTGCTTTCCAAGCTGTCCTACAGAAGGAAAGTCCTTCTCCTTTGGTTGAAATTCTGCTTCTCCTGTTTCAGAGGGAAGAACTGGAGAGTAAATGGAAAAGACAGGAAAGGCAGTGTTCACCTGGTTCTTGAACCTAGGCTTTGTCATTCAGCTCTTTGTATTTGTTATCAATAACCATAAAAAAGCCACAGGTTAGTTATAAGTAAGCTCACATGTGATCTTTGAAATAGTGAAATGTTTAGCTATAGGGGAGTGGAAAACTTACTGCTCTGTTGGAGATGTTCTGTGTTAAGCTGTCATACCCATGGGAGCAAAGAAAATAATTGGAACAACAGAGGTTGCTCTTGATTTCTTGCTAGCTAATGACCCTCATTTGTCAAAAGGTAGGAGGGAGAGACAGCATTCCTTTCCTCAGGAAAAATCTTTCTGTAGCTTAATTTCTAATAATGTATACACACACATTGTCCATTAAATCTAAAATTTTCTTCCATACATTCCTGGCTCCTCTCAGATCTCAGTGCACGTGGAAGGTGCTTCCAGTTCAACTCTGTTGTGCTGGAATAGTCTGGAATAGTCTGCATCCTGTCCAGCCCACGTGCTGTGCCTTGGAGCAGAAAGGAGCTGACATAAAACTGACGACTGGCTGTCTCTGTGGCAGATTCTTGTCTTCCTGGAAGATGTGGGCTGTACAGAGTCCAGTGGCTGTATCAGACCAGGAAATGTGCAAAAGAATGACTGGCGTGCTAATTAACGAAGGGAGTTCCTTCATAGAGCAGTTTGATTGTACTACAGGCTTTAATAAAGCTAATTACATGCAATTTGTATCAATAACCTGTCAGGCTGGAAGACCAACAGTATTAGAAAACCTGTGTTAAGAGCCATTATTTCCTTAAGAATACTTGGCACTTTTGAAGATATCCTTTTTTTTTTTGAGATAATTGATATCATAAAGCCATTATGTAATTTTTATTGATGTATAAATGTATATTTATATTTACAGCATATAAGCTTTATAATTTTGCAGGTGAGTGACTTTCCAAAGCATTTTTAGTAGGGGCACTGGCATAGCTGGAGATCAAGACTTGTCTCCAGCAGAAGTGGTGGAAGAAAAACTTCTCAAATTACTAAGAACCTAACTCCAAAAAAAAAAAAAAAAAAAAAAAAACATGGACTTA
>VXBB01007099.1:64468-77593 GCA_013399915.1 Illadopsis cleaveri | reverse complement strand
AAGAGACATGGACTTACTGGCGAGAGTCCAGCAAAGGGCCACAAAGAGGAGGAGCTGCAGATCTGACTTTAGAGGAGATGCTGAGAGCTGAGGCTGTTCATCCTGGAGGACAGCAGGCTCTGAGGGAGGTTTGATCACTGTCTGTGAATACCCCAGGTCAGTGGGGATGTGATCAGGGGCTCAGGCTCCTCTCAGTGGTGCCCAGTGCCATGGGCACAAATTGAAGTACAGAAAATCAAGCAATTTGGTAATTGAGTGACCCATTCTGGCTGGCCCTGCTTTGAGAAGGGAGATGGACATGATCTCCAGAGGTTGCTTCCAAACTCTGCTGTGACTGAGATGGCTTCATCTGGTGATTGTCTATCCAGCTCTGAGATATCAGTGTGAACACACTTGGTAGTATTTTGATTCTCTCTTTACACCTGTTTGTTTTTTCACCTTTCAGTGCTGATTTTAGACAGAAAAATGTCAAGGTCATGTTCTGACCTAAGACTGTAGCACGGTGCTGCTAATTAGGGGTCATTCATACTTCCTGCTCCCTAGGTTGGTTTTTCTACAGAGCCCTCTTCTAAACATTTTTATTGCTTTATAGCCCTGATGAAGAGAGGGAAGCTTGGCCTGACAGTTAAAGAATGGCTGTTCTATATTCAGACAGGCACCAGCTGTATAACTACTGCTGATTGCCTAAGATTTCTGTTAAAAAAAAATAAATCCCAATTTTGCAGAAACTTTCTCTGACCTCTTCACCGCGGTGTTGGTCTCCAGATGCCTGGACTCAGGTCCAGTGGTTGAGCTGGAATGTGTCAATCGCCTCAATCAGCACCATTCCCTTACCCTGTGTAAATGAGTGTTGGCTCATTTCAGTGGGCAGAGCTCACTAGAGCCAGCTGGGCTGCTCCAGTGGGCCCTCACCTCAGATGGGGCTACCCTGGTGAGCAGTGATGCTGCTGGTGGCAGACCAAACCTCGCCCTGTGTCCATCCACCACGCTGTAATCACTACAGGAAAGCCTCTGCTGCCCTGTCTCACAGCCAGGTGCAGCACTCCTGGCAAATCCATGGAGGTCAGAACTGTCAGACAGGGAGTTGGAAGCCTTGACAAAGCACAGGGGGAGGATTCTTAATGCTGAATTTGGCACTGGGCTGCACTGGCTTTGCTGTTTGTTAGTTCCCATGCAGTTGTGAAGTTTGTGTGAGCTACTGGGACCTTTCCTTTGCAATGATCCCTCTCAGGGGTCAAAGGCAGTGCTCCAAACATCCCTGTGGTCATGTGGGACACGTGCTGTGGAGGCTGTCAAACCTCCAGCTCTAACCTCAGCACATGAGTTACTGCCCCAGGTGGTGACAGCCCTGGAAGAGGTGCTGGAGTGGCCAGGGCTGGCAGGGTCAGGGTTCACCCCCTTTGGAAAGCTGTGCCTAAGAGTTGGCAATCCATAATAATCTCCTAAAGCAATCCTTCTGGCAGTGTTTGTGGAGGGACTGTTATTTGCAGCCTGAGTTCCTGGAGGCATGCTGGAGACAAGGAGACTCTAATAATCAGGTGGCAGCAAGGAATGAACTCTCCCCTTCAGTGAATGCAGAATTTGGAAAGGTCAGGCCAAGTTAGGATTTAAAAATATGCTGCAGGGAGAGAAGCTGGAGCAGAGCCTTGTGGCCTGCAAACCCTGCTGGAGGAAAATCTGGGGGTTTGCACTGACTGTGGCTCTGCTCCTTTCCCATCCTACCAACCAGAGCCACAGCAGAGTCTTAGTAAGTTGAAGGGTTTAGATGAAAATTACTTGGTTTTCAAATTATTTTTGGCCAACAAAAATGACATGTCTGTAAGGGTTTACATAGGTAACACAATCCATCTTCTTCCATTTTCTTAGCAATAAAAAAGATTTTAAAAGCTATCCTGAAATGTTTTGGATCCAGGCAGTGAAGTAGTTTGCTATCACCACAAGGAGGCTGAGGATCCTTCTGCTTTCTCATGTGCTTTGTATTGTCACAGCCTTTGGAGATTGTCCAGAGCAGAGAAAGACTGGTATGTCTGATGTGGCATCTACTAATTCTCTGCAAAAAATAAATATTTGTCATGTTCTGGCAAACTCACAACCAGCAAATAAGAAATGTGCATTTTCTAACTGAAAGCACACTGAACATCAGCTAAGTCCAGCAGCCTCGAGATCTTCTCCTTTTAAATTTTCCTCAGAACAAAAAGATACCATGAAAAATACTTCTTTTCTGTTTCCAAGTAAAGCAGAGATTAGAAGAAAAAAAACCCCTATCTTTCTTTTTTTCCATAAACTCCTCCTGAAATATGCTTGAAGCACTGGAAAAATGAGTAGGCATATGATAAATGGCCCACAAGAGGCAGATGCAGTAATCTGTGTGCCTTTCTAAAATAACTGTCTTAAGGGGAACTTTTATGTCGTTATTTCTTAGCCACTCTGGTTATCGGAATGGCTCTGCAAAGCAGCATATATCATGCTTTTATTTTAATTAAGCATATCTCAAAGAGGAGCTTGTAAAAACGTAGCTAGAGGTATTTTATAGGATTTGAACCTGAGGTCATTTTGTTCTCTTCATCTCATTTGCATTCAGGAGCTCCTCCAGGTTCTCTGTGAGCAGAAGGGTTGTGGGGCACAGGATGGGTAAAGATCATGGTTTGTGCAAGGGGCTGTTTCTACATCAGTAGACTTCTTTGTAATGTAGCTGCTATTTAACACTTCTATCTTCATTTGCAAGGGAAGAGTGGCCATTTCTTTTAGGAATTTTACCCTTTCATTTTTCAAAGCAGGTTAATGCGTTTTCTCAAACATCTTTGGTCTACAAGCTGTGTCTGTATTTTCCTTCATGACAACCCCAGCCAGCCTTATCAAACACTAAAGGGTGCAGTTTTGATTATGCTGAAACCTTAATGTTTCTAGAATCACCTTTTCACACCGTTGTCTGGTTTATTCCTTGGTAGCAGAGAGGCAGATGAACAAAGTGCCCAGTTCCTAAGAATTATCTGGGAGACAGAGCTGAGTGCAGTAGTTTCAGTACAAGGTAATATTGAAGAAGATTGGCTCAATGGAGCTTTAGTGGAAGGAACATTCATAAAGGGCTGTGTGAGAGAGTGTATTAAATGGACTTGTGTCAGGATTCATTTGTTATATTTACTAGGGATCTGCCTGCTTACTACACAAGGACCCTTTATTACTGTGTTCAATTTAGACATCACCCACTCCTTGGCAAGATAACTTTTTTCCCCTTTGTGTGTGCTGCAATTTACTTTTTATTCTCTTCCATCTGCTATCAAACCCACAACTGATGTGCTTTTTTATCAGTGTTGTGGTGCAGCAGATCCAGGAGGTATTTCAGTGCAGTGATTTCTGCGTGGTGTATTGGTGGTTTGGCTGCCTCCCTTGGAGAAAACCAGGTTACATTTTACAGTAGGACTGGTGGCTGACATTTTGACATTAATTTATTAGGACAGGATCTTGTTAGTTGTGTGATCTTTAACAGAGTAACTTCATACAGACCTTGTACTGGCTTTTAAAACAGTTTTTCCAAAAGACACCACGGATATAATGCTGAGGTGTGAGCTGTCTGCTTTCCACGAGAGGTTTCTATGTTCACTTAAATACAGAGAAGAGATTCTTTCTTCAAAATTCAGCACTGTGCAAGCACTGCTGAACTTCACAGGGCTTTCTTTGACAGTGCTGAAGGCTGGAATATCAACCATTGTATGGAAAAGAAGCTTCCTTCAGGCAAATATATTTTATTTTTAAGCTTGAAAGTTAAAAAATGCATAAACATTTTAAAAGCATTTTGGGTGTATCTGTACCGTGTATAAGACAAACAGAAACACATATTTGCTTCACTAAAACCACAGATATCCTTCTAATCCATATTATTTTAGTTGCTTAGTATTGTAAAATGTGAAATAAATCTTAAAAAACCTGAATGTTTCATATGCATGATACCTGATCACAGCATGCATTGTTCAGGCATCTAAATTTTGGATAACTCAGTGGTTCTGGTGTATTAGACCTGAATTTTTTCACAGGTATTTTTTCAGATATTTATTCTGAAATCTTACAGTAATGTGGTATGATTATTCTTGATTTTAAAAATATTCTCCCATGATAGAAAGTGTTCAAGAACTGACTGGATGTGGCACTTAGTGCCATGATCTGGTTGACTGGCGATCACTCAAAGCTTGGATTTGATGATCTCTGAAGTCTTTTCCAGCCTAAATACTTCTGTGATTCTGAATTTGAATACTCAAGACAAGTGTAGGCTTAGACCTGCAAATTCAGCGATGAACTATTAGTTTTTCTAAATAATGGTTGCATCTTCATGAAATGTAGCTCTTCCATGTTTGAGTGTTATATCTGTGTTTTAGAGCTTCTGCCACTAATTAATCGAAAGGGATCTGTGACAGCATCTGAAATAAATCAAGTTTATATGTGCAATCTAGCAGTTAATGGGACGTTTATGTATGACCACACATGCAGGTATGTTACAGGTGGAGGAGAAGATGTGGGAGCCAGTGCTACCAATCCTGACCTGAATTTTAATCATCTTGTCACCACCTAATAATGCTGTAAGATACTGTGGAGGGCTCCTGTTACTGTGGTTTTGGGTTTGGGGGCATCTTGTGGATCAGAAGGAGGTTCTGTGTTAGTGGTGTCATTTTTCATCTTGCTGCTGAGGGCTTCGCTCTTGGCCATGGTCACTGCAGTGCCAACCACGGTCCCCTTCAGCTTGGCTGCAGTAGCAACAGGGCTGCTGATTCCAGAAGGCTGGAATTGGACCAGCCCAAACCAGGAGAACACCCGGGTGTGACATTCAGCAGAGCCACCTCTTCCCATGTGAAGAGAAACACGGCTGTGATGAAAACGTTTGAAAAAATTCATATTGCTGCTCTCTGCAATGTGTACAGGATATATTGTTCCACTGGCTGTTGGGATTCTTACCACCTTCTAACTAATCTGTATGAAAAGGGATTGGAAATGCAAATAGCTTCAGATAGCTCAAGCTGAAAGAGCAGGGAGTTTTTCTGAGCCATTAATACTGCTCTGGATAGAGGCTTATCTGGCCCTGGGTTAATAATGCACATCACAACACTCCCAGCACCTTGCAGGTCCTTTGGCTTCCGTTAGCAGCACAGCTGGACTCCTACACGCTTTTACCTTGTTTAAAAAAGAAATCTAATTGGTCATTAAACTGCATTAGCATCTGTAATGAGCCCAGGCATCCCTTTTCAGCTTTTTTTCCATGCCTGTCTTCAAGAAGCCTCTGTCTGCCTGTTTGATGTGAGCGTTAACACGGCAGTGTAGTTCAATGCAAAATTTTGTTCTGAGAAATGGTATGATAAAATTTTAATTATTCTTGTCGTTTATTCTGATCCCTCAACAGAAAATGAATCCTTTCTCTGCAATATTTACTAGTGTATGGATTTATTTGAAGTTCCAGTGCTACTGTGTTAAAATGAATAATTTTTTACTTATTGGAGTAAAACACGTAGGTATGATATAAAAGCAGCAATATATCAGTCTTCATGTTCAGAACCTTTCTACAACTTGAATATTAGATTTTTTTTTTAATTATTTCAATGTATCCTCATTTTTCTTCTCTGTCATTACCTGATTTCATGTGAAAATTTCTCCATGTGGTTCTCTTTTTCATAATTCATTAGATTTGGCATGGCTGTTTATTGTATCATTTTGGCATCTGGCTAGTGTAGCTCCTTTGAAACAAACACTGTGCTGGAACAAACCCTTACAGAATTAACCCTTCTGATCTAAGCAGACAGGTGTGTGACTGTAATACTTGCTCTGTAAAACTTATTTAGCGAAAGTAAAATATTTTTGTGCTCTCTTGTTAACCTGTTTCCATCCAATGAAGCATTTAACAGCATTTTCAAAACGTTTTTAGAATTTATTATTTTTACATCTTCTAGTACATCTAGAAGATTACATCTGCTGTCAAAAGCAGCATCTCTTAACTGGAGGGGAAAAAAACCCAAACTAAAAAAAGATCTGCAAACTTGCACTATAAATAAAGCATTTCAGTCTTGTTTGGAAAGTTGTAAATCCCTGTACTATAACAAATGTTTTAGGGGAAGTTATAAATCCCTATGCAATTGAACTATACCACAAGTATCTTTATCCTATGGTCAGAGCATAGAAAATTCTACATGTTTTTGTCTGTGGTTTTTAGGTTGATTAGGTTGGGGTTTTTTTTTGCTTTCTCTGTCATATTGTTGGGGTTTTTTTTCTCTTTTATCTGTGAATTCTATCATTATTATCCTGCCCAGTCAGGGTTTGGGGTTTTCCTTAATGATTTACAGCTGTTCTGTGTGAGAAGGGACAGACATGCAAACTAAATATACAAAATATATATATTTTTAAATAACAAAATGCCAAGGAGTGTTACAGCACTGTTACAATACCAGTACTCCCACCACAGGCCTCATGCATATGCATGATATGAGACCACCACGTGGGAGAAGCACTATGGGCAGGGGGGAGAGAAAATGAGTATTGACAAAACAAGTCACAAACTGTGAACAGCCCACAGGAAATATCTAATCTCGGTGGGTGTGCTTAACTGAGACAGATGAAAATCTTAAATCCATGCAGCTGATAATGTTTTTTATCTTGAAAGGTCAACTGGGTATTTGACACTCCTGGTCTGAGCAGGAACCTTTGTAAAAGACATTGAGGAGGGTGTCTTCAATGCATTTTATTTAGGATGGACGTTTATGAGTGGTCATTGACCTTGGGATCCCATTAGCAGCAATAAGGGCAGCAGTAATGCCTTGTGCAGTAAATGATGCATATACAGATGAGAGCAGTGCCCTGCTCCACGCTGGGCTGGGCTGTCCCACAGCACTCTCCCTGCATTCCTGGCTCCAGGAAGATAAAAGGAAGCAGTTAGTGACACTAAAAACAGTGGCACTGCTTTGGAAGTATTTTTAGTTTACAATGTATTGGAGTTGCGCATTTTCTGTTTCCCTTCTTCCCTCCTCTCCCTTTTCTAGCTCCTCTCTTTGGAAAACATAAGACAAAGTTTCTAATTCTGTACAGAAAGGAGGACAAACTCTGTTTGCCTGCTCACATATGAGTTCAGTTGAGGGCTGTCAGAAAGATATATTACCAAGTACAACAAAATGTTTCCAGAGTGCCCTTACATGAAAATGTTTTAAACTCCATTTATTTGTAGAGTTTCAAAGTGGCTCTGGGTGGCATTCATTGTACCAGAAGCACAGTGGGTCGTGTTGAAGGATCAATAATCACGGAATGATTTGTATTGGAAGGGAACTTGAAGATCTTGTAGTTGAAACCCCCTGCCATAGGCAGGGACAACATCTCCAAGCTCAGCCAGTCCACTCCAATGAGCAGGAATTCAAGCAAGGAGGGGCCAAGGAGGAACTCAGACTGAAATATAAAGTGTGCAAGAGGTGGAAGCAGGGAAAGGGAAAGAGAGGAATACACAGACACTGTCTGCATGTGTGGGATGGGATTGAAGAAATCATCCATGTGGCTCTCATTGATGTTCCCCTTTGGTGGGACTTGAGACTGGTTAGAGCCCAGAGAACTTCAGAAGGAAATGAAATCAGCTTCCTAATTCTATGACTTCCCCATGGCCGTGATGTTGTTTAGGTTCTGCTAATGAGAAGTCTCAATATCTTCAGTAAGACACAGTATCAGCAATAGTCAGGCTGACTCATGTATGATGGAAGCACAAGAGAAAAAAACCTAAATCATATTCTGAGCTGCAGGCATTCAATTTATGGCAGTGGTCACTGAGAATAGAATACTGCAACTCCTTATTTGTCACCACAGCTGGATTTAACCTGAGACAATTTTTAATTATCTTGATTTTCTTCCCTATTCCAAATTAATTTATTATTAATGTGAGAGTTTTTGTATGTGTGTAGGGCATGGATGTGGTGGTTTTGTTCTTGTTGGTTTCTCATACAATCAGATATTTTCAGTATGTCCCAGAACCTGAAATTTTACTTATTACCCCTCACCTTAGTAAAAATACATATATGTATAACTGCATATACTTGAAAGAATATTCCCTAGATAATACTTCAGTCTAATCTTCCTTGCAAGGATATAAAGAAGTACCTAACTTAAGTATGAGATTGTGAGCTGCTCTTGAATTGTGAAGAACAAATGAAGTTATGAGTTTCACATTTGAGTGACTTTTATTAATTGTTTTTCTCTCCTGTCTGCACTTGGATATTATTTGTCTAGAGAAAATAGCTCAGCAAAAATATTATTTAGCCTAAAATACTAACAAATTGCATAGTTCTATCAAGTTCACCTAAACCCACTGATTTTTCTTGCTCTCCTTTCCATCCTTGTTATTCAAGTTGTTTAGCATGAAATAACAATTTTTTGATAAATCACTAGAAGACCCAAACAATTGGCATTGTCAGCAAATTAAAACCATAAAGATAGTAGGCATTCAAGCTTTAGAAAGTATATTGTTTTCTTAGTAGAATAGGTTGCAAAGAAAAACAATAAAAGTTGACCACTGAGCCATGGCAATGTTGGCAGAAGGATGGACGTTTTAAAGGTCATATTGGATAAATCTTACTTTTAAACGTAAAGTCATCTGAAAATCATACATTTCCTTGAGAAAAGAAAGTTTGCCTTTGGAAATGAGGCTTGCCAATCTTTGTCGTTATACCAAGCTGAAAAAGCAATTTGGAACCCCCTATAGACTCACATTTTCCCTTTCTAAACAGTAGAGGGAGAGAAAAGAGAAACTGCCACCCCCCAAGCAGCAAACGTCATCCATGGTCTGTTCTCCAGCAGCTGCCACCAAAAATGTGCCTTTTCCTGAGTCAGAAGGCTCATTTCTTCCTTTTTGGGGAGGCTTTGGAGCATTCCTGATGGGATGGGCTTTGCTCCCAACCAGCTGTTGTTGGCAGTGGGGCTGGGTTGTCGCATGGCAGAGTTGGGGATCTTGTGGGGCAGCATCTCCAGCCTGGAGCCCGTGGGATTTGGGGTGCCCTGAGCACAGTGTGGAGCCAGCCTTGCCTTAGGACAGGTTCACCTGCTTTAGTTAGAGGTCACTGAGAAGATCTGTGGAAGAAAGTGTGAGGAGACAGTAAAAAAAGGCAAGTGTTGGCCTCTTCTTCCCCACTGAACCAGAATGTGGCACCTCAACCATCTATAAAGGCCTTGCTTTAAATTAGGTGCAATTTTTTTAATGTCTTCTCTTGTGGAAGGAGCTCTCTGAACCTTTTCCAATTTGAGCCTGCTGAAGGCATCTAAAGAACCCTTTTCTACTCAAAAGGAGTTTCTGAAGAGGGCACTCTGGTAACCACTTGATGTATCTGTCTAGTATTTTGTAATTTCTTTAATGCATGCTGAAAAAAAAGTTGAACTTTAAGGTCCCCTATTCTATAATGCTCTAATTCAAACTGGGTACTTCTGGGCTTGCACTTCTGACTCTGGATCAAATGCTAAAAGTTTCCATTCGAAGTGGAAGAAAAGAAATGGCCTCCAAGGTTTTGCTGTGCTGTGCTGGTGTTGGGGTGGGAGGCAGAATGGATTTCCTTTGGCACAGGCAGGCAAGAGTTGTTACCATGTTATACACAGAGAAACTCTGATTTTTGTCTCACCAATCCCTCAGGTAAGGTGGGGCACACTGGGTACTCTGCTTCCTTTTAGTGTTGTCGAACATTAATCAATCCCTTATCCAACAGGCATTGGCTGCATGCCTCCTTGGCTCACTGAATCTTAGCTGATTTCATTAAAAGTAAAATATTTAGTATTAGTTTCACATTAAAAATATTTTATTAGTTTTAGACAATATTTGTAACATATCTTTTCTTTTAGCCTCCAGAACAGTACTTAAGTGAAAGTTTTGGCATGACATGCTAAAAATCACTTTATGACTTTATTTTCTGCACAATTGCATGCTTAGATTTGAAGAAAGATATTTTCTCTTTTAAATATAAATATAT
The DNA here is from genome assembly GCA_013399915.1 of Illadopsis cleaveri. NCBI lineage: Eukaryota > Metazoa > Chordata > Aves > Passeriformes > Timaliidae > Illadopsis > Illadopsis cleaveri. The sequence goes on along the minus strand of VXBB01007099.1, from coordinate 67,631 downwards.
TCACAAGATAGCTATTCTCTTGTTATTTGCTCTTGACATGTATGTTTTTAATAATAATTCGACATTTAAGTGAAAAGTACCTCTTCATCTTGTAAAACTTAAAGCAACAACTAATTAAAGCAGTAGTTCTGTTTTATATGAAGGACAGTTATTTCTTTTGGAACGTGTTGCAAGCCTTGGTTTAAAATAAATGAACAGTGTTTTCTGGTTATAAAATTGAAGTGTTGAATTCAGAGGTCCTAATGTTAGGGTCACTGCAGCAGTTGAGGGGTGGTGTGAGCAGTGGTGCTCCAGCAGCCCAGGGACATCTGGGGAGGTCCTTGTGAGTGGAGCATCATTTTCTTTTTGAAGATAATTTAAATAAAGGTGGATTAATTTGGTCTCTCTCTCTCTCTTTTTTTTTTTTTTTTAAATGTACTGCTGATGCCCGCAATTGCAAGTTAGAGTACTGTAAAGCACCAAATGTTTGGAGAAGCTTCTCTAGAAAATATTTTCTGATGCTCCTGCAGGACAGTGGTGCTACAGCAAAACTGGGTTTTCTGCAGCTTGCCATTCTCAGAAAATGCTGCCTTTGAGATAGTGCTTCAAATATGAGAGAATCCAAGCAGCTGAGTTTCATGTTTCCATTTGAATTGTCAAAAGAATCCTGTAATTTTTTTCTTTTATTAAAAACAAAAAATCCTGAGCAACTTTTTCAGTAGTGAGAAAATCTGCTCATTAGGGTGTTCCAGCTTTGATTCTGTAGTTTCTGTGGAGTCAGATACCCAAAACTTCAGTCTCATTAACACTGAGGAAAAAACAATCTTTTTCTCAAGTGATTAACTCTAATCAGTCAAACATTGAAATAACCAAATATCACTTCCCTGTTAAGGATAACTTTTGGTTTGGTTCTGCAGAAACTCTTTTGATTAAATGCTTTTCTTCAAATCCATGAATGTCCCTGTTCATCCTTTTCCAGGAAGACCACAGCACATTTTATAACAAAGTTGTGTACCTGGTTTAGAACGAGTACCAAGAAGAAAAATTAAATTTTTTCTCTCTTAACCAGTCAAATCCTCCCATTCTTTGTAAATGTGGAAGACTTAAGCAGTTGTAAGGGGTTCAGCTTTGCTTTGCATTATTGCTTAAGCTGAAGCTAGTGCTGCTTTTCATTTTTAGTGGATGAAAAGCTTGGAAAATAAATGCCTTTTAAGAAATTACATATAACCCAGCAATTTGTCACACAGTTTCTTTGCTTCATGGATTGTGAGGATCCCTAGGAAAACTAAGATTTGAAGTTATCATGCAGAGACTGCTGTCTCTCATAGTGATGAATTGAGATGTCACACCTGTCAGCATTTTTTTCTATGAAATATTTAGTGTTAAATGATGTCAAAAGTAAAAGTTTAAAAGTTTTTATTTAAATTAAAAATATTACCCTTTCATCTGCAATTTCACAGATGACCATGAGAATGAAATTTAGGCATAAAAGAAAAAGGGGAGATATTCTGAGAATGTACTATTGAGGTAACAAACCAATTTAATGTCATCAGTGCAGAAAAAGGAGAAAAAAAAAAGCAGTTCTGAATGTTGGGAAAAGAACTCAGTCCACGTCCACACTCTGTAATGAAGAGACTTTGCTTGTGGAGAAGTTGCAGCAGACAAACCAAGTGGGAAAGCTTTGACTTTTTTGGTTTATCACCTCTTTCTTAGGCCACCAGCTGGCTGGAATGGGTGATTTTTTCCTGAAATATAGTTTATTAGTTCAAAATTTAGCAATGTGTAATGAATTAGTGTTTGGTATTGCCTTAGCCCAGCCTACCCACTGCTGCAGGAAAGGGATGGAAAGCTCCACTGAAATGGTCAGCTGGAATTTTCAGGATGTAACCAAATACTCTGAGTGAAACGATGCCATTCCAACAGAAAGCATTTGCTGGTAGTTCACCTGTGTGGAGAAAACAGTGGGTACCAGAATCAAATCAGAAATTACTTTCTATTTTATTTAAATAATAGCACTTCAGTGCATGAAAATCATTGCCATAAATACTGCAAATTCTGCTTGTGTTAACTGAAAAATGAGTTCATGTCTTAGATATTTGTAAAAATAATGGGGAGAGGTAGGATGAGGCTTGTACAAACTATTCCTCTTCTTCTTTCCTGACATTTCAGCCCTTGTTCTTAAGATTTTTATTTTTTTTAACGTACCAAACTCCTTTATATGAAGGAGTTTATCCTTCACTGTCAGAGATGCTGGCATGGAATTCAGCTAAAGGAATCGATTTAGTGTTTTGAGAAAGGAGAAAAATTAGGTTGGCTTTACAGAGAAAACATTTAATAAGGATAAGAAATAAAGTCAAAACACAAGGTTTGTCTCTTACTGACCAGAAATAAAACAAGACATAAAAAAGCATATAGCTGTTCCATTTCTTGGTTCTGAAGGACCACTGTCAGGTTGTATTTGGTTTTAATTACAGTTTAGTTAGAGGTCTTACAAAACCTGATGCAGTTCATAGAGTAACTGAAATAAATACTTTCTTGGGAGTATTTACAGGCAGAATATCTTCACTTGAATAGGAACCTGAAATTTAAATCATGCAAAGGCTTGAGGGGGATATTTCTTTTCAAATAAAATTCAATGGACTGTTCAGCTGAGAGGAAAGGTGAAGGAATAATAAATGCTCTTGTTTTACTTAGGGGTTTTGTACTAGAAGCTCCCCTGGGATGGTTTTTGTAATCTTCAGTTTTTCTGTATTTTTTACCAGGCAATGAGAGAGACAATCACACGTGAACAGAACTTTCTCCTTAGTTTGTTTTTGGCAGAGAAAAGGTGCTTTGTGTTGTCTGCTCACCTGCAGTCCTGCAGGGAGGATCTGCAGCAATTGCAGGGAAGACACTTTTGCAACACTTCCCACTTGAGAAGATATTTCATTTTTACATGGAAGTCAGGCATTTCTCCCATATAAATCCTTCTCTTATTCTCTTAGAATGTCCTGAGCTGGAAGGGACCCACAAGGATCACCAAAGTCCAATTTACTGTAGAACCATGTCACTGACACAGCTGGTGGCTTTGTCAAGGTTGCAGAGTACATTTAGGATGGAGCCAGGAATTATGCCAGGAATGCAGCATCCCGTGCTTTTTTTTTTTTTTTTTTTTTTTTTTTTTTTTTTTTTGTGGGAAACGAGT
>VXBB01007099.1:0-64358 GCA_013399915.1 Illadopsis cleaveri | reverse complement strand
TTTTTTTTTTTTTTTACCCCAGAGAAGGTGGATACAAAATTGGAACCAGTCCAGGATGGGAGTAGGAGTCCCCATTGCTTGTGGTGTAAGATCCTTGTGCTTCGAGGCATTTATGCTGCCCTAGTCTGAGAAGTCTGTGTACTAACTGCATGTCTGGAGAGAAAAGTTTTTCTTCATTTTTGCTTGGAAGAAAGGCATCGTAGTGAGCCTCAGAGGGGAAAAACCCCATAATCATTTAGGATGAAGTGCTTCTTAATTCAAATGGCGTGCTACTTAGGGAACTTGATAAGAAGGATTAGAACTGGAAAAGAAAGACATTTTTTAAAGCAAAGCTATTACAGGGTTCATTACTTTATTTATACGTTCTCCAAAATCACATGAATGAAGGGAAAAAATGAGGAGAAAAAATACTGGCTTCAGTTCAGAATGTCAATTACTACTTTTTTTAATCCTCTTTTCACAATTTATTTGGCATCTTGAACAGTGGCCAAAAAAGCTATTATAACTATAAAACATATTCATTGGTATAAATCTCATTAAGTGGAGCAATTTAATTAAGGTATTGACATGCTTAATTGATACGTGCAAGGAGAGACCATTTTCATATCTAATTTCCATACGTTTTCTGCTTTTAAGAAAACTAGCTTCGTAAAAATGTTATAGATTCAGCTAAGCCCTGTCATCCCAAAGGAGCACTTGCTGCCATTTACCTTGATTTAGAGCCAACTACTCTTCTAAGTGGAGCTCCATTAAATGGATCTGATGTATGTCTGACTCAAACATGCGTCAGCTCCTCTTATGATCAATAGTGGAATATTTATATTAATAAAGCACCAAGTTAATTAAATAAAATAGTCTTCTGGGTAAGCTTAAGATACTAGGGGATGGGCAGAGAATCAATATACTCTGCCATTTGAACATTAACTATGTGCTCTGAAATTTTATGCTACCTTAGCAGAGATGTTTGCAGTGTTGGAGTCTTGGATGCACAGAAACCCCCAGGGCAGGAATGTGGGCAGGATTTCTGCCCAGCAGAAATCTAAGCATCCTGGGCAGGATTTGTTTACCAAGTTAGAGAAAAAACAGCAAACAAAGAAACTTGGGTCTGTTTGGCTTCTGTGACTTCATTCCTACAGACAACATTGGAAATCCTTTCCTCTGGATTAGGACTGAACACAGTCAAATGGGTGTTCTCCCAGCTGCCTGAACTGTTCCAGTGTTGCCAGAGAAGGGGCGTGTGTGACAGACCTGCCATGTGAGGGTTTGTCAGTGACAGTGAAGAGTCACAGGAGCCCTACAAAGACATTTCAAAAACTACCTTTAAAATGGGTTGGCCACTCATGAGTGTGTCTGCTTCTGGTGCATTGCATGTTTCAGCCCAAAGCACGACTGTCCTTCAGCCTTTTCATCCCCATGGGCTCTGTCCCCACAGCAGAGCTGGGGGAGATTTCTGCATGAGTGGGTGACCTCTGGCCACTATGGAAACCTACCCCTGTAAGAGATGCATTCATGAGTCTCAGTCCCAGATTCACGTCCCCATTGTGCCCTGATAAACAAACCCTGCTGTCCCTGTGGCACTGGTGCTATTTCTATAACACACAGATGGCCTTTAAAGGAAGCAAGTTCCCTCGTGTACTGTTGCAATCCACAGCTCCCACTTCATCCTACCTTTTCACTACATTTTAAAGTTTCAGTATAATAAAGTGAAAAATGTGGTTTTTAATCCTGTGGCTTTAATGAACGCCTCACTTTAATAACCAAAGAAGATGCTTGAAAGGCCAAGACAATATTAATTCATTATTAATAGTTTATTCAGTCAGTTTAGAAATTGTTCTGTGTAAATATGCTTCCATCTCTTTAGCCAGGGGCACCATGACATTGCTCACAACACTGATATTTCTGATCCAGAGGCAGTGGGTGTGTGCCAGAGCCCTCAGTTCCTGCGTTCCTTCTTCACTCACGGCCATGGGGCTCTTTCCTCTCGGGGTTTAAAGGAGCTGAGTTACAACTGAGGGAATTAGAACATGTTCATTTGGGCCTTCTCTCCTTTTTAAAATCTCCCTTGTGTGGGCTGGGCTCTGCTCCTTGCTGAGCCTGCAGTGACTGCTGAGCATCCCCTGACCACGACCAAGGGTCAGGAGCTAAGGGGAAGACTTCAGTGAGGTGATTATTTGCTGATTTCTGTGTGACAGACACTATCTGCCATGGGAAATGACAAAATAAGAAGGTAAATCCACAGGTAGCTTATGGAATAATGTACAGAATTTCATAAAATAATCAGTAGTATTCCTTCTGGGCTATTGCAGGAAGAGGACATTGACATTGCCCTGTGATGTGTGATTTTGACCTGGTTAAAATGCTTCTAATTACCAGGCACTAGGGAAAAGCTGAAGGAATAACCTCCTTTGTCTGAGAGTGAATTGTCTTCCAGTTCAGCATTCCCTGAAAATACTTGGTTTAGATTCTATTTTTCTAATTATGTAGAACCTTCTGAAGAAGACAAACATATGGTGTGTTTAAAACTTTGTAAATATGCTTCATCCATGAAGAAATAAACATAGGCTCTTATTTAATATTGCTAATTAAAGCACATGTGGGTTACACCTGACAGTTGAAAATATTTAATATATGTAAAACTACTTCTGTTCCGTTATTGTTTTTGGTAAAGTGTTGGTAATACACCCCAACTGTAACATTTAGTGTTTGTTTTGCCATTTTTTCCTTTACATCTTTCTGTGATTCAGAAAGACTGAACAAAGAGTGCAAGCTAGACAGAGCATTGGAACCATATGTGTTATAGTTGTATGTAATCTGTATCATAATTGTATAAACTTAACAGGGTGGGATAGGTTTAGTTAGAAAACCACTTTCTGTGTTAACCACAGTTCCCTGGTATTTAGAGTTGTCTTTCCACAAATTTAATGTTCAAAGAAAGGAAGAGTGATTGCATCTGAGCTGGGATAAAAACAGGTTCCACAGTGAATTCCTTTGTGGAACCAAACAAAAACCTTTGTGTATGGAACTGGGATGCAGATATTCTTGTATATTTTCTGAGTGACTCTTAGTTTCTGTCTCTTGATTGTTGGTTTTCTGCATGACATCTGGAAGTAATGATGTGAATAATATCAGGATGTAAACTTTCCAAGTCTTATAATGAAGTTAAATTTCCTTTTCTGATAAGATAAGACTATTTTTGTCATATGACACATGACACCCCTTCAGCTAATTGTTTTTTCAAAAAGCTTGCTAAGGAGGTGTCATAAATTGAAAAAACTTTTGGGGTAATAAGTCAAGTTTTACTGTCAGACATATTTTCTCCTGGAGTTAGTGGACTTTGGAGAAAATCATCATCATTCCCGGCAGTGATGAAATCAAATCACGCTGGAATTTGATGTTCTTTGATTTGAGAGTGCCTCAACAATGAAACAGCAAAGTGTGGATGTTGCCCTCAGCTTTCTTGATTTTGAGTGTTTAGAATCTTGCAAGTAGATTCTCATGCAGCCTCAACATAAACAATGTATATTTTTAGATTGTTTTTCATATTTCTCCTTTGGGAGGAGAATGTGATTGATGGTGGTGTTCACCATCCAGGTTGAAGAGGTGGTGACCTAAATGACCAATCTCTTGACCTCTGTACAAACTGTATAAATGGAGTTGGATGAGGAAGAATTTAGAATAAAGATCATTAGCTTTCCCTTCACCTGCTGATGCCTCGTTCGTTCCTTCTGTGGGTCCAATCCTGCATCATGTGGACACACTGGAGTCTGTTGTGCAGGAGCCACTCCTCCCTCTTCCCTGGTCAGCTCTTTTACCTTTAATTCAATTTTGTGAGCTGACATTGTCAGTCTGAAATTCAGCAAGATGCTTGACAGGGGGAGGAAAGCCGAGTTCATTTCTGGAAGTGGCTTTATGCAAATAAACCCATGTGGGTCTCTGGAAGGAGGCAGCTGCTGATGACTCAGAGCAGTGCCCTTGTTCCCTCGTCAGCTGCAGGAATAAAGCTCAAAAAACACCACAAGCACATTTGAGAGTTGCTGTAAACCATCCATGCACACCCAAGTCTCCCTGTGAGTATTTTCAGGTGTTTGAGGATAAAAAGAATGAATCTGTTTTCAAAGTAGAATCTGGAGGATTTTGTTACGCAGTGTTTGGGTGGATTCAAGGAAATTAATTGAGCTTGTAATGTGTTCAGGCCAGACTGGTTAGAAAGTGGCAGAGAAGTCCTAGGAACACTGTTAACTCTTGTGAATTGTCTCAATTTTGGCTAAGTTTTCAATAAAGGTCTTTGGTAGCTGATTTACGGAAACATTCAAATAAAACCCTCAGTAAGCTGAGCAGAATGATTGCAACTTTAACTTCGCTTTTGGAAGATTTCACCATTTTATGTGCACTTCAGCTGAAAGCTAGTTTTGGTTTAGATTTGTGTCACGTTAGCATGTTTGTTCTACTGGTATACTTGAGTTTTATTTTCTCTACTTAAAACACCTACATTCTATTTAAATGGCATTTTCTAAAGCATGGCATTATTGAGTGATAAACTTCCTGTGCATGGAGTGGGGTTCTCGAGGGTCCTGTACCTACATGAATAATCATTGAAAAAGAAGAAATTATTGGTTATGTTCCAGTGAATGTTTTTTGGTGTGACTAAAGTAGGAGAATGAGGTTTGTAAGAGTGTCATGCAGCCTTAATGGTCAGGATGACCTGCTCTAGAGTCCTTGAAGAGCTGCTGGGTTTGTGGATCCTCCCATAACACAGAGAGCTGCTGTTACTTAAACACTTGCATCCTGCATGAATCTCCCCACTCAAGTGAACCACTTTGTGGTATTACAGCTTGGTCTAATAAATCTAGATGTCACATCCACACAGAAAAATGGATTATGGCTACAAACCAGTCTGAAGTGGATCTTCTTACATCTGCAGTGTTTCACTGGGACTCTCAGGGCTAAATGATCCATAGCGGGGAAGATACATAAAGGTGAAGCTGTGGAAGAAAAAGAGAAGCTAAAATATTAGAAAAAAGGGAAAAGATGCAAGGAACTCCTCTGTCTTTTGTCTTGGGCTTCAATACCTGTTCCTGCAGTCTGCTGAATATCAGTGGCATAGATACTGCTGGTCCAATATTACAATTTATTTTTTAAACTTTGATTACAGCTCAAGTACCAGTGTCCCCCTCTTGCACAGGTGCACTTTTTACCACAGAAAAGAATAAAGGCCGTCTGATAACTGGGCCTGAGCTATAAACAGAATGTTGTTTTTCTCACTGCAGTGCATTCAAATACTTTGCAACTCATTTATACCTTACTGGGATAAATGGAGAGTCACTGTAGTTGGTTTTACTGTCTACCGATTCTCTACCATTTTCATTACTTTTTATATAGCCACAGGAATGTCTGCAGTGATCATAGAAACAAATTGTATAATTGGCCTCTTTCAGGAGAACTTGGTAAAAAAAAAAGAAGCCTAAATCTTTACACATATAATTGCTACTTAATCCTAGGAAAAATCTTATTTTCTTAGCTAAAGTACAGGATCACAGCCTGAATTAAATAAATACTATTGTGATTATTGTTGTCATTCTACAATGTGATGATTAGGTACACAAAAATATTAACTAGTAGGGGATTTTTTTCTTTTAATATATTAGTAAAGTGCAAAAAAAATCTTTTGTATAAAAATATTCCTCATTAACAAAGGCAGAGTTAGGATAAGACAGATCAGACTAAAGAGAGTCTTGTTCCAGATGTTGATCAGTTAGCCAAAGACAGTGCATGTTTTATTCTTTATGATTTCACATGTTTATCTTCTAAATTAAAAACTCATCATAATTAAAAAATATGTAACCAATAAACTGAAAATAATCTTTTTGTTCAGTGGTCAGGCAGGGCTGTGGAGGCCCCTGTCTCTCTGGGGAGATCAGGGGAGGGTGATATTGCCTACTGATGTTTAGAATTTGCAAATGCATAGGATTTCTTTCCAGTACAGTTCAACAGACAAAAGTATAAACCCCAAAACAGGTCAACAGTATAAAACCAGTGCTTTTTAAAATTAGCTTAAAATAAAGGTACCTCCATATAGCTGCATTTCTATTTGAGAAAGTATAAACATTAACAAGCAGTGAGAGAGCTTTCAAATTCACACTGCTTTGGCAGCAAGAAAATACTGACAAAAATAGAAAATGATGGGAAGAATAATTTCTTTCTCTGATGTCAGGGCTTCAGTCCCCCCTCTCTGAGGTGTGTGGTGCCCCCACTCAATCACATCAGTGCCTCTGTGTTCTAATCTCACTTCAGTGCAGTTGGAGGACTTGGACTTGTGTGGGAGCATCACTGCCCTGGGAGCCTTTTGTTCTGTCAGCGATGTGGAGCTTCAGTGGTGCTGGAGGATTCCAGAGGAGAGGTTTTCCTGTCAGGATGGATCTGTCTCTGTGGTGTCAGGGCTGTGTCTGTGCTGGCAGAACTCTCCCCACGTGCAGGAAGGCTGGGGGGTGAATTGCATGAAGTGGAATTCCTGATCTCTGGGACTGACTGGGAAGGGTTTTTCTGTCTCTTCCCACTCTGCTGGAGCACCTTGAGTCACAGATGCCTCTCATTGTGTTCCTTTGTCTCCTCAATCAAAAGGGAGGATTAACTGTATTGATACCGTTTCTAAAGCACTAAGCCCCTACATGAAATACTGCTAAATAAACTGGATATTTAATATACAGTAAATGCTGCTAACAAAGATCTTACTGTCATTTATTAGTCAGGAGCCCTATCCTGTTTCTAGTGGGCTGCTTCTCTTCAAGTTTCCTCTGAGTCCACTGGATGTTACTTTCCAGTTCCTACTCCCTTACAATCCAAAGTTGAGTGTAAATACCTAGAGGAAAGATTTTACTTTTGTGTGTATATTCCAAAAGACAAAACAGATGCTGCTTTCTAAAATGAAAGCTCATGATCAGTCTCAAGATGGGTGGTTTTAAAATAAGAGTCTAAATGCTGTCTGATCACTATTTGCTCAGCATTTTGGAAATGGCACAAGAAGGGAGAACTGTAAAAGTCATAAAGACAAATGTTGCCTTTGATTGGACACTGGTAATGATTAGTTTTACAGTTCATTTAAAATTATATAAAAATATTTATTAATCTTCTTAGAGATATTCTGATAAATTTAGGGTTTTTTCTGGTTTTGTTAGGTGCATCAAGAGACAAATGTTCTGCTGTGTCTCAGTGAAACAAGGTGGGGTTTGGGGTTTTTAAATTTTGTTTTGTTTTTTTAAGCAACCAAGGATTTTAAAAACCTGTAATGAAGAATTGAGTAATCACAAATGAGTATTCTCTATTCCTGTAAACATTTAAAAAGACTTCAGCATGTGCTGTGTGATCCCTGTGGTTGTGTCAGGACAGAAGTCATGAAACTGCACAAGTCCATGCAGCTTGGATCCTTTGAAGGATCTTTATTAACAGATGGTTTTTAAATTGTCCTTGGAGAAGGAGGAAGATGATGATAAAATAATCATCTTCTGCTGAGATTTTTTTTTTCCTCTGATTCCTTAGTGAGCACCCCTCCGAAATCCTCAGGCTCTGGCTGTGCTCAGTGTCCTGTTCCCCAGAACAGAGGTGTGTGTGACCGGGGTTAATGAGGCTGCCTGGGCCTTTGGGCAAGTGCTGAAATCTACAAGTACAGAGTTAACATCCATCACTTCACAGTGCAACTGCATCAACAGGGCAGTCGTGGTGTTTATCTTCTGCAGGCTTAGCAGCACTGCTTGTGCAGCAGTGTGTGACTGTGTGAAAGCACTGAGGACTGCTTTAATTGGAATTTTGGAGCTAAATTCCCTCCTCAAAACAAACAAAACCAACCTAACCCTGTGTTTCCCCTACAGCCTCCTAGAGCAATAATTGAGCCAGCTGTATTGTATTTGGTAAAAACACAGTCACCTTGTTCAGGGTGCACAACATCTGCAGGACCTGCTCTTGTTTTGCAGGACTCAGATGCTTGTCACCCACTTAACTTTTCGTGCTCTAGTAGGAGGAAGGAATTTTTATTTTTTTTTCCTTTTAGAAAATCAGCAGCGATGCCAAGTTTCCACAGAGTGATGCTTTACAACGCTGCTGTTGTTAAGCTCTTGCCTTGTAGCCCATCAGCAACAACACTTTCCCATTTTTCCTTCAGACAGAGAGCTACAAGTGCTGCTTTACAGTAAATACCATTTTTACCCTGACCCTGCTGAGAGGGAGAAGCCATTCCTGCACTGAGGGCACAGGTGCTGATGAGAGTGTCAGACTTGCCACAGCTTGTTCTCATTACTCTTGGAAGGTCCTGATTTGGGCAATGCATTTCCCACCTGGAAGATGATAAATATCTTGAATTTACCTTACATATTTACAAGGCTCAAAGTTTCTGAATTGTCCTTAACTGTTAACTCAGTTATTTTTTAATATGTCTGTAGAACAGGAAAAAAAAAACAAACCTGTAGAACAGTTTTGGAAATACTAGGACACTATCTCCTAGGTAAGAATAATACTTAGTTGTTGAAAATGCTAAGTATTAGTTTTAATTTAAAAAAAAAAAAAACCAAAACCAAACCAAAACAAAACAAAAAAAACCCAAAACCACCAACTCAAAAAGCTCCTACATGATTTTGGCAGAGCAGGAAAAAATCCTTTTGTTCCTTGCTGTAAATGAAATGCACAATATTCTGTGCTAGAATTTTTACAGATAATTATATCTGTAACCCTTGAGTAACCCTTTTTTTCCCCTACAGATTTCCTTGGTCATTCTACTTCTTTTCCTCTTGCAGACTTTTCCTCTTGCAGACTTTTCCTCTAGAGAGCATTGGTCCTCTTGCCCTGTCTGTTCTCTGAGTGTAGGAGTTATCCTCCCTCAACTTTAGTTCTGTGAAAAACCTGACTTGTATCACTCCTCACTTTATTGACTTGCTTATCTTTTATTACATGTTACTTAGAGATACCTATTATCTTTGGATTATACTCTCTAATTTCCCCCATCTGTTATTCTTTAACTCCTTAATTGTGTTACTTAATTCAGTAAAACATTGCAGGATAGAGTTTATGTGTAACATGTTGTACAAATTAAAACTAATTCTAATGAGACAAATTGCAGTGACCAGATTGTGTTAAGTATGTGACCTTTAGTGGAGCAGTTCAGTCTAGTTTTAGTCCAGCTGTAAAGAAAAGTTAGATTGAAGAACAGTCATTAAACTTTAGAAGTGCACAAAAACATCAGGAATATTTTATTTCATTTTGATCAGTGCATTGGACTGAAATGTTTTAAACCCAGGAATCCTGATTTGTAAAAGAATGTAAACAAGCTACCAACAGGGATGAATTAATTCTCATTTCTCTCAGCTGCACATTCTGCAGCCAGAGCAAAGCTGGTGGGCACAGTGCTAATTTCTTGGCATTGGTGGCAGCTGGCCCTTTCTTAAAATCAGGACGTTATGTTTCATTAGTTTTATTCTGCAAAGCAGGTGAACAATATTAACTTTCCAGTATTATTCTGGCAAGAAGAGAGGATAGGAAACAATCTTACTTTGAACTCAAGTCCCACATCCAGTCAAAGGAACTGGTGTTTGTCTTTGGTTTTGTACCAGCTGCTGCAGAGCTGTGTGTGAGCTCCCCTGGCTTATTCCAAGATGCAGCTGAATTGTGGATAAGCTGAAAGGCTCCTGAAGAAAGGAACCAGGTTTGTTAGGCTGGATTTTTCCTTCATTTTAAGTAAAGCATTGGTCCCATGTGTTAATGGTTAACTGTGAGTTTGCAGTTTTACTGTGGAATTGACATACAATAACATACTGGGAAAGATACAGGTTTGGCTCTGAAGAATTTGCTCTGGGTGACTTGTTCTTTAAGGCTTGGTATTAAACTGTTCAGACATTGAGGGCAAGCTGAGTTCTTTATTGGATAACGCTGCATGGTGATCTCCCAGCCCATTTAAGTGGGAGAAATAATTAAAGCTTAGTGTTCAACCACATTAAATACTTCTTAATCAAGCCGTTTTTCAGGCAGTTGTAAAAAAACCCAGTCTTTTTAAATTTGCAAATCTGTGTGTTAAAAATGGTTGGGAAAATAACTGGTAAATCATCAAAGGGTGGGGTTTTTTTGTTTGAAAAGGAAGAAAACCTAAGTATAATGCCATCTCTGCTGATTTTTCTCTTTTCATATAGTATATGTTGTTTTCAGTACCTTTGTAACTTTGCAAGTTGTACTTAGGTAGTTTTAATGTTTTAGATCTGTAGTTCGAATGAAGATTCATTCTCTGGATGTTCGTAGGGCCTGTGTTCCAACTAAGTGATTTATGTTCTCTTACTGGCAAAATAATAATAATAAAAAGTCTTAATGTATTCTATTGCTGTGTTAGATATTTGAATTTCCACTTAGGATGCAATAGGCAGTGTGAGAGCAGAAAGCCAAAACCAGCACTACGGCAAAGACTGCAGAGGCACTTAGGAAACGTCAGCACTTTGGGATGGCTTTTTTTTCCCTTTCCAATCCTTTTATCAGTGAGGCACTTCCAATTCACATTGGAAGATCAGGAAAACAATATTAGACTTGCAGAGGGAGTTCATCTGTGTCCAAAGCATTTTAGTTAAATTAAAATAAAAACTAAGAAAAGTATTGGCTTGTGCCAGCTCTTGCTGGAGTCTGGCTTGGACTAACATGTGCTGTGAGCCACAGCTGCTGGGTTTTGTTAGCTCCTGCCTCTCTCTCTGTGCAGAGTGGCAGCCCAAGTTCTTTAACATCTCTGTGGCTCCAGCTCAGAAATGAGGATGCTGTTTCCTCTGGGGGTTGTTTGCTGTGGAAGCTGCTGGAGGAGTGTTTTGCTGTTCTCCCTGAGTTCCCCTGTGATCCTGTCCAGGCTGTCCCCATCGCTGCCCTGCCCCGAGCTGGGGCTGGCTGCAGGCTGGGTGTGCTCTGTGCCCTGCTGTGTGCCAGGTGAAACTGCACAGAACTTGCCTGTATTTACTAAAACAGGGAGGAAAATTCAGTCTAGAAGCACTTGCTTAGCTCAACATGCCTGTTTGATCAGGATGGAGATGAGTATGTTCTGGTTGTGTTGGGTGCTTTTTCCACAGAGGAACTCTTGCAAGGAGGGTGCTGCTGATGGACTGGCACGTTCTGGTTTGGCCTCAGGTCCAGTGATTCCAGCTCTCTAACACTGCCTCTTAGGGTGAGGGGTTTCGGAAGTCTGTTATTCCCTAAGTCTGGAATTTTTCAGATTTGCTCTTTAGAATACATCATGCTCCCCCCAGCCATTGGACTTGCCTTCCATTACAGAAATAGGGGGCTTGAAATTTCTGTTTGAGAAATAGGAAATTCATTAGTAATCATCACCTTTTTTCTTCCAGATTTGCTGTTTATTTTTCTCGAATACTGCCATATTTTTCTGTCTGCTTTTTCAGATTTTGTTTTGGCCTCACATTAATTTATCTAGTTTTCTACAGTAACTATTAATAACTAATATTTATTTTGCATACCATTGCTGTAAGCTTCCCATTATGTCTGCTATGAGAACCAAGGAATAAAAAGCTGGAACTTCAATATAAACTCAGTAGACAAGTTTCTTGTCACAGCCTTCTGCTACCTCAGGGCAAATTTTGTGAAGTGCACAGGCTGAGCCTGGTTGAGGTTTCCTTGCTTATGAAAGATGTTTAACAAAACTCTGGCACAATGTCAGGAAGCAGAGAGAAGCACTCCCCTTGACCATCCCAAAACAGGATGATTATAATTGTGAGGAGGCAGTTACAGGAAAAGAAACATTGGTGACTTTTCTTCCATGCTGTGTCACTAATGCCACGCAGGCTGTCAGTTCTTCAGCCCACAAGAGAGATTTATGGAATCGGACCACGGTCCAGGAGATTGAAAGAGGCAGGATTGTTAGCTAGAGGAGAGTGCCTTATAGAGAATAAAAATAATACACTTTACAAGAAGGTTTTCATAGAAAACAGATGAACTCTCTGCAGTCCCGTGGTTCTGCCTGGCTGCAGGTTAAAAGCTGAGCATAAAGACAAAGCAGAGATCAAATATATAAATTAGCCCTTGTAGAACACAATGATGTTATGAAATATCGTTTGAAAACCTGATTTACTTTTACACTTGATTTGAAATGCACAATGGAATACCAGACAAATGCAACTTGAGATGGTGGATTAAGTGTGGTTTTATTTGACCGCACAATTCCACTTTTTCAAGCCCTTTTTGTTCTGCTTTGCATGTGTCTTCCTTTCAGATCTTACTAATTTTTGCCTTGCTAAGCCACTTTGTCACACTTTTACCACAGCTCTGCTGTGCCTCACTGTCACACCAAAGTGAAAGCTTAAGACTTCCTCCTTCTGGGCCTGAAATATCCTTTACTTTGTCTCTTCTCTGTCTGGGTTGCCTGATCATTCGTCTGGGTTGAAGGTCTATCTTTAAAGAACTAATATTTTGTTGCTGGCAAAATAAAGGGAAGGGGAAGGAGGGGTCAGAATGAGGATCAGTGTTAAACAAATTGTGAAGGTCACAAAGAATTTTAATCTGACTTGAAAAAGAGACTTGTACCCAGCAGCACATTTTTGTTTGCGATAGCCTGAATGGACAATTGTGGCTACTTTGAGAATTTGGTGTAGACTGCATGACTGGTATAAATTGAATTAGTCTCGTGACAAGGACATAGTCCCCTTTTTTCCTTATCTGCCTGATGGAAAGCAGAAGAAAGCCCTGCGTGATACGTCTTGACCTGCAGTGTCAATGTGGGCTTTTGTGACAGGCTCTGATTTCTGGCCTCTCATTTGATAAAACCAATTTGGGGGAGGCTAGAAAGCAGCTTGCTGAACACTAAATGTACTTACAGGAAAGGGTGTCTGGGGGTGAGTACAGAGGGCTGCCAGCCCCTCCTAATCATCATTAGACAGCCAGAGTTTCTTTCTGAAAATGGGGCAGAGCCTTGGGAACACTGTCACCCCAAACAATGCACTGTACAGTTCTCTGCAGGATCACCTTTATTTGTCCTTTTGTCATCACTGAGCCTTCCCTTTCCTCCATTTGCTTATTTCTTACATTTTTCTTTCCCACTCCTCTGCCTGCCTTTCTTCTTTTTCCATTCCTGTCTTGCCCCACCCTTTGTCCCCTAAACCAGACTGAAACCTCTGCCCCTTCTCTGTGCTGAAGGGGCACCAGCAGGAAAATCAGGGTGAATGCTGGTTTTCCTTAGCATGAAAACATCCCAGCTTTCTGGTTTCATGTCCATTTCTCACCCATTCCTGATGCTCTCCCTTCCTGCCTCCACTGCACTGGTAGAGGGCTGTGAACCTGGAACTATTTATAGTTCATCAAGGGAAAAAGCACCCAAATACAGGCTGGGTAACAGGAAAATGTAACCTGCACTCACAGTGCAGACCAAACCATTTTTTAATGTGCTTTAAGTACTAGAAAGACTTTTTGAATCACTGTTGGTTATTTAGGTTTTTTGTTGTTTGTTTTTAAACATGGTTAAAAATTCAGTTTTTTCCCATTGATACATAATGCAGTGGGGTTTTAATGCAGTAGATTAAGGTCTTCTCAGTGTAAATTTTAAAAGCTCACAAGAGAATGATTGTCATGTTTTTCCTGAATATTAATTTCAAATAAGAAGCTGTAATCTGAGCAGGGGTAGCCAAGTATTTTTGCAGTCAGTAAACAAATAGAAGCATGCTGAGAAAATTACATTTACACTACAGGCTTGTGATTCCAAGGCATGAGATTTGTCTGCAGGTACTCTGATAGTGAATCATGGCATTGTGCCAGCATCATGATCACATTTGAGTGATGTTTGCTCGGAGTTCTGTCATTTGTATCAGGAATTCTGGTGGTTTTGGTTGGAGAGTCATTTCAGCTCATTCCTCAGACCCCTAGAGGAGAGAAACAAAATTGAAAACACCGTGTGGTGTAACAAATCCAGCAACATCTACTTTTCCAAGCACGTGGAGGTTCCATTAGCTCATGCAGATTTGAGAAATGTGTTCTCTTTGTTAACACAATGTATTTTTTTTTTCTCTTCTCTTATTCAGAGACCTGAGTGAAAACCAGATAAAAGGAATCCCTAGAAAGGCCTTTCGAGGAATCATTGATGTGAAGAACTTGTAAGTGACAACTTCATTAATATTTGTGGTGAAAACCTTTCTCCTCGTTACATCTGGCTGCTACTCTCAGTTTGAGTACTCTGTGTTCAGCTTGGTGCAGCACCAAAGGGACCCTGCAGGTTTTTGTCAGGGGACTCACAGGCTACTCATGCTTGTGGACACACCTGGGGAGGTTTTGAGCTGAAGAAAAAGAACATACTCAAAGGCTTCACCCCTTCCTGCAGTCCTGTCCTGGAGCAAGATGTGCGGAGGAAAAATTACTGGTAGAGTTTGGGGATGGAATTGAAATGTTTTGCTTAGTTTAAGTTTTCCATCCCATCACTTCTATCAAAAGTAAATATGACAAACTGTGGCACTCGGGCATAGTGGTAGAGCACAAATACCAGAAAATGAAAAAAAAAATAAAAATGGGAGCAGTTAACTGCACAGGCTTTGACAGCTTGCATTTAAAATTAAAATAATTTATAAAAGCCTTTCAAGAGAGAAAACAGGGCTTAAATTTTTGTGCTAATGAAGCCAGTCTGTCCTAGCCTTTTGCTGTAAAGTGGTCTGAAATAAATGTAATGACTTAGAGCTCTGTATTTCCAGAGCTGTTGGAGGCTCTTACACCTTCTGTAACACAAACTCATTTTCGTGCACACCCCCACTCTAAGGCACCCCTGGCTTTGTTGGAGTCAGCACGAGGTGAACTGAACAAGGAAATAAAAGCCACTGACTGGGCAGGGTCAGGATTTCCTGGGACAGCCTGCAGCCACTCTGAGGAGCATTTCAGAGCCATCAGAGTTAGCACTGTAACCACACCAGTAGCTGAAAACTGATCCCCACTGTGTTAAATACTGGAAGCATAGCATAAATGGTGTGGATTTTTTTGAAGCAGAAGAAACAGCTAAAGGAGACCTAAAAAGAAGCCCTTTTCTACAGTCTTGCAACATACCCGTGTTCTGTTTTCAGATCTTGCCCCAGTGAAATGCTCTCAGCATGTGATGTGATTGCTGGGGCATCCTGAGAAGGGCCAGGAGTTGGACTCGATGATCCTGATGGGTCCCTTCCTTTTTGGCATGTTATCCTGAGTTTTACTTGCATTATGGGATCTATAGGAACAATAGATTGTATTTTGTTTCAGAAAATCTAACTTTTCCCAGCTGTAATTCACTGTTAGTTGTCTGACTTCATTTCAAATAACAAAGTTTGCATTCAGAGTTTAGTTCACCTCTGACAAGCTGTCACAACAGGCACAGGTGTTTTGATTTATGCACCCACTCTCACTGCAGAAGGATCCAGGGTTTCTCCTTTCCATGAGCTGATATCAAGGGGATGACTGGCTGGAGTGCTTACAGGAACTGTGGAAATGTTGGGATTTAAAGCTTTAACAAAAACTTGTATCTGTCAAGTTAGGCAGTGTGTATTGTTTTGCTGTAAGAGATGCTGTATCAGAAGTACTTCCCTGTAGCTACAGTTTGTGACTTCTGTGAGCACTGACCTTATCACAGAGTCATAAAACAATTCTGGTTTGGAGAGGTCATCCAGTCCAGCCTCCAGCTCAGCAGGAGCACAAAGCTTGGTACTCTAACAGATTGCTGTTGTGAGCCAGGAGTACTGATTATTTAGATAAATAGCAGGAGAAGCAGACTTTCACTCATATCTAGACATTCTTTCTTGACAAGAAATGTACTAATCCTGTGCCCAGGGTGGTCCATGGCAGCAGGTAACTGATGCCTCCAGACACAGAGGAGTGGCCTGTGACTTGCTAAGAGAAACATGGCACAACCTTGAGCCAACCTGCTGCTGGAAATACATTAAAATTTCTCCAGCTCTAACTGTGAGGGTGTGATGCAAGCTGAACCAGGTTAACAGTTAAAGCTCTTTAAGCAGTGAGCTCAAACATGCTGATTGCCATTTTCAGCCAGTGTTTGGCAGCCAGGTCTCTCCCTCGTGGGTGCCAGCAGTGACCATGGCAGTGAGCAGGACAGTCTCTGCCTCAGAGTGCCACTGAGCTGTGCCTGGTGACTGTGACACAGAGGTGCTGATGGCACAGCAGCAGGGTTGGCTGTTTCTATGGTTATCACTTTGCACTTTGTCTCAGTGTTCTTCCACTTTTTAAAGCACATTTGTGAGGAATCTTGGAGACTTTTGGGCACAAGAAATAAAGCTACAAATTGCCACATTCTCCCCAGCCCTTTCCAATTTATATTTAGAATTTGTATAGGGAAAGGCTGACCTGGAATGGTCTCTATTGTCATGGCTTGACCTTTAACATAGCCTCAGATTCTTCAAGGTTCTTCCGAAAGTGTCCCAATGTCACAGCAAAAATAACAACACTGGAGATATCATAATAGGGACACAGCAAGTGCTAGACCAGGTGAAAGTCTCCAGATTAATGCTGTCTTTAACAGCAGCTTGGAAAGCTTCCCTCAGGACAAAATGCAGAGTTGATGTGATAAACTGAGCCAGGGCATGAATTCCTTTTGGATACCAGCTCTGAAATGTCCAGCCTGAGGGCTCAGTATAAATTACAGTGGGTGCCATTTGGAAACCCTGTGAGAATTACCCTGTCCCAGCATGGCCATGGCAGTGATGGACACAGAGTCACAGGTTGTGTCCAGCTGGAGCAGACTGGTGTAAAAAAACCCTTTTTCCAAAGGTGGCGGTGCTGCTGCATATGTGAAGCAAAGAGAGTCTTTGGTGATGTCTCCTAAGCACCAGAGCTGCAGAGCTGGTTTGATACAGGAAAAAATTAAGAAAAAAACTCATTAAAATTATAGAGGGGGGAGAAATGTTATAAAAAGCAGTGTTTCAAGGTATTTTTCACTGTATCTTTATTTTTAAATGATAAAAGCTTTCTATCTTATTCTCTTAGCAGAACAGTGAGCCCAGGAAAATGGGCTTAGATTAGGGCTGTGCTAAAGAAGAGTTTTAAATGTCATGGAGGCCAGTCTTTTTGCACAAGACAAAGCCAAACCAAAGACTGGAGTTTTTCAGACTCCTAAGTGGGAGAAATGTCATTGTGTGAATTATTTTTATATGAAGTGTTTTCTGCTGTTCAAGTACAAAAATCAAAGAACCTGCACACAAATAAATGAGTCTATTTCTAACTGAAATGTAGAAATAACTACACAGCTTTTAGAAAGTTTCATGAGCACATAATGCCCACTATCAGTAGTGAATTTATTTGGGAATTTGGCAAAAACTGACACTTAGAACATATTGTGGAGTAGATGCATAAACTCTGCTCAGTGGTCCTAAGAGCTGAACAGGAGAGGGCAAGAGAGGGCCAGCCTGCAGAGCACACCTGTATTCAATTTCTGTTACTTATTACTTAGAGAACAGGAAATGTTTCTTGCAGGAATCTAGCCCCAAGTAAGCACATTCATTTCAAGAATTAAAGTATATGGGTTTGTGTCTCATTGAGCTTTGGGCTAACTCAGCACTGTCAGCCATGGCCTTCCATCATAAAAATATATAGAGCTGCTTCTTGGATTTCTGCACGTTTCCCCTGCCCTTATCACATCTTGGCATTCAGGGGAGTGTTCCTCTGGTGAGGCATTCCTGCAGTTGTTCAGCCCACCTCACTGCAGCCAGGGGCAGCCAGGATCCCAGTACAGGGATATTCAGAGCTTGATGTTAGGAAAAAATTCCTCCCTGTGAGGGTGGGCAGGCCCTGGCACAGCCTGCCCAGAGAAGCTGTGGCTGCCCCTGGATCCCTGGAGGTGTTCCAGGCCCAGGTTGGACAGGGCTTGGGGCACTCTGGGATAGTGGAAGGTGTCTCTGTCCATGGCAGGGGGTGCAACAAGACAATCTTTATGATCCTTTCCAACCCAAACCATTCAATGAATCTACAAAGATCTCCCAGCCAAGGAATGGAAAACAGGAATCCATGTGCAGGAGGATCCAGGGCAGAATGACAGAGCAGCAGAGCAGAGGGGGAGCCACCCTGAGCAAGCAGCCACCCTGTGTGAACACCCCTCAGAGCTAGAGCCACACACAGACACAGGCACTGCTTTTCTGTCAGGGCTGCTGCAGTTTCTTGTTCTTGATTCACTGGAACTCAGGTCCATCCATATTCAGCTCCTGCCTTTTATCTCTCCTCGGCTTTGGCTGTAAGATTCTGTAGCACTGGGATTCAGAAAAAAAAAAGTTAAAAGGTTCATGTGTCATGATAATCCAGGCTCATTGCGTTTCTGTCTGAATGCTCCTCAGCCTCACCTGAGATAACAGCTCCTATCACTGGACCTGCAAGAGGCTTTCCCTGCACCCTGGGGCCACTTAGCAAATTGTGGGGAATGCCCCCCTTGATAGCCCTAAAGGTTCTTGTGGAGGAAGAAATGAAGCATTTAGATTTATGTTTTTAAAAGTACAGAAATACATCAGCTCATATGTAACATTTAACACTTCTGCAAGTCAGTACACATTTATTTTCCTAGTGGTTAAATTACCTCTGCAGTGTGGAAAATCAGAGCTATGTGAGTACTGTAAAATATTGTTGTGCCTATTAGTTTCAGTTGCTTATTTGTTAAATGGCTTTTCCTGGAAGATTCTGTTACTTTTTCTGCATGCATCTACTATTAGCATCAATCCACGGGACTTTCACAAAAATTAAACATCTCAATTGCACATTCAGGTTTTGGAAAAAGCTGAACTTGCTCTTTACATTAAGAGGTATTTTGCATTCACCTACACAAAATATTAAAGTGTTCCTACGTAATTTTTTTTTTAACCATTAACCATCACAGCCAGCTCTGCAGACTATATTTGTAGCTTCTGCCATTCAGCCATAGGAATAATTAAACACACCTGTCAAGTTAAACTAATGAATGAACTAATGAATAAAGGAAATAATGGTTGATTTGTGTGTAGCCATTTCACTAGAAGAAAGCAAGTGATTGTGAGTTATTTGCCATACATAAATATGCAGTAGGTCTTAATGAAATGTTACACTACACAACATAACTCCTTTAGTCTGGGTTCTCCAGGGAAGCTATTATCCAGAGCCCTCTGAAATTCCTGGCTGAGGTTTCTTGACATTTGTGTACAGTATTCAGTGTTACACTTGCAGTTTTTAGTAAAGTAAAACAAAAGGAGGAAGATAAACAGTTGGCCAGATTTTCCATTTGTTTGGTGTAAAATCTGGAATAGGCCTTCTGAAGCCAGTGGCTGACCTCAAATAAAAGCAAAGAAATGCCTAGAGGAGAACTGATTATCACATGTTGGGTTATGTATTTGCTTATGTATCTCCTGAACATCTCCTGTATCTGACTGAGCAATATTTATCTATATTTGATGGTGTCTATGAAAAGCTCAGTATATTTTAAACAGAATACATGAAAATTTAAGGAAAGGATATGTTTCTGTTATGGAACACATTTCAGGTTGCTTTGACAAAGAGCTGGCAAAACAGGTCTGAGGCATGGGAAGAGCTGGGAGACAAGCCTTTTGCACTCTTTAGAGGGGTAAAAAATCACATTGCTTCAACTGTATAAATTTGTAAATAATTTTTCCTCCTTCTTGTCCATAAATTCCCACTGCACTCAATATATTCCAACAGTGTATTCCTTTCTATCTCCCATAATTGGTCTTCATTGTGATAGTGACCATAATGAATTCAAGAGAAACCTCTGTGGCCATCGCATTTGCTTTCCTAGAAATGTCATTGTCACGCAGCATTATTATAACATTAAAATAACAAGTTACCAACTTACCACTTTCTGTGGAGAAACACCACCTGCAGCGTCAGTTAATTTTATGAATACATTAGTTTGAGCTTTTGCCATCTGTTCTACCCCTTATAATAAATGCAAAAAGCATATATTTCACAATTAACTCATTAAAAGGATATGATTGATTGGAATGCACACGCATGTTCCCTACACAGCAGTTAAGGTGAGATGGGCAGAACCGGCCAAGCACAGAGAGAGACTCAGAGTTGTGGCAGAGGACATTTTTTGAGACAGAAGTGTCTCTCTCTTGGCATTCTCAGCCACACACGCAGGGCCAGCACATCAAGTGACACAGAAGGGTGGCACGGGTTGCTTCACTGTTCTCTTGAGAGCCCTGGCCCAGCCCTGCAGGGGCTTCCTCCTGGTTCTGCCCAGGGAGCTGCTGCTTCCCTGCCTGAGGGTGTACAATGACCCTTGGGGTTTTTTTCTATTCTATTCTGAATCACTAACCTCTAAAATCTACCTGCCCTGATCTTGCTGAATAGCTTCCCTTGTCTGTGTTACAGTAAAAATCAGAGAAAACATTTCAGCAGCCCTCTTATTAGTGGGTAAAAATGAGCTGAGNTTTGGGTAATTAACACAGCTGTTACTTATCAGGGGTAAGGTCACCTGTATTCCTTTTACCTACAGAAAAAAGCAAGAAAGTCTAAATGCTGTGCAGGCTGGCTTTAGGCAGGCAGGAAGGTGTAGGGAGGAATTGTGTTTTCATTTGTCCCAGCTGGAAGTGCCTTCCTGCTCGCTCTGTTCCCATCAGGAATGTCACAGCTGCTGCAGCCACAGCCTGTTAGGAACATGGAGATGAAAACTTGAATTTAATTCAGAAGCTGCATTCTTTTAATCAGTTTTTTTCTCTGCCCCCAGTGAATGGCTTTTTTTCCTCTCTGTGCTGCCTTGGAGAGATGATGTGTTCATCATCAGCATCTTCCTGATGGTCTATGGGAGTACAGGGTCTGTGCCCTCTCTGTGTGCTGTCCTTGTACCCCTTCCCTTGCAGAAGAGTTTCATGCAGGATGGCTAAGGGTGAGCAAGGGGTCTGGAATAAAAAATGATTTCTGTATTTTTCTAGAATGTGCTGCACAGAGGCAGTGCCTCCTCAGTAACTGTGCTGAATAATGGTGCTCTCTGGCAGTTTATGGGAATTGTCATAAAGTACTGTGGGGTCTAAGTGTTTTTACAGCCCTGAAACTTCTGCATGTCTCTTTTGACATCATAAGGAACAGTCATTATTCAGAATTACCTTCTTGTTAAGAAAGTTTCACAGGATTTTTGCAACGTGCACTGGTGCCAAGAGATACTAGTTCAGCAGTGATCTTGCTAGTGAATGAAACAGTTCCAGTCTTGATAGTGCATTTTTGTAAATGCTTGGCTCTGGTGTTATCTCAGCCCTTCAGGGGACATTTTAGAAGGGCATGAAGTGATAGGACAGTGGGGGATGGCTTTAAACTGACAGAGAGCAGGTTTAGGTTGGGTATTAGGAAGAGAGTCTTCCCTGTGAGGGTGGTGAGGCCCTGGCACAGGGTGCCCAGAGAAGCTGTGGCTGCCGCATCCCTGGCAGTGTCCAAGGCCAGGTTGGACACTGGGGCTTGGAGCAGCCTGGGATAGTGGAAGGTGTTCCTGCCCATGGCTGGGGGTGGAATAAGATGGTCTTGTGTGCCTTTCTACCCAAACTGTTCAATGATTCTATGATCCTTTGGTTCACGTGGTCATCTGGAGGGTTTGGTCCCAACCTGCAGGATATTCCTGTGTTTTAGGAGAAGGGCTGTTAATGAGAATGCTGCTCCTTGCATTATTCCCCAACAGCCTGGGATGGTCCCGTGTGCATCAGGGAGCAATGAACAGACATGTGCAGACCAACAACCTGCAAAGTCTGCAGCACACCTGACAAACACTGGGTAACCCCAAAACAACTCCATGAAGTATTTAAACCTGTGCCGTATTTGGCAGTGTGATCAGACCATACTTGTATTTTTTGAACACATTTGGGTTTATGTAATCCCCTTTCTCATGTCCCTTGCTAATAAATGAAAACACCAGGTGGACAAACCAGCACAGCATGATCTTAAATCTGTTGAATGTGCTAAACTGTGACTTGCACTTCACGTGAGATTGATTGCACAGACTGAAAATGCGCCGCTGATTTACTTTTTTTTATTTTTTAAATGAAAACATCTGCAATAAGTAGAGTAGATGTCTGCTCTGTTCTCTTGTCCACTTGCATTTCAGGAAGTGTTTGTTTTCATGGATGTCTGTAGTTGTGGGCTCAACTGGCCACAAGGGATCTGTCACTGACAAGTTATTAAAAGCTGAACCATCACTCCTGAGGAGCAGATTTCCTCACTGTAAAGGTTGCTTTCCCCTGAGTAAAATGTCAGATAAATAAAAAGCCGAAATATCTCTTAAGTGTGTTCTACTTATAAAACAGAAGTACATAAGCCAATAGTATTTAGTAGTGGAGGATGTATGTTTGGTGGCATTTAATATTTTTTAAATTTTCATTTTTCTGGGCTAATCAGAGCTGACTACCTCCATTATAAGGTTATTCATAATTCTCATTTACCCAATTTCTGTATGCTGGATATCCACTGCAGTATATATTGGTTTTAGTATTAATTTTTGGGCAAAACCACAGATTTTTTAATATTTCTTGTAGAAGTAAGACAAACATCAATACTAATTGTTTTCTCCTTTTCTGGAGATGTATTTCAAGCATTATTGAAAGCCTGCACTTTAATTGTTCATACAGTAAAGTCCTAATGCTGATGACAAGAAAGATGAAGTATCCCACACAGGCCTAAGTCATCCTTTCCATCTACTTCAAGTTCTGTTCTGATCTTCCCTATGGTTTTTTATGGATAATTTATTGCCTTCTCCAGCCTTAGAGGGGCTCCTCTTGCAGGAACCAGCAATGAGCTCTGTTAGTGGTCATCGGTGGGGTTGGAAGAGTGACATGGATGTGCTGTGTCCCATCAGGAACACGGCACAGCTGACACAGGGATGGGAATCCTTTGCACAGGAGACTGAAAAAGTCCAGCCTTTGTGTGTCAGAACCTCAGGTTTGATGGTCACTTTTACAATTTCTCTTCCATTAGGTAAAATCCAGGAGTCTGGAGATTTAAACTGTATATAACTAACTTACTTAAATGGGACATTGGTGGAATTTTTTAAACAAGATCACAAGCTCCAGGTCCAGAGTTTGATAAAAGAAAACCTCATGCCTAATCCTGCATGGGACCCATTATCTGGGGTTTGAAATCTGCTACAAAAACTCAGGGTGACTATTGCTATTTCCAGAGATTACTTATCTGCTTACTTATTTCGCTGAGCTCTGCTCGCTGCTTTCTGGGCTCATTATTCTTTTATCCTAATGAAGCACAGATACATTTTGATGCAGCACCCATGCTGCAGCACTGCCTTTGTATGGAGAGTAATGAATAGCAGATTCGGCTCTTTTCTGTTTTAATAGACTTACAAGAGTCTCTCTGACAGAAACAAACTCCAGAAAATACCTTGATTTAAAAACAGGCTATGTGGTATTCTTACTGTCCTTTTGAAATAAAACTTGATTAAAATGGGATGTGACATCAGTTGAAAAAGTATGAAAATCAAATTTTCTTTATTACGTACGTGTTTAGGCTAACCTATGCCTACAGTTTATCTTTGTATAATTTATGCTGTCTTTGTGCCATGCCTTCATTTTGAATACATTTGTTGAAGATTTCCTGTAGCATTCATCTATGATTGTCAAAAGGAAGTTTTATTCTAAAAAAAGAGATAGTACTGGTTTTAATTATGAATCTAAATAGCTTCATAACCAGAGTGAACTCTGAATTTACATCATTTTTATGATAGCCACACCATTCCAGGTTTATTGATTTTGTCATTTGCTTCATTACATTTAATGCAAACCTTTTGTACGAAATTATTCTGGTGCTGTGCTGACCACGGAGGGGTCAGCATGTGCAGTCTCTAGCCAAAACAGCACAGCAATATCATTTCAGTGCAGACTCCATGGAGGAAGGGGGGTTGTAAATACTGTCCACCAGCAGAACAAAGTTTGCCTTTTCCACTTGACCTTCCCAGCTGGATGAAGTTGAAACTACAGCTTGAGTTGTCCTTTTTTTTTTCTCTCATCTTTTCTCTTCCCCTGTGTTTGGCTTCAGCTGTTTGGTCAGTGTGACAAATGTCTGTTCCTGGAGAGAAAAAGGTTTTTGGGGGTGGGTTTGGGCAGAGGATCCCTGGCAGTGCCAGGCTGTGCTGGAATGGCCTGGCAGCACCAGTTCTGTGCCCGTGGAGATCTCCCAAAGGACACGGTCTGCAGGAGTGCTGAGCTCCTGCTCAGAGGCTGTTTTGAAGATCCACTTGCTTTTTGGCTTTCAGGGCAGAGACACTGGGTTTCTGGGGTGTTCAGTTGTTTTTCCATTTCACTGGGATTAAATTCCGATTTTTCCTTTTGTAAATAGGTAACAATGTGCCAGGATTTGCTGTACTTTTTAAGGTGTACCTGCCCATGGCAGGGGAGATGGAACTAGGTGATCTTTAGGGTCCCTTCCAACCCGAGCCATTGTGTGATTGTATGAATGAAACTTCTTGAGTTCTTAATAAATCCTGCATAACTTTTCCTGGATAACACAATTACCATTTTTAATCGAACTTCATTTTAAAAAGTGATGCAAACACTGTGCAAAACAGGTAAGTAAATGGATCCTTGTTTTCCCAGAAGGCAATGACTTAGGCTGAAAAATTAATTTCAGTAATTGATTGGGGGACCAGGTTTCCTGCACCACTCTTCCTTGACCACAAAATGAGATGGATGTCCCCCAGCTTTTGACCCCAGCTCTTACCTCAGCTGCAGCTTTTTTCTTGACCCAAGCCCTCAACTCAGCTGCAGCTTTGTGTGTGAGAGGAGTGCTGCCTATTTAAAACAAGCCTGTGCAGCTTCTTGCCACATTTAGAGCACAGAAGGGAATGATTAAATTTCTCATTCAGTGATTCAGTCTGTTCCATGGCTTTGCTATCCTGCAGTTGGGTGGCTCCATGAGATAAAGTGTAGAAAAACAAAGCCACCTGCAATTCAATTCAATACAAAATTGATATGCCTTGAAAGAAAATATTAAACTGCAATGGTGTAACTGTACTGTAGAGTTTTTTCATCACAAATTGGTTTTGTATGAACATATGCTCACTGTGTTTGTACAGCAAGGGATGTTATACAGTCCTTTTAAACAGCTCAATTGCTGCATCACTTGAAAATTTCCTCAAAAGAAGCTCAGGTCATGTAAATCCTCCATGGATATTAAGAAGATCCTAGGGAGGATCTTTGTTTTATTAAAAAAAACACCAGTGTTTTTGCTTGGATCTGCAGTGTTTTCTTCCTGTATAAAATAAGGATCTAAATCTGAGCGAAGCACAGAGGGAATTCTCAGGTACTCAGATGTCTGTGATGAGATTAATAGAAATGAAGTTGATTATCTAGGTGCAAATCTGAGAATGGCTTTAGTATAATAGCTTTGAGGTAGGCAAGAATCAGACCCCTTTTGTTTAAGACCAGATGACACAGGGTGAGTGGAGACAGCAGCAGTGGAAATGGCTGTGAGATGATGGTCTCATTTGTACAGCTGATTTCTGCTGCTGAATATCATTTCCCTCCACTTCTTTGTTGTTCTTTTTTCCCCCTACCAAAGGCCTGTGGTATCTAATTTTGCTTTTGTTTACCCTTTGGTAGTCCCATAAATGTCAAAGAAACAAATGAGAGAATTTCATCTTCATGTGGAAGTATCCTTTGCTCTAGTCTTCTGTGGGTTTTTTTAAAGCTCTTTTTGGAGTTATTTTTCCAACTCATTGAGCAGCACAGTAAGCACTGTGGCAAAGTGCATACACAGTTTGTACAAAGTGCATATTCACACTTAGGATTCTTCTTCCTTTCTCTCGTTTGCCTAGGGAAAGAAAGGATTTTGGAACTATTTATTTGAAGGAACAGCAGAGTTTCATGAATGAATAATCAATATTATTTCCCTATATAAATTCTGCATCAATATCCTGTCAATCACAAGTTGCTTACATAGCAGTCATGATACCTTAATACTAGAATATAGAGGGGTGCTTTTCAAAAAAATCCCTCAGAAAACCCCCAGCCCAAAACCAAACCTCTAAACCCCAGAATTTAACTCATTTAAAGAGATAACGAGGTGTATAAAACTGTGATGTGGTGCACAAGAAATCTTAAGGCAAATGATTTGCATTAAGATGCCCATAAGCAGTTCTTGCTGCATTTCCAGGAGCCCAACTTGCCTCTCAGGGCAGCAGGACAGGACTTTCACATACACATTAAAAATGGCTTTCTGTGGCATGGAGTGGGAAATGGAGATTTCTGGTGTGAAAATTAGCTTTAGAAATGAGATTGACTTTTTCCCTTTTTTTTTTTTTTTTTTGTATGACCCTTCAGTAGCCTTGTATGCGAGCTTCACCCTTGAACCTACTTTATTTAGTATTTAATTTATATGCTTAAACTCGGGTCATATGCAGCAACAGCTATTGATCAGGTCCTGCTTTTAAACCCAGTCTTAGAGGGAAGATGACTGCTGCAAAGAGGTCAAGTGGTTTGCCTGAAATAATTCACTGAGTAAGGGGTACTCACAATTATCTGAACCATTTGAGCAGAGGGTTGTTGTTGGGGGTGGGTTTTCAGTTTGGTTTTTAGCTCTCTGCCTGCAGCTCTCACTGCTTTATAGGGATGTGGTGCTCTCCCTTCCTGAGGAGCAGCTGAAAACATAATTAAGGGTTAATGTTCAGGCGGGGAGGGGGAGCAGCCAGCCCTCCACAATAAGTTGGGCAATAAGCAGCACTCTCAGGACAGTGACTGAGAAGGATGGGAGAAATGTCCTGTGAAGCCAATTGTTCAGGTATCCTCTTTACCTAATTACAAAAAAAAATATTGTTGCTTTGATTGCAAGAAAGAAAAAAAAAATTGGGGCAGGGCTTTTTTCTGGCCATTTTATTTCAGTGCTGTCACGTCTCTGTATGAATCAGGTTTTTGAGGTTCTGTCTAAAGGGTGAGGTGAGGTAACTGCTGTGCTCTTGTGATCCAAACTTGCAGCCTAATCCTGCCTGGGAGTACAAGTCTTCTTGCACGTGGTGTCCTTTTTGTCATGACAATGCCGGCAGAGGAAGCAGGTGTCAGTGAATGAATGTATGTATGGACTAATGTCAGGAAAAATACTTAAAAAAATTCAGTATTTTAGAAAAATACTAATAAAATATACACTACCTAGCAAGGAAATTTCAAAGTCATCTGGATAAGTTAATTTTTAAAATTCTTTGATAGTGGTTTCAAATTTGTAAGGCTTGTAGAATCCTTATTCAGTGACTAGAGTGTAAATGTGAATGAACATTTCAGAAATGTATGCATTTATATTTAAGAAATCACAATGTCTAGGATGACTGGAAGTTTGTTTTAATGATTTCAAACGGAAAATTTTTCATAAACAAATTAAAAGAACAATTTACAGAGAAAAATATTGTCTGTAACTTCTAGGAAATTCTGTACATGAGCCTGCCTCTAATATTTTCTGTTGATATCAGAAGCTCAAAAATTATTTAATAATACTAACCATATGTCTAACTGTAAGCTGTCTTCTATCCATATTTTTGTTTTTAAATTGGGCATGCAGTTATCTCAGGATGCTGTTTTTACCAGGTTTTATGATGAAATAATTCTTTCACTCTTACATTCATTACAAGCCCTGCCTTTATAGATAAGTACAGAGTTTTAAGTCACTCAAATCTCCTGCAAGGTGGAATAAATCCCTTTGGAGGTGACCTGTACCTCCTGTTCTTGCAGTGCCTGTTGTTTTGGAGATTATGGTTGTCCCTTGGTACTTGTGTTTCTGCACTGTGATATTTCAGCTCCCGGGTCGAGTTATTCCTTGCCCAGCACTTTATCTCTCCAGGAGAGGGGAAATCCACAAGGAAAGCTGAGAGGCCTCAGCACCTGCAGCCTGCTTTTCAGTTCTCCCCAAGAATTAAGCTTATGTGAGGATATACCAGTAGGGTTTTGATGACTTTCTTTCCTTTCAAGCACTGCAGCCCAGGAAAACACCAGTGCTGTTATACATCCTTTACCTGTATTTTTGTAAAGGTACTTTGGGGCAATAATAACATCAATAATTATCTCTTGCACTGTGTTCAACCCTTTGTGTATAAACTCTCCCTCCTCCATGTTTTACATTAGTATTATACCTATCCCAAGGCTAGAGAAGAACATTTTAATTTGGAAATGACGTAGGTTAGTGGAACTGTAAGAATTAGTTCAGTTTCTAAAATTCTGTAAAACCTCGTGGTGCTGCTGACAGCACAGGGGAGGAGGAATAAATATATTAAAGGGTGAGGGACTCAAATGCTACAGCCATCCCATAAATGCCAAAAATAGACGGATGCCATTTGTTTTTATGAATTAAAAGAGGCAGTTCTATGGTTACATGTAGGTGGAAAGAAACTCCCTGGTGAATATGCACAAGAGCTGTCACATATGCTCCGTGCCATGTTTCTGAAGGATACGTGGCGGTGCCACATTGATTTGGTAAAACACTGGGAAGTTGAAGATCTGCTAAACAAAAACTGAATGTAGTCATCCAAACATATTGGGTGCTTGTGGTTCATATGGGCATTCAAATAGAACATTTGTTCCAAAGTGCTTGTAAACATAAATCTGCAGGATGGATTGCTGTCCTTAGCCCGGGTGACAAACATTTCACAGATGATGGGAATTTGCCTGCCTTGAGAACAGTAAAGCAAAATGGATTTTCTTGTTAACTGTGATCCAGTTTGCTGTTAGTCCCAGAGCACTTTCCAAAGTATTTAAAAACTGATGTAATTACTAGGTGCCTAGATAACCAAGATAAACATTGGTTTTGATTCCCATTTAATCCATCAGGCAACTTACTTGTTTTTGTTCCTACAATATTTTTTGGGTTTTCTTTTGTTTTACTTTTTTAAAAGATTTCCTCCTTTTTGTTCTAGAAACTGGTTATTCTTTCCAAACACTTCTTGTTCTGGTTAGTTCTTTTAAAGTGTTTTAGGCCTTAATTTTTTAGGTGCAGGTGTTTCACTGACAGCATAGGTGAGTTTGGGAAGTGTTCTAGACCTGGTGTAGGCAAAGGAGTGTGGTGGCACAGGAGAACACAAGTCAGAGACAGAGCTGGTGTGACATACGTCATAGGATGATTAATTTGGATATGGACAGCTACTCAGGGAAGAAGAATAGGTCTTCAGGTTCGTGTTCAGCTGCCCAATAAACACTCCATGTCTATGAGTGGACCTCAGGAATGCAGATAATGAGGAATCAGCTGCAGGCTGGCCTGCTCAGAATTCTTGCATGAGAGACCTCATTGAATGTGACAGAACATCAGATTTTAGTGCTTATTGGAACCCTTTTCCACTCTTCATTGTCTAAGGGAAGTGTTACTTGCTTACTCATATATAAATACGTGTATATGTGACTACCTAAATTACATATATAAGCACACAGAGTGCTCAGGAAAGTGCAATGTACTATTTTTACAAACTTTGTACAATTATAAACCAACATATAAGAACACACAGCAAGATTTCACCCTTTCATTACAATTTTTGTAGCATAAGCAGGTAATGCAGTAACCCAAAGCACATATTGTGTGTTAACCTAATTGTTTGAAATCATGTAGGAGAACAAGCAAATTTGGGGCAATGAGGTATAGAGTCAGACTGTAAAAGTAATTCCAGTGGGACTCATGATGGGGAACTTGAATTCATTGCCTTGAGTAGTGAGAATGAAGTTTGATGCAAGTGCCTTAAAGGCTTGTGAGCTTCAGGCTGAATTCCAAAGTGTCTCTCTCACCTTTAGCATCAATTCATCTAAACTCACCCATACTCTTACCTAGAACTGATTACAAGTCAGCCACAGCTCTGACTTGCAAAATGGGACGTGATGCTAAGAAATGACAAATATAAAGACTTAAAATCACAGGATCAGGGCTTTGTGTATGCACTGAAGCAACCATTGGAAAACAAATTTCAAAGGTTTTTATGGTCTCCATTGCCAGCCCTATTTTGTATCAGTAAGAGGGCAACAGCATAGGGCTGTAGTTATAGATGAGGTACTTGTGGCTGCTGCTCTTCCTCAGCCGGCCTGAGAAATCAAGCAGCAAAGCAGAGAAATGGTTAGGAGTCAGAATTTGGAGCTGCATGTCATTAGGAGCATTTTTGTGTTAAAAACAAACCCTCTGATAATACCCAGGCACAACACAGAACTAAGCCAAATGGCTCCTTGTCTTATAGCAATTCAAAACACTTAATTTTTTTGTTAGAGAGTTGGCCAGTGGCCGATTTTACAACAGAAATTACTAAAAGGGGATAAATTCCATGTCGCAAAAGCAAGATGCTGTTGCCTGATTGGTACCGAAGGAAGAGGGTAAAACAAAGCAAAATCCTGGAAGCACACCCTCCAACCCTGCTTTTCATCTGGAGATGCCACGTATTCATCCTAAAACAGAAACCCACAGCTGTGTTAAAGATGAAATGGCCTGATTTGGAAGCCCTTAGAAAAGCTTCTGAGCCTGTCTTAAGCATGGTCAGTGCTGGAAACCCCTATCAGAATCATTTAAAATTAATGCAGCATCTTGAAATATGGAATTTGTTACCTCTTCTCCAGTGGCTGTAGCAGTTGGTTGAAAAACCGAGTAGGACCATGTTGAAAAAAGTCCTCCAATCCAAAATGGGACATGGAGATATTTAGAACTGTGATTCCTTCTCCAGCTTTAACTGGCCATTCTTGGATGTTTAAAAGCAGTCTGATAAAACAGGCTTTGGTTGAAAACTTGTTGGTGTGTTGTAATAAGAAACTAGCATTTATAACTGCAAGCTGTTAATTGGATGTTATCCACAAGTTTTTAATATTAATTTTCTAATTACAAAAGAAAAAAAGCTCCCAAAACGAAAAAAATAAATTGTTTTGCCCAAATTTACCAGCTATGCAGCAAGGCAGACACTCTGCCATATACTCCCAATATTTAGTGGTTTGGTATTGCTTCCTCCTAATTTTTGTCCTAAGAGCTAAAAGAACGTATCACAAGTCATTGTATGACTGTGGGTGATAGCATTAAGCTAATGTTACATGGGATTTTAGAGGGGACAGATGTCTGGAGAGTGAATATCCAGATTTCCTTTTGCTCTGTCATCCCCCTAACCCTGTAAAAACCAGGCATTTCTGGGCCTTGCTCTGGCACGTTCACCTTCCCTGCTCTGCACTCACCCTCTGCCACAGCCTCCGTGGCCCACAATGTTATCATGTTTGCTGGTCAAGTCCAAGCTTCTCAAAGGCCTTAATTTTCCTCTCAAACTTGGGTTTTAAAGTTATTTTTACATTAAAATGTGTCAGCAATGAATATCACCAGAATTAACACGTTTTTTGCTTGGTGTCCATGTTAAACGATCTCACGGCGAGCTCTGCACGTTCCTGTCCCCGCTGGCACGGGCTGGGCTCACAGGCAGTGCCAGGGCGACCTGCAGTGGTGTTCCTGGGGCAGCATGAATGTCACCCATGTCACACTTACCCAGCTGTGCAGCCAGGAACCAGCAGAGCACCAACCCTGCCTTGCTGTGTCACACTGGTGAGTTTCTTGCAGCCCTCTGTCCTACTGTGCCCATTTTAAAAACGCCAGTGGCTCCAAACAAATTTTGTCTGACAACTGACAGCCGATCCACTTCTTAACAGGAAGGGATGGAGCATTTTAGGTTTTCCTTTTTAAAGTTCTGGTTCTGTAGTGAATTTGTTGCAGCACGGAACATACACACGGAATGATTTTAAGGAGAAAACTGGAATCCCAGCTGATGCTGCCGTGTTGACGGGCGGCAGCAGCTCACCTGTGGGGGCTTGTTTGTTTTCCCTTGGAAATGAGCGTGACCTCTGTGCTGTTAGTTCCACAGAAGTGATGCCGTGATGGTGCATGAGCCTATGTAAGCACTGGCCTTGCTCACAGCGCTCAGATTCTGGGTGAGGTTCAGTGGTGCTGCTGTCCTGGGGTCGGGATGGGGCACAGGGGGCTGGAGCCTGCAGATTCCCAGTGCCTGTGCCTCCCTCCCCCACCAGAAACAGCCCAGAGGAGGGAAGGGCTCAGGCTGGGATGGAAGCAAGAGCCCCACATGAGAGAGCTCAGGGGTGGAAGGCAGCAGTTCCTATTCCACCTGCAGCAACTGGGTGGGTGGAACCACCTGCACTCCTCTGCCCTGTGCTCTTTGCACATTACAGATGTTTACTCATTTAAAAAACTGCATATTTTTTCTGTGCAGGTGCCTCGCTTTCAGATTTTCCAGTTTCATAATACTGTCCCTAATGATATGATTTCCTATTAATATTCCTAATCTGATTCCCTAGTATGATTTCCTATTAATAAGGTCACTGGTTAGTAACATTCTGAATTAGAACTTTCCTTTACATGTGGTAATTGACACTTGTCAACTGAACAAAAAAAAAAAATTAATAAGTGCAAACCTTCTAAAACTGTAAAAAACACCACAGTAAGTAACTTTCATTTTCTCAAACACCCATTTTATCTTCCTCTTTTCTTCCCCTTTTCCCCTTTGGGGCTATGGCAGAGGAGAACAACAGATGGTTATCAGTCAAGAGTAACTAGGGAAACAGCAAAACCTGCCCCAATTGCTATGGAGACAGCCATTTCTGTGCTTGGTATGCACTATTTGTTACATCAGCAACCAGAGAGAGTTAAAAAAAGAAAAAAAAATGTTCTAAAGCACATGATATTGAAAGGAAATCTCGTGTTTGTGTGTATTTGTCCTTGCAGCAGGAGGAGTCTCCATGTTTGTTTGCCGCTCAAGTTTTGCTTTAAGCTGATATTTTGGTTATTTTGTGACAGCAGCATTTTGATTTCTGAATTAACGTAATACAAATACTCAGAGTAAATACTTAGTAATTTTCAGTAGTCTGGAGAATAATTATTCATAAGCAACTCTTCCCTTTCAAATCAGATATTCCTCCCTCCTTGAATTTAACAACCTGGCAGCACAGGTTGGGTATGAAAACTGGGGACAGAGAATATGAATCTGCCCAATTATTTCAGGCAGATGAGCTGTTTCTGCACAAAGCCTCAACCACAGCTTTTGGCAAAACCGCATCCTTAGGAAACAAAAAAAAGAGGAATTTTGGAACACTTGTAAAAATCTCAGAGTGAGATTGCAGCTTGATCACAACAGCTGTATCAGTCTTTTAAATTTTCTAATATAAGCAAGCTCTTATAGAGTGATTTTAGTGAAGCATAAATAAAGAGCAAAAATTAAATGGAAAAAATGCATTAAAAGCTACTTCGAAAGAACTTCACATTATTTCAATTTAATTGAATTTAATATTACCTCAAAGCACCATCGTTCCCCATTTATTTGGGCTTCCTTGTCAATTACTACAAGGACAAGGACTCTAGTTTGGTATGTGAGAATTTTTAAATAGATGTGTTGGTGTCACTTTCCTTAGATATTTTAATATTCTTGAAGTTACATAAGGGTAATAAATGTTATAGAATGTCTCTCTAGTTCTGACAGGTTATGGAAGAACTTAAATACTAGAGTGCAAACTTTACAGGAAAGGGATGACATAGAACCAGCAAGTCTGTATTAGAAACAAAATGAGAAAGGAAATGGACGGGAAATACGTTGTCCAAACAGAGGTTCTTTTGATATAATTAGCAAAATTAATTCTTTTCTAAAAATGATTTTATAATAATTTACAGTGCATTTACCTTCCTGTGAAATCACTATTGAAATTCTTTCAAATATTTTGGTGATACAATACCTTTAACATAGATATGTCTGGTTAAAAATGCAAGTCTTTCCTTAAAGAGGAAGTGGCTCCTCCCTAATTTTTTATCTGCAAGTGTAGATCCAATCTATAACAGTAGCACAGTAATTTTATATCAGTAACAGTAAACCTTAAATATGCAACTGTTATAACATTGTTTTTTTATGCTAAATGTGAAATATGAAAAAGACATTTGAACAGTATATATTACAGTAGTCATTAGTACTTTTATTTAAATATTTAACTAGATTTTGGGCAAAACATAGAAAGAGGTTATAGTAATTTAACTACTGTCACAGTATAATTAAAAAACAGATTAGCACATAAGCTCTGCAGTGGCCTTGGCAGTGTTTGAACATGGGAAAAAACCCCTTGCTGAATAAAGTACAAAACCTTGGATATAAAGTCCTTTATTGTTAAATGTTGATGCTTGAAGGGCCTCTTCTTTGTGAATGTGAGTGTGGCTAATTGCAGAAAAAATGCTGAAATTTCTTGTATAGTTGGTGTGCTGTGAAGAAATCTTGCTAGTAATACAAATGTAGGGTTTTAAACAGTAATTTTTTAATGTTAATTTTTAAAAATAGATCATTTCAGTTTTGGTAAATTTCACCCTGCGTGAATTCAATTCTTTAATATTTTAGAATAGTTTTGTGTTTAAAAAAAATATCTTAAAGCTAGTAAGATGATAAAATTACATCAGTTTTGTTGCTGGGGATTTCTCTCTCTCAAATGCATTTGAAAATTAAATATTCCTTATTGTTGTGAGCAAAACCTTCAAGGCTTGGTATTTAAAGGATTATTTCAAATGGCAAAAGAATATCAACCTTGTAAAACCCTACTCCTTCTAAATAGTATTTCACATTTAACTCTTAGTTATGATAGATAATGCATCAGTCTAAATGGATAAGGCAGAGTTAACTCTGTCAGGGAAAAGGTGTTTTAAACATTTAAAGTGGCATTTTAGTCAAGCCATAGATTCCCCTGTGATATAAATCTGTTAGGATGCAGCATTTTTTTCTCATTTTTTGAAGCATGATTTGTGTCTAAGTTGTTTCTTTTTTTCCTTTAAAACACCAATTTTAACTTTAAGTTTTATCAATATAATGTAGTCACATAATTTCCCTGCTTTTCAATAAAAACTGAGAGTAGTTATTGAGTCCACACTAGAGCCAAATTACAGTAATACATATGGTTTTATGTATAGTAGCTCTGCCACATGAAAGATATCTTTTCCTCTAAAGACTTTTATAAATTCTTGGACTGTTGATAAGCATTTGTCTGTGTCACACTCCACCTAAATCCCATTTGTCCATTCAATATTTTCCTTGCTTGAGTGCTTTGCTCTGTTCTGTGAGGTCTTCTGGTACTGCTGTTCTTATCTCTCGGCATTGTCTGGTTGCTAACTGCCTGTCAGGGAGATCTGGGATCCCTGGAGCCTCCTGGGTGGGGTCAGGGTGGATAATTCAATCCCAGGGGAGCTGCTGGGTGTCCCATCTCGGGATCTCAGCTCACTGACCTGTTCTGACAACATCACCCAGCCCAGCTCCAGGGTTTGGGTCTGCTCAGCTTCAGTGCTTTGTGTCTAATGCATAAGAGATTCAGCATTTAAACCAAACACTTCAGCCCAAATCAAAGTTAGGTGTCTGTGTAACTCAGCAAAATTTGAGTGTGTCACACTGCTCAGTTACTGTGGTTTCATTCATCCTTCAGCAGCTCAATATTTCTTTGTGAGAATGTTTTCTGGTCAGAGACGATCAAATCACTTGGTAGGTTTAAAGTCTGAGCCTAGTGCTGTATTCCTTCAAAAGGCAGAGTAAATGCAGGTATAAAAAGTGATTTTGTCCATGTATTTTTTAAATTGCCTTTGAAATCTGAGTTTGTGTTGTCTGACCTTTTACCACCAGTACGTTGTACTGCTACGTGCATAACAACTCATCTGTAATCTCAAGGAAAAGATTTTCTAGAAAGGCTATGAGTGCTAATAATAGAGACAAATAGAGGTGGCATTTAAATCTGAGTCAAGGCTTCTGCAGCCCAAGACCATTTCTAAAAATTCAGGTGAGGTGTGTCTCAGGTAGCTGATCTGTGCTCCGTGTGCCTGAGTGCTCTGTTCAGAATGGAGAGATAGGAGTGGTGTCACAATGTTCCTCAGGGAAATGTAGCTTCCACCTGTTCTGAAATACTGGGTTTTTTTCCTTTTTTTTTTTTTCTTTTTTTTTTTTTTTTTTAAGTTGAAATTTTACCTTCTCTGCACATGGCTGATTTTATTCAAGTAAGATGTTCTTCTCAACAAATATTAGGGATGTCTGTTCGGCCCCTCGAGGAGCTGCATGCACAGCCTGCCCACACTGGGTGTGTGAGCTGGCTGCTAGCCCTCATCACAGGGGGCTTGTTTTGTCTTCATAAGCATAGAAATACATGCTGAACACCTTTGGCTTTCTGTAAGACTTTACTTAAACTTTTCCCAAAACTTTAAACTTATCACTCTGTCTTAGAAGGAAGACATTTAAATTTAAACTCTCAAATTTCTAGTCTTGACTGAACCGCTCACCAGGGTGCTGTACAGATGCAGGGAAATAGGATTTCCATCCTTACAGAGAAATAAATAGGGAGGCAGAGGGTCTTAAAACCTAATTTTAAGACAACTAGCAGTTCTCTTCCTTTTGAGAAGAAATTCTCATGTTTCAATGCACATGTGAATGTTTTGGGGTGATAGATACCAGGAGACAAGAGCTCTGTGACAAAGGAGCATTAAACATGTGAGTCTCACCCCAGACTGTGAGGAATTGGTTCATGGACCACAGAATCAGGGTGTATCACTAATGAATATGTTCCCTATTTACTGACAGTGCTGCTAAGTGTGTGTCTTCTGAGCATTGAGAAGTTTCCCTCGCTGTGATCCTGTGCATCGATCACACACACTAAACCTGGTTGTTGGCACTGGCATGACTGGACCTGTGGAAATATGATTAAAATGGTCATTATGCTTTTTCAACAAAAATCAATCTATGAGAGTAACAGGGTTTTGGTTTTTTTTTTAAAAAAAACAATACCCACCAAGGAATCCTTTAATCAAAAGGCTTTGAGAGTAGCGCACCGTGGGTTTATTTGCTTATTTTAGTGTATTTGGCAGAAAAATCAATATCATAGTATAACTCCAATAAAAATCATGTAATATATAGTACTTCCCGTAAAAGGAGAGGGAGAGGTGATTCTCAAGTTGAGGCTCCTTTCTCCTCATCATGTTAGTATCTGCCAACCTTCTGCTTAATAAAGCTAAGTGTAAAGTACTTAATCATGCAGACAGCACTGTATTTAACTCATTTGAAGTTTATTCCTCTTCAAAATGCACCATCCCTTCTGTTTGAGCAACAAATTTCTGTCAATTAAACAGGGATATCAGGACAAGTCTCTTCAGCAGTCAGAAATAGAGAGGTTTTAGGATCTTTCGCAAGTGGTCAGAGAAACAGAGAGAACATAAATATTATGTATACATTTACCCAGATACGAACTCCTACACACAGAAAAATCCCTTTTGGAGGATTGTACATCCCAGTGTCTGTCAGTATTGGAGGCATTGCTGCAGTTTTGCCAAATTCACAAAGTTCCCCAAAGTTAGCTAGTGCTACGAGAAACCTTTGTTTGGGCTTTAGTGTTCCTAAGGATTTTAGTGCACCTCAGAGTGTGAGTGGGTTTTCCTGTGCTTTAACTCATCAAAAATACACTGTTCATTGACACAGACTACATCACAAACGGTGAGTTTCCCACGGTTGTTAAAGATGTACATATCCAGGATGGTCAATGTTAGCAGATCAAACTCAGTCTTTAGACGGGTTCATAAAGATTGTATTTGCTCTGTTTGTGCTTTATTGCTGTATAATAAAAAGATTGCTGCAAATGTCTATTTAGACCAAAAATTAGATACAGCAAATAATTGGAAAGTAGTTGGTGAAACTATACAACTATACTATACACGGGTGTAATATATTTGCTATAGTGGCATATATATGTTTTTAATAAAAATCAGACACTACAGTGTAATATTTGTATCTTTATTCAAGATACTTTACCCACATAGAACAAAAGGTCTCTGTCTCACCAAATCCAGAGTTTATGCTGTGCAAAGGGCAGTAACAGGTAGAGTCAGGAGCTTGCATTTTTTTTTTTTCATTAAATGCAGATATTTTACTTACATGTGACTAGATCTGTAATTTTATTTCTTTAAGTGTAAAATTTAAGGGATCAGATGTCAGAAAATGTAATCATTGAATTTTAAATTACAACTTTAATTCTTTTAAGCAGAGGAGACAGATGTAGCTGTCTTGCTGTATCCACATATATTGCAAAATACATTTAAATCATGTGCATACAGGGAGACAAATGAGAGAACTCCACCATCCAAATATTAAATTACACGTTTTGAAGCAAAATAGTGTTTTAAGTGTACATGTGTATAATGCTTTTTGTCACTGGATTGCTGTCCCTGATGCAGTTAGACAGAATCTGTATTTAGTCAGAAATCTTTCAATAGAAAGGGCTACCAGATGGGACCAGTAACAATGCAGAGAGGCATCGAACCACCACAGACATTTGGTGCTTAGAATAATAAAAAGACTATAAAATTAGATTAGTTGAGTCTAATTTGGAATTGGTATATTCCCTATGCACTCTCACAGCTCTTGGGTAGATAAAGCCTGAAGATTTAGTACTGCCAGGACAGAGGACTCCAACTTCCAGTAAAAGAAAAAACGGCATTCTGGGAGGTCACGGAGGGCAGCCCAGTGACCTCCAATGATTTACAGGCCTTTAGCTTAATGAAATTGTTTCAGTGACATGACGGTAAAAGCTCATAATGGATTGGATGCCTTAATGTAATGAAATTACTCCCTTCTGCCTTTAAAAAAAAAAAAAAAAAAAAAAAAAAAAAAAAAAAAAAAGAAAAAAAAAAAAAAGGGGGGGGAAAAAAAAAAAGGGCAAAAAAAATTTTATGNGAGGGGGAAAAAAAAAAAAGGCGCAATTAATATTTACTGAGACCTGCCAGGCTTCAGTGTGCGGGAGCGTGCAGCGCTGTCAGACAGCCGAGCAGCCCCGAGCAGCGTGGCAGCTGAGCAGGCGCTGCCAGGGGGTGGAGGGACACCTCGGTGACGGGGAAGCCCCAACCTGGCGCTCCGAGCCAGCCTTCATCCTCTCCCTTCCTTTCTGCAGGCAACTGGACAACAACCAGATCAGCTGCATCGAAGATGGAGCCTTCCGAGCCCTGCGCGACCTGGAGATCCTGTGAGTTGACTTGTGGTGCCGGGGCGGTGGGGGGGTGGCTGTCCCCGCGCTGCAGTGCTGGCCAGGCTGGGGGTTCCACAGCCTCGCTGCCCGCCTCGGCAGGTGCAATCTCACACTCGCCCCGGGCTGGCGTTGTTTGTCGCTAATTAAACCACAATAGCCGAGCCGTGCCTGCCGCTCGTGGGGAGCGCGGAGCTGGCCGCGCTCGCTGCTGTGTGGAGCGGCCGGGCTCCAGCGGCGTTCCCGTGTGTCCGGTGTGTGAGCCGCAGCCACAATCCTGCCCGGGGCTGCCTAGCAGGGGATGGCTGACAGGTTCATGGGCAGCGATATTACGGGATATGTGACCGCTGCCCCTAGACAAAAGCTGTTTCAAAGGTGTTTGGTATGTGAGAGGGAGGAGAGACGGGCGCTTGGCAGGCTTGTTCAGTGCAGTCATTGGCTTTTGGG
The DNA here is from genome assembly GCA_013399915.1 of Illadopsis cleaveri. NCBI lineage: Eukaryota > Metazoa > Chordata > Aves > Passeriformes > Timaliidae > Illadopsis > Illadopsis cleaveri. The sequence continues at coordinate 24,981 of VXBB01007099.1, read as the reverse complement.
GAGGATCCCTCTCCGAGGGCTGAAATAACACCACGTTGTGCTCTTCATGTACCACAAACTTTACACGTAGGCTGTTAAAGCTGCAGCACGTACTGAGAAAAGGTTTTGCCAGTGAAAGCTGACTCTACCAGAGAAGCAGCACATTAGATTTAGAACGCTGTCATTGTAATGTAAATCCAGTATTATCCTGAATTTGGTGTCTGAGCAGATAATTTGCTTATTACTAATAGTAACTTGTTCACTTAAAGACCTTTTATAGACTAGGTTTTCACAATATGAACTGCTATAAAGCTTTCCCTGTCACCCGAAAGTTAATCCTGCAAAGCTGAGTGTCAGTACTCGTGAAAGCACATAATTCTGAGCCGAAATGGAGGGGCGTGGGAAGGACACACGACCCCTCCGAAATTCGAACCCTCGTCATCCCCCGTGAGTTAATGGGAGAGCAGCCCTGACCCAGTGCACACCTTCCTACAGCAGGGAAGGCCTGCCCAGGCTGCTGCAGAGCTTGCCCTTAAATTACATGGGATGAAACAGCAAATGGTGGGTGGATAAAATAAGCACCTGCCTCAGACGCTGGTGGCACCTGGAGGCTGGGCAGTCACGACGTTGCCTTGGGCTCCTGAGGGGAGGCAGAGCAGCGGGGGCTGGAGAGGAGCGCTGTGCCCACACCACGGGGGTCTGAACACATCTAATAATGCACAGGATTGTTCCCGAGGGCTGCGGCCACCTCGGGCCGGTGCTCCAAGGACTCCTGCCCTCCGAGGCAGCAGCAGTTCAGCTTTCGGAGGGACCTGCTGGTGGCCGTGTCTGTCACGGCCCCTCTGTCTCCCTGTCCCCCAGGCTGGGACCCTGATGTTGATCAGATAGTTTGTGTTCATATTGAGCTAGGAGAAGGTTTTTGCAGAGTTTCTAATCTGGGAACTTGTGTTATCAAGAGTGTTGTTTGAATTCCATAGTAATAGCACTTTTTAGGAAAAGTAATGTGTTACCACTGTAAAATTTTGCTTCTCTGTCAGAATGGAAAGTCTGCTGTGTGGTGAAAGAAAAGAAGAGAAAAAAAAAAAAAAAAAAACTCCTCTAAAACTGGCTTTTTTTTTTTTTTAATGGACTGATTTTCTGTATCTGCAGAGAGTGAATCAGTCCTCCACAGACAGCAGACTGTGCTATAACTTTCACTAAATAGGCTGGGCAATAAATGGAGCCCTTTTTTGCAATACACAGAGTTCTGCAGGCTCTGCAGAAGTTGCTAGGAATGCATTCCTTCTCCCCAGGATGTAGTAAATGCTGAATTAGTTTATTTACCTCTCTGTTTTTAACTGGTTACTTCTATGCCAGTTATTTGTGGGTGGGAGAAGATGAGGACATACAAAATAGATCATAATCAGTTCTTTAGTCTATTTTTAATTTTCAGCACAGACACACTGCTACAGGAAAAAAATCAATATTAATTCTAAAAGATGAGAAAACAGATTGATAGTATCTGTTTCTAAACTTATTTTACTTGCAGTCAAAAAATGCGTGTGTTATACTTCCAACATAATCTGAATTTTTTCCCATGTTTTTATTGAAAGAAAGTCTGAGAGTTGAATCTATCAAAATAAATTTGCTAAATGCTCCAGAGAATATCATATCTTTAGTTTTAAAACAGTCATAAATGTTAAAATTTAAAGCGGTCTGAACCATCAAAGAACATTAACAAGTGAAACCAAATTTCAACATTTCAGACCCACTGTGTATTTTATGCAGATATATTTTAACATATAATGCAGTATGCAGAAAATATTCAGTGATTCTTGCAAAAAAAAAAAAATCTAATTATCTATTTGAACAGTTTGCCAGAGTACCAAATAATGTATTTTTTCCTTATCTTACTGTAATCTTGTGACCTTTCTGATATTCAGTGTTTCCATTCCTGCACTTTTCTCCTCACACACGGCCTGTCTGCAGAATTCTAAATTTTGTCTATAACTCAGGGCAGAGCCTTGCTCAAAAAATAAACTAAGAATAGTTTCTTTAGAAACACTTTGGCTTCTGGATTGCACATTTCATTCACCTTGGGCTCCTCAAAAATCATGACTGCAAGGAGCTTGGTGATTCAGTAGCTGTAGGAAGAGAAGGAATTTTGGTGCAGTTATCCTTCAAAATGCAGGGCACGCCATGACCCGTGTGACTTACTTCTTCTTACCAACAAGTTGTTTTCATTTACTATTCTCATTTTCTTCTTTTGCGTTATAAATATGTTCCCGTGCCAACTGATAGCACAGAGGCAGAGATGAAAACAAGACTCAAGTTTGTGCCTAACTGGAGTGCTTGGTGTGGGGCAGGGGGTTGTGAACTTGAGCTGCAGCTCCCAAGGCAAACGTGCTCTTGGTCACTGCTGTGTTCAGGAGCCTGTGGGTTCCAATGCCACAAAAAGCGTCACTGGTTTTATGGCCTGACCTACATAGACCCTAAAGCAGGTGACGAGTCCTACTGCTGATCCTGAGTTTTGGGTCAAAAGATGCAAAAATGTTGACTATGAAGTGCTTTGGTGCCTTCTCTTGATTGTCTTTGCCTGTTCAGCAAGTTGAAGATAATGTCTGAGAAATGACCTGCAGGACTGATGGACTTATACATCCTGTCCTGGTAGTTCTGCACTGGGGCTGACTTTGTTCATTCTTGTCACAGATATTCTGAACAGATTCCCGGGAAGGGCTTGGTTTCTATCTGTTGGTAAAATGGGGAAATTTTCTTGTTGACATAATTCCTGTGTCCCCCTTTTTATAAGATGATAAAACATTTTTCAGTGGATTTGGTATTGCAAAGACGTGGAAAAGCGTGTGCAACAATTGAAACAGCAATAAAATGTAAAATGGGCATTATTCATAAATGCGTGGCAAAAGTTATTAACTGTCTTATGACTTGTTGGCATAGAAATGCACAGAAGGGTTGAAGAAAATAGGTGGGAAACCTTGGCTAATTAAAAATTTTTTAGTAGGAGAAGGTATCTGCTCTGCTTAATTTTTACTTACGTCCTGTGGCAATATCTGGCAATAACAGTATTATTAAGAAATATCTATTACTGTAGCTGTAAGTATGATTAAAGGTTATTAAAAAAACCCTCAAAACCAAACCAAAACCCCAGTGTAGTCTTCAAAATGATCAGCTACTATTCCTTGTGGTGTGACAATATGCTGTTCATACACTTTGTAGGGTAGAAATTAGCCCATGGTTTTATTACCAAATGCCCAAAATTATGAAGGATATGGGATGAAACACATCTGGGGTTCAGAATTTCACCTCCAGTTTCTTAGGACACATGAATAAAAAGAATTAATTTCAAGGTGGTTTAACAAGCTCAAACTGGATAAACTGGTAATACTGAGTGCTTGAGCATACTATTGTCATTAGACTGGGAGGGCTGAACCATTTTTCTCAGTAAGAAACAGAATTCAGTTTAGTAAAAAGTCCATTAATTTATTTGTCATTGTTTTGTCTCTCTGGGGTAACTGGAAAATTGTGCGGTGGCATGCAGTTGTACTGTGTGGACAGCACAGAAAGACTTACGAGTCACTGTTGACAACTTAGATGGAGTATTTTCCATTTTTTTTATATTGTAAAAGCTGTTTTTCTCCTGCTTTATAATGATAGCGAGAGGGTCCAGAGCTTGGACACATTTTGTATGTTGCATAAGATTTTATCATACCAAGAGCTAATCCTAGGAGGCCCGTGGGTAGTATTCTGTTAAAGAAGGCAAACAGGTTCTTGCTGTACAGAGCTAGAATGATTTGGGGGTTTGTTTGTTGTTAGCCACATTAGTTGTAAGTCGTTCATATCCTATGGCTGAGTCTGAAAATCCTCCCTCCTGAGTTTCACCTGGTTTTGGAAGGAATGAGCACTGACTGCCGTTGGGTCCACACGTGCTCAGGGATCCACCAGTCCACTTTGGGTGTCACAGTGTGAAAAATCATGCCAATTCATCCACAAGTAATAATGAAAAAGTGCAAGTATAGTCATCCAAATATTTGTGACTTCAGTTCCAAATAAGCCCTACATATATTATGTTAAAAAAATAATTTCTTCTGGTTGCAAAATGTCATAAAGGTTAAGAAAAATGCACCACCTTTCCTTTCCCAAAATCTTAAAGTAGTGGGAGAAATTTAAATTGTTCTGTCAGTGTTTGTATGCAGAACCTTTTCTCTCCAAATATTACTCTTTTTCCTGCTCCATGACAAACCCACAAAACCACAAAGCTGCAAGGGCTGTGCCAGTGTTTTCGAGCTCCGATTCGGCCCCGAGCCGTATCCGGTGGGACACAGCCGGTCTGTCACACCAGCCTGGCCTGCAGCCCTATTTCTGTGCATTGTCTGCCACATCCAGGCATTGCAAACATTTTACCAGTGGGTAAAACCCGGGATTATACCTGCTGTCCTTGTTTGGATTCAATATGTTCCTGTTACAAACGATTCTTTCATAAAAGGTTTAGTCTGTGCAATGTCATGGATGAGTGTGCTTATACTGCACACTGCCTTTTGTCATAGCAAACTTTTAAGAACTTTTCTGAACATGAATCAGTATTTTGTGCTACAGCCAGGGTTTAATTGTTCCTAGGGCTGCCTCTGTACGCTGAACATTCAGTTATGTAGTCAGTTTTACTTATTTGCAAAATGCTATTCTGGGCATGTCTTAACTAGATAGAATATTTTTATTTGCTTTCACAACCTGGAGAGACAGGGAGCGAAAGTCATGACATATTTCTAAATATATGAGATGTCATTGCTTAATGAAAGCCTGAAAATGCCACACAAATGTGATTTTCTCCTCTGTTTTGCTGGAAATTACAATCGGTTGAGGCAATCAGGATCGAATTTGAACTCTGTAAATCATGTTCCTATAACTGATACAAAAATGCCTAAATGCAGTAATGAAAATGAGAATTCTTTGTCAAATGATGTGCACAGCTAGTTTACTTACACTTGAGTACAGTGAAATTTAAATTATTGCAGTTTTTGATTTATGTTTTTTGTGGTTTGGGTTTTGGGGCTGTTTTTGGGTTTGTTTTGTTGGTTTGTTTGGAGTTGTTTTTTTACCCGAGGTTGTATATTACCTCAAATGCATGCAAATTAATAAAAGCAATTTAAAACCTTTACTTATTTCATCAGTCAACATGAAAAAATGATATGTGTAATAAAAAGTAATGGAAGGGAGTAACCACTGGCAGTGTATGAGTAATTGAAGTATGTACCTGCTTGGTAAAATGAGGTGAAAAACAAAAACAAGGAGTTTGGCATTTTTAGGAGTATCCACAGTTTCCTATGTCGAGCTTGTCTCACAGATAATCAAGTTATGCCAGAGGAAGTCAGCAGCTGGTTTGGCAGTAGAGAAATAGTGTGCCCAGAGTATGGAGGTATCAGTAGACAGATGGGAATTTCCCCTTCTTTTCACTCTGTTATTTATTAGACTGTCCCTTAGTTTCTTCTCTTCCCATTCTTCCTGCCTCTTGTATCGCTGTCGGTCTGTAAGGGAAGGAGAGATGCTCCCAGAGAACCTGGCTGTGGTTGCTACAAGGTTTCAGTTACATAAGTAGTCAGAGATAAGATTAACTACAGAATTGCCTTTTTCAGGTGAACTTTTAGAAAGTGGAGTGCCTCCCCAGTTGACCCTAGGGAAAGGAGATGCATAATCAGTGTAACAAGTTGATTGAGGGAAGATGGGGTGCACACATGGTTGCTTGATAAGAAATGTTTTTATTTGCTAATGCATGTCCGTGGGAGATCTGGTGTCCCTGCTCAAGATGTGGAAATGAAATCTGAGATAACCTCTGTTGTACAGCAGATTACAAATGGGAGGTTGGAAGTACGGCATGGTGAAAGGAACACTATCCAGATGGCACCATGGTGACAGGCTTTATATCAAAGACCAGCCAAGACAAAATAAGAGTGGCTAAGAGAGGGTCTCTGAAAATCACTGGTGCCTGTTACAGATGTAATGTAACTCTCTTTATGGGGAGAATATATTTGCATAAATTCATTGATCAATGATTTTGCTAATCCTGCCGTATTCCAGGCGTGTCCTCTCAAATTGATGAACATTTCTATCAGTCCTTGGTCTGAATGCCTAATTATGTTACATATTTAGAAAGATGGATTTTTCTCTTCCTGGAGCATATGTAGTAGTTGAATGCTGTGCTCATTCTCCTTCCCTGCCCCATTAGGTTGGAGGGTTTTTTTCCTTTTAAGAATAGCCTGGAGCCGTAGAGGCTGCAGAACGTATCAAGATAAGAGCAGTGGCAGGTTAGAATTATTCGTTTCATGAATCACTGACCAGCATGCTTTTTGAGGAAGCCCAGTTTTATGGGTTGTGTCATTTAAACCTGGTGCTGCAGTCGCTGCTCAGAGAGAATCCAAAGTCAAAACTCCAGGAGATAGAGAGATTTCTGGCAAACCTTCTCACCCATGATATTAATTGTTTCATTTGCATGCTCTGCTCATCTTGTGACCTGCCCTCCCTCCCCTTTGACTAATATAGTTTCTTCGTCAGTAATATAAAAGATGTAGAACAAGCATTTTGACTGTTGAAAGTCAAATGAATGTGAACGACTTAATCCAGAGGACACTCAGCTGAGTATTTAATGCTGATGTGCAGCTCAACACCTTAACCAAGAGCTGAGCTGAAGACTAGGATGGAATAAAACTCCTTGCTGCTGAAGTTGAGGTGATGAGACGCTCCTGAGGAAACATGACGAGCTCAAGGTGGATGAGCAGTCATTGTGTGCCGTACTTTGCCGTCGCTGTTTCTATGACTCCCCAGAGCAGCAGGATGACGATGCTCTGCACATGCATCTGGGAGCTGGCTGTGGTTCTTTTGGCACCAGTGCAGTGACTGGGGCGAGGCTGCATGTGTGTGCACCACATGTGTGTTCCAGTGATACCACTGTCAAATATCCCTGGATGTTCTCAGCCCTCCTGTGACACCATCCAGGCTCCAGAGCTGGTGGTGTATATGGGAACTCCTGCCTCCTCTGGGCTCAGTCACAACAAAGAAAAATGATCAATACAAAAAAACATTTCAAAACACGTAACTGTTCCCCTTCTTATTTTCTGTGTGCAACTAAAGGCATTATTTGTGATCAGTAGGAGTGTAGATGGTTTGTCCTTCTCAGAGGTTGCTTTTGTCCCTCTGCTGTGCTAAGTACAACGTAGACAAAGGCTCTGAGCTGTAGCCAGACTTTATTCAAGGGAGGACTCAGAAGCCTGAAAAGAGAGAGTAAAACTGTGATGGGAGCCCTGTATACCAGGATTGTTAAGCTCCCAATTGAAGCAAGATGTCAGATATTTTACCCTAAATTGTAGCTGCAGGGACCAGGGTACTATGTATTACATATTACTGGCATTATCCAATATTTTTAGCTAGGACAATAATATTGTGCGTGTAATACATTAGAAATCAAATCATTAATATGTATGTAGTTACCTTGGAACTGCTTGAAAATGAAGTAGGTAACTATATCTCCACCTGAAAAAAATGCATTAGTAAAACCTGCTTCTGATCTAAAGATCAAATAGTGTCTTTTTTCTTGCTGTTCAGAAGGTTATGCATATAATGTAGGTATATATGTGTGTATATGCGATGAGGAGAGCATTTTAAAATTAAGCTTAAATCAAGAAAAATAACTTTAAAAACTTAAAGGAATAAGATTAAAATAAATTAGATTTTATTTACGTAGCTTATCTAGTCCTGGATTTAAGAAAAAAGAAAATTAAAGAGCTGCTTGAAAGATGGAAGTATAAAATAATGTCAAAGTCATTTGAAGACAAATAATCACAATTTCTATGTTAATTAAGTTATCATAAATGAAGCAATTTCATGTTAACTGGTTCAATATTTTTGAGGCAGAATTACATTTCTAACGTTTCTATTTTGGGGTGAATTTAGTCTTTATGAGTGATTGATGGCCGTGCTTGGGACATCTGCACATCCTTAGAAACAAATCTAAAAATGCTGTAAGGCCATCCAGAAACCTTTATTATGATGTACCATGTTGCTGGAGTGTTTTAGAGATACCTGAGAAAATAGCTTGGTCAGTTGAAAAAGCATCAATGGCTACATAAAGCCATTGAGGGAAACAATGTTCAGTTTTGCCGTTGATATCTTAAATTGCTTGTATCCCCCTTGTCTTCTCAGCACTGGGTGGGGTGAGGCTCTTGGTCTGCAAGCACTGGACTGTTGCTTGGAGTGGGGTTGATTTGAGGGTAAAGAGAACCCAGAGGAAGCCAGGCTAACGGCTGTGCTGGAGGGGTGAAGCAGCACAGACTGGGCAAGGTCTCTGCGCGCCACCAGAACCTTGGGTTGTGTGTGACACCAGCAGGGCTTTGTTGGGAGAAGAGAGTGTGGGGCAGGGTCCGTGGTTGATGGCTCTCAGCGCTGGACTTGGCTGCTGCGGTCGATGAATTGCCGCAATGCAGCATCTCTGCGACGGCGCTTTGGAGGCCGCCAAAGCCCCTGTTGGTGCAGGAGGCGGCCGTGGGCTGGGCGGGCTCTGAGGAGGGGGAGCCCACGCCGCAGCACCCACGCTTCCTACTGGCTCCTTGGGCAATTCCAGCGGTGTCTTAAAAGGGTTGGGTCCATCTCGTCTGCGAGACATCCCATCTTCCCATCCGCGGGAAGGGCGTTCGGAGCCAGGTGAGGCACTCCAGCCGGAACGGGTAGGACAGACCCTCCACAATGGCAGGTATATTTTCTTTGGGGTACATGCAGAGATACAGCCATGTGTGGTGAATAGTTGACTCCTTTTATTTAGCTACTGCTCACGTTTGTAGAATATTCCTGAACAGATCATGGGTGCGTCGAATTTTTTCTGCGTGTGTTTTAATTTGTGCTTTTTCACTATGTGGACTGGAGGCAAATGATACACTGTGAGTATTTGCTGTTCGGATTGTTATGGTTTCTTATGCGTATTGCATGAATATAACCAGGTATTGCTTCTCGTGGGCAGGTGGAGTTTGGGAGAAACATAAAAATTGGAAAGATAGGCATTTTTAAACGTATTGACCTTTTTCTTGTGTGATACACACAACCACTGTCTAATGCCTTATTAAAATAAAATCCTGATGGAAAGCAGATCCCTTTCCAGCTTCACCAAGAAACGTAATTGCCCTTGTCTAGAAACTATGTGTAGTCTTTGTTCTTTTGAAGTCTTTCGTTCCTCTATAAATACAACTTTTCCTTAACAACTGCTCATACATGCAAGTCTAAACTCACAGAATGTGTGTGTATCATACATTCTCTATTTCATTCATGTGGATTTGTATTAGCCTCTATTTTAGCCTTAATTTCCAGTGTGGATGAATTGCTGAGGGGGGCATCACATATCGTTAGAATATAAAATTATTCCACAAATACCTTTTCAGTCTCTTGCACTTTGGGGAGGCAATTTTGGAAGTTAAGGTGAAGTGTTCTCTCTTTAAAAGATTTGCTTGTTTTCCTTCCTCTGCTGTCCAAAGCCAGGAATTGCCTATGCGGCTCTGTGCCGCACCATGGCCATTGTCCTTTCACTGGAGCTGTGGAAGATCTCTTCCTGCTGCTCTCTCCCAGTGGGAATGCCAATAGCCTTGGGAGCTGAGGGACAGATGAGGCACGGAAATCAGAGTTGCTGCTCTGGCCAGAGCAATAAAGGGGCATTATTTTGTCTGCAGGACCTGCTGGTTCTGCCGTTGGCAGAAAATTGAACCCAGGGATTCTGGCAGCCCCCTCTCCGTGGATTCCCATTGCCGCCTCTCACGAGGCATTGGTAGAACCTTTCACACCGACGTTGGCTAAGCTGCCAGCAGTGCCGTGTCACTGTGGGGCTGGTGGCTCGTCCCCCTTTGTTCCCAGCAGGCCCCGCAGGCTCCCGCAGTCAGTCCCGCAGGCGCTGCCGCATTGCGGCACTGAGGCGGCCACAGGCTGGCACAGGGACCATCCCAAGGAGGCTGGGAGCAGTATGGAAGGCTGTGTTCATTATAAGAGTACATGCTGATACCATAAAGCTGTAGCATTGAGGCTGCAGTGTACTCAGGACAGGACAAATTAAAACACGGCTTTGAGGAATGATACCGTTCCTGTCTGATCCAATGTTAATCAATTTCTTCAGAATGTCTTTTGGTGAAGTCCCGTAAGGAAATAGTAACGCTCAGCTGACTGGATGCTGAAACGTTTTACCTTGGAAATCTCCATCATTAAAAGCCATCAGCCCGAACAAATGATCAAAGTTGCTTGCTCCTTTCAAATTTTGGAGTTGAACTGTGTTAGTTTGAATTGGTTTGTGTTTATAAAACTGTTTTAGCTTCAGGAAGGACTAACCTGAAACAACTCTTTAGGCAGGGACCTGAGAAACTGCTTTATTTTGCTGAGGAGCTGATGCAACAAATTTAAGGTTTGTATAATGTGACTTCATGCTGTTGATTCTTTTTCCTCTTTTCCTTAAATTCACTCTGGTAGCCTTTCAAACCTCTGTATGCTTTGAGAACCCAGTCCTGTTTGCATTGATTTTGTCAGGAGCAGCACAGAATCCATAAACCACAGTTCCTGACATGTATGAAGTTGGGTGACATCAAAAGCCTTGTTTGGTATGAGAGATCTCTGTATAACCTAAAAAAAAACCCCAAAACCATCTCTACTTATATTAAAGTGAAATAATTGTATTGTAAATTTGTTGGATTACTCAAATTGAACAAGAGGTTTTCAAATGAATCTACAAAACAAAATTTAGGGGAGTTTAAACGGAATGCAATTGTATTTTTGATTCCTGTGGTTCCTGTGAAAATCTGTGCCTAAATAAATGGATTTCAGGGACTAGATTCACTCCCTGCTGAAATGAGCAGTGGGATTTGCTCTGGCTTCAACAGTGTTGGTCTGGGTATTGTGACAATAGGACTTGTTCCCAGTGGTTCTAGGCAATAATATCAGCCCTGAAATTTGGTACCATAGAGAAACATCAAAACCACCCTAATGATGCAAAAGATAACTCCGTGTTCTCAGAAATACTTTTATTTCTTTTAGTCCAAATCAAAATTCTGGATGTAATTGGGACTTAGAGCCACAGCAGGCATTCCCAATACAGTGAACTGAAAATTGTGTAGCCTTTGGGCAAAGACCTGAGAAAATGTCTTGATTTAAAAAAAAAAAAAAGGGAAAGCCAATGTTTCATTTGCTATTTTTGAGTTTAGAAGAAAAACTCATTGGAGAATTCTTCATTGAAAAATAAGGCAGTGGCAGAATAATTTCAGCTTGCATTCTCTTGTCTTTGCACCAATGCTTTTATATTTCAATTCAGGCTGAACGGAATTTGTATTTTCTGCCTAGAATTAAAGTGCCATGTAAAAGATTGAAAAGCTGATTGAAACTTCTCTAAAAAGCTTTTTCAACTCACATGAGGCATAAATGTTAGAAAGAATTGGGAGATGCAACTGGTACATGTATTTTGTACAGCTGATGGGGGTGATTTGATTGTATAGGAAAATAGCAATGTCTTTCTGTGCACAGAAAGAGCAACTTCCTCTAGGGGAAGCAATAAGACATTTCATCCAAGACCATGTGAATGACATTCTTGATTTAACATCTAAAGAAGTACACAACCTAAATTTGTACCCACTTTCTCTGTGTAAACTTTATTATGTTTTCTATTACTTTATCCTGTTCTCTGCTTTATCTTGTTTTGGAATATTTTATTTATTTGGGTGTTGGTGTAAGCAAGTAAATTCACGTATAATGATATGTATGTGCATATCTAACATAAATTCATGGCTAAAGGTAACACCTGAAAGGCTTGGCCATACGTCACCAAAATCCTTAATTTTGCTCATGCTTGATTTTTTTCCTGGCCTCTTGCCCATTTCCACTGATTCCTAGTCCCAGTCTCTTTAATTGGATGGTTTGTCCAACATTTTCTTGCTGCAAGTCCACTTTTTCCCTCTCCCCTGCTCTTAACCTCAGCTCCTGAGCTTGCCCATCCCAGAGACTCCAGCCAAGGCACAGCCAGAGTCCAGGAAGAATTAATGCAGTAATTACAGGATTTAAGTTAATATGCCCTGAAGTTACCACTGCGGGCAAATGTGAGCATCCTTGCCAGGTTCTTGCCAGGTGACAAAACAGGCATTTTAAACAAATAATCTGTTATTATAGTAACTCAGTTTCCCTAAAGGCTGATGTTTTTGAAAGGAATCTCACTCCTTCAAGGGGAAAAAAAATCTGCCTTAAACATCTGGCATTTATAATAAGCTTAAATAGTTAAAATCTGACAGTTATATCCAAATTAAAATTAGCCACAGAATAGGAAGAACCAGACAATTGTAGCAGTAAACACTGTCGACAGTTTTGTGCATAATTCTGTGCTAAGCTTATTTACTTTATTTTTTCCATGTATTTCTAAAACGAAGGTTTTCTTTCCTCTGTATCCTTGAGATATTCATATTTCTGATGTCAGCCTCCCAAGTTAACGATGCTGGAGCCTCTCACGTTGCTGTGATGAGAACATTTGTGAACACATTGTCAAAAGACTAATACTAGAACAGAAACCACAAATTGGCAACCAGTTATTTTTATTTCAGTGGCTTCTCCGTGTCACCTGGAGACTATTTAGGCCATTATTTGCCTGGGCTAACGTTGTGTTTAAAAATAGCGCTTGTCTGGTGCCAACTCATTTTAGAGTTGGGTACAAATATTGAGACAAACCCCCAGCTGTTACTGCTTGTGCTGCTAATTTGAGGTGTCAGCTCAGAGCTCTGCTGCTCCATGTCAGTGAATAAGGCCCCTTGTGAGATCATTATGTTTCCTAACAGTGCCGAGTAACGGATTAATCAGTGCAGCATCAGTTGCTTCCATTATCTGCCCACATGGTAGTTGTGGGCTTTAACTTAAACAGTCTGTGGTGAGATCAAGGAATCGAGTACAAGAGGCACTCAGGGCTCACCACAGCTCAGAGGAGATGCAGTGGAGTTTTGGGCATTGACTAACTAGCAAACCTTGGATGCCTTGAAAGTCGAGGGTGACTGCACTCAGTGCTGAGGGATGGAGTGCCAAAGCCACTTTGCTTTTTCATCAGAGGCCATAAGAAACAGTAAATATTTAATTCAATGCAGATTCCTCCTGACCTGTGTGAAAAATAGCTCTTTACAGCTATTGGAAACATAGCTCCTTTTGCCCTGCAATCTGAAAGTTAATTACAAACATTAATTATGGCAGCGCATGAAACTCAAGTCTTGGGTTTATTACTAAATATAGGTTTAGATTCACTTTTTGGAATTGCTGCTGTTAGTTTTATTGGGTGCTGTATGAGGGCTGGAGGGAGTCAGAAGTTGTCATCCACTGTCCTTCCCTGGAATTGAATCCAATGCCATTCCTGACAGGGATTCATTTAGTATTTTGTTACAGGCTTCCCTCCCCGTGGCTGCACACTCTGGAACAGCTCTTTTCTGTATTTTTCCTGTTCTTATTGCAAGAAACATTTTCCCAATATCCAATGAAAATCCCTCTTTCTGAAATTTCAACCTGTTACTGTGTTGCTTAACCCCTGTGTGCATACAAGGAACAGAGGATGTCATATTTCCTTGCAGTGGCATTTTATGGAGGTTTCAAAGTAAGTGATGTTAATCTGCTAACACAGAGGTCTAAGGTGATGGCACTGTTAGTGCTAAATTCTGCTGCTGGTGCAGCTCCCAAATTCATGTTTCAAACAGACCCTAAGATCCTCCTTTTATGTGCATAAATACTGATGGTGATGTCTAATCCTGCATGGGCTCAACAGTTTCAGTCCACATGTACACTGGGAAAAGATTCCTTCAGTTTATTTACTGACACTACACACACTGATATCCCCTAAAGCTTTGAGATTTTGTATAAGTCATGTTTCTGGCACTGCCAGGGACAGAGTGGTGTTGTCTTCTGAGTTTCACTGGCAACTGAGGCAGAGCTGTTCAGCTTGCTTGTTTGGGTTTTTTTTTGCCTCACTTCACCCACTTCTGAGTAGAAGTAACATTATCAAAAAAACTCTTAGCATGAGAGGCTTAATTATGCTTGGAGATGCCTTGGTTAAGTCTGAATTTCCTGGTCTCATTTAGTGTATGTATAGCTGCACTGGGGATAAGAGCTGGGAGCCATGGCAGTGGTGGGAGAAGCAGTCAGTAATCAGGGACTATGACAGTAATTCACTCCTGGGAACGTTCCCAGCCTGCTACACACCATTTGTAGCTATCCATTGCATGCACATGGATAATAATCTTGCATTAGGCCCAATTACATGGTGTTATGGACACACAGCACGGGGATTACACACCCAGCCAGGAGCACCCCATGACAGAGCAGTGGGATAATTGGAGAAGACAGAAGGTATAGTTAGTTGTTCGTGCTGCCAGTGCTGCAGGGCCTGGCACAACTCAGCCCCTCCAGCCTGCTCCCCTTTGCTTTGCTGCTCCCTTTCAGTGTCTCACCTTCAAAACCCAGGTTTATCACAGGGGAAGGTAACCCAGCACCACCTTTTCACCATGTGTTGAGAGAATTTTGGGTGGGAAAAGGAACTGAACATCCTTGTTTAACTTAGTGTGAGGCCCATGGACCCATTTGGCCTGTGCTGCCAGAGAAGGGCTGGAGTTTGTAGGATTCCTGATCTCAAATCCTGTGTGTTAGAAACCTGGAAAGAACCTACGCTGCCCAAAACCAAAAGGCATTCAAACCCAGCAATAATCCAGTACACGAGGTGGTGCCTTTGCAGATCTCTTTCTCCATTTACCTATCAGTAAATGGGTCTGAATTTTTCTGTCTCTCTGAGAATTTCACAAATGCTGTGGTGTCCCATGGTCAGCCAAATGTGACACAAAAGCAGCCTGGTGTGGATCAAAATCCTGAATGGCCAGCACAGCAGGCCTCTAGTAACTATGGAAGATGCTTATTAAGCCTCAGGGGAAAGTGTTTTCTCAATTTGAATGAAGTTTGAATTAAAATTTCTGTTTGTTTAGCTGTTTTGCTAATCAGCTGCAGATGTGGAATGGGAAGGAAACCAGTCCCTGTTACTGGCAGGTAGCAAAGGGCATCTTCAGCACCCAGCAGGTGCCCCTTTCTCCCCTGCCCCTTCCAGCTGAATCTGTTCAGGTTGAAAGAAGAAGTATCACTGTGGCTTGTACTGCTGCACATTATGAAAATGCCTTGTGCATAGAGAAATGGACATCTGCAAAGGTTGTTTTTTTTCTCTTTTGTCAATGATCAGCTGGGATACCAGAGAGTTTTTTAAGCTGGGATGTAGCAGGTGGTATTGTCATCAGTGTTGTGTGTTAAACAAAAAAAACCAACCCTCCTATGTATTTTCCAACTTGAAGTGTGACTGGAGAACATTAGGACAGTCACTTTTTACGAAATAGTTAATGTTTCAGATATTTCTGTTGTGTTGTGTAACATTTTCTGTCAGAGGAGATCTGTTTGGTGCTAAACCAGATTAGAGCATGTGGCTGTGTTGTCATGAAGGTGTGATTTCAGATGAAGAAGTTGACAGGCATTCTGATGTTTATTATATGCTCTTAATTATTTTAATTGAATTCTAAGTAGGGAAAGCAAAATCTTTGTGTTGTCTGTGATTTACAGAACTGAGATTGAATATTGACCTGACAGCCTGGGATTTCTGCTCTCAGAATTACTCCAAGGGACCTGAAAGGGTGCTTAGAGTTTCTGAGTTTTTAAAATGAAATACTTGTATTATTAGTGGGGTTCAAAATTTAAGTAGTTTCCTTTTTTCTCAAGACCTCTGCCATAAAAGTTGTGTGATTTCTTCTAGAATTAGGAGTATTGTTTTTTTCTGACTCTAATCATTCTTGTGCAAGGTGGAGAAAGGTATAAAGGATAATGCATTGATATTATTGAAAAAACCACAGACATGCCACTCGATTCTGCAGGTTGGTGATTTTAATGTACTTACATTGAGTCTGGAATTACCAGCTCTGTGTCAGGGAACTGCAGTGGTGTTCATGAATTTGGAGCAAGTCAGAAGAGAACAAAAACGCAACTGCATGGAATTAAATTTACACCAAAAGTTTGAGGAAGGAGATAAGTAATTGTTTTCAAATCGTGACAGGATTGCAGACTGAGCACTCTTTCCTTTAGGAAAATACTGATTAGTAGGGGCTATAAATCAGCCTTATTTTTCAGAAGGAGGAAGGCAGCTCCACACGTGCATGTAGCCAGTTTGGGGGACTGGCAGAGCAGTGATTGAGGAGAGCAGCTCCTCTGAGGCTGTAAATTGGAGTCAGTGGGACTCTGACAGTTCACCCTGGTGGAGGATGTGCCACCTCAAAGACTGCTGATCTCACGTTATGCATCTCCCAAGTAGTCCTTGGAGGATCCTTAGGGCTGCTGCAGTCTGCTTCTGCTTACCCTGCAAGATCTGACAAGGATCACAGCCCAAGGTGGGAAGTTGGCTGGCATAAATAATATTGTCTATAAGCCCAGGTTCCTGAGTCAGCATTTTGGGTGTGAATAGTTTACAGGGAGAGGACTTCCAAATGAGAGGACAGTGCTTTTTCAAGGGTTCTGGAAGAGGTGGGAGGTTTAAGGCTGAGGGCCACTCAGCAGTGTGTGTGTCCCCAGATGATGTTGGAGGAGTCAGAAGATTCTGGAATTCCTATTTCTCACAGCTTCCTGGTATTTACGAATCTCTTTCTATGGATTTGAATTTTGGGTGGATCAATCTGAGACTAGGACCTTGGCGCAACCAGCAGACAACTGGGGCATCATATATTATTTTTCCCTCCATGTACTAAAAATGCTGCTGTCTTGTGTGTTCACCCCTGTCAGGACACATCTCTTAAAAAAATCATTGCTGGGAAGGAATCATGTGCCTGATGAAAAGCTTTGCAGGATGTCTCTAGAGTACATCTAGCACACGTTCCCATTGCAGAGTTCCTGCTGCCTGGGAGCTGAGTGCTGTGCAGCCAGAGCAGCAGGGTTAAATCCTGCAGCTGCAGCTGGGCTGTAGTGCAGACAGTTCACTGGCAATTAGTGCCCTTTGCAGTGTTTGGCCTCCTCTGTTCTGAAATAATTGCTGTTATCATAGATGTTTTATTGCCTTCATTATGGTTAACATTTAAATATCAATGAAATAGTATTCTACTAAGTTATCTGTGCAGTAGCTGTCTGCTGGAGTTATCCCTGGAATTTGTGTTTAAGGAGAATATTAATTCAGCACTGATTTAGGGTTCTTAGAAAGAGGGTTATGTATTTGTCAATGAGCTATGGGAAACCTTTGCTTGTTTGAAAATAAGCAAGTATTTGAAATCTTTGCAAAACCTGAGCTACTCTCATTTGATATCCTGTGAGCAGAAATGCTGTGTGATATATTTTAAGAACCTCTAAAATATTTTTGAATCATCAAGTCAGACAGTAACGGGTGACCTTTCTGGATGCAGATGAATTGCACTGGGAGGCAGGGATGTGCTCTCTGCCCTCAGTGCAGAAGGAAGCTCACAGTCACAGCCTGTTCTGCCTGAATCCAATCCACATCCTCCAGGAATCAATAGAAAAATCTCTCTTGAATTCCTCTGGCCCCCACTGAGTCCTGTAGTGCTGTGTGTGACTGATTCAGACGTCAGCTATGTCTGTGATTTAATGTTTGTGACTTTACGTGTGGCTTTTATTTATCACCATCCCAGTGCATAACTCATTTTAAAGCAACAGACAACTTAGGCAGGGGGTTGTTTACAGGGAAAAAAATGGTGGTACAATTATAAATTCCACTTCTGAGCCCTGTTTGAACTTGCCAACCTGTAAAGAGCAAACACATACAGATACTGAAGGGTGGGTGTGTTGATGTATATATTCATGTACTCTCCGTGGGTTTGTTCACTTTCTGAAATTGTTGTTCAGGCTTGGTTTTGGCTCACTGACCACAAAAGACTTTGGTTACATCACTAGATAAATAAGGTAATGGAGCAATTGTATGACAGAGAAGTTCATGTTACACCCTGTAATCTGCCCCAGTGGGATGTGAGTTGTCACTGGGACCTTACAGGGGTTGAGAGGCAGAGTTCCAGCCCTGCAGATGAACACTGGTGCCAGCACTGCAGCCACAGCACAGCCCTGCAGGCAGGGAGGCACAGCTGGCAGAGGGCTGGCAGCTCCAGGAGCTGACTTCCAGCTCCCCTGCTGGAGTTGACAGTGCTTCCCTCTTCATCTTGCCCTTTAAATTTTTAGTAGGCTGCCTTTGAGTCCTTGCATATTGAGAACCTGAATCCACAAACCCAGTGGTTTGTGCACCCATACCTGGCTGTGTGTTTCTTGTCCAGTTTTTAATATCTTTAAGTTTTCCAGAGGATCTGGAATGAATACTGCATGTTATAGTATAAGTTATCATGTGCTGAGACTGACATCTCTTATCAGCCTGGTGTGTGAACATGTGTGACTTGACTGATACAGATCTCTGGCAGCAGATCTCAGATTCCAGATTTTCAAAACTCTGCTTTTACTGACATAACTCTCCCTGCTCACAGATTTGGAAAGGAAGGGTAATTTTGCTCTGTTGGTGCAGTTTGCTGCTGTCATGGGTATGTCAGCCCCCAAGCTGGCTCCAGATTGCCAGTGCATCCATCTGGTGCAGCTCTGTGCTGGAATACCAGCTCTGATCCTGCTGAGAGAGTGCCGGGGTGCTGTCCTGCCAGGATGCAGCACAGCATCAGCAGCAAAACAAGCTGCCAGTGTCAGAGCTGCTCCCACCCTGCTCCTGCCAGGGTACTTTGCAACCTCCTGGCTTTGCCCATGTGTGTGTGTCTTCCTGTGTACCCAAAACCCAGTCTTAATGGGGTAAAATCTAATTAGCTGTAATCTGCTGATATTTTAGATGATGGCTCTGCCAAGGGATTTCTAGGCAGAATTGTAAAAATGGTTTTCGAATTGGCAGATGACCAAGAAAGAGAGTTAACTCCTGGAAGACTTTTCTAGAGCTTTTGATTAGATGTCCTGTAGAAAATCATGACATTGGAATAGCTGAGTAGTTCAGGGAAGGATGATATGCCCAGGTTGCTTCAGCAGGTATGTGTTTATGTATTCCTCAGCACATACATAAACACACAAAAGCACTGTCCTTGCCAAAGTGACCCCGTGGGATTCTGTGCCCCTTGTAGAAAGGAGAGTTTGCTCCCTGGTGCTGTGGACAGCACAGGTTTCAAACAGGCTGTGGCAAGACTGGCCATGCTGGGACACTGAGTGGTCACCAGCCCTGTCCATTCTCATGACAAACTGGACCTACTGTGTTTGCAGATTTGATGCACTTGCAGCGTGGCAATTATGCCCTGTTGAAGTGCTTTCCATTTCCTGTGCTATCTTGATAAACTTCATATAGCTTCTAATTTGCTGGAGAGTCATTGATATAATTAGGAGCTCCACAAATGGGAGCAGCACACTCAGCTGATGGTAATCTCAGTTCATCCTTCCTGAGAAGCTCCAAGGGGGTCCCTCCAGCAGCCTGGATTTTCTTTTTAGGCTCTGCTTTGACAGAGCAGCAGCAATCCTTGTGCCTGGTCAGGACATGCTTTACTCCAGGCAGCTCCACTCCCCATACATTTTTTGCTGAGGAGAGGGAGGAGAGGGGGCCCATGCTATCTGTGTGTTTCCCAGGAGCAATGGGAGCTGTCTGGCCGTGTCAGTGGGCTGTGCTAACGAGCCTGGGAGAGCCAACAGCTCTCTCTTGGCCACAGCACCTCTAGGTCCTTCCAATTGCCTTTAAATGCTGTGCCCAGGTCTGCTGACCCCCCACTCAGGCTGCACTGGGTTTTCAAACAGAGTGGCAGCTGAACAGACAGGTCTGAATCTGTTCCAGTAGCTGATAAAAACTCATCCTCTCTAGCCCTCGTTACCCAGACTGGCAAACAGTGACCTCCAGCCATCCTGATGCTGCTGTTTGTTGCTTTCCCTGAGCAGTGTCTTTCATGGTATGTCACAAATTGTCACAACTGGGGAGTGTGTCTTGCTTCTTGCCAAGAATTTTAACATTTTCTGTAAACGGTGTGTTGGTGAAGAAATGGAAATAATTGATCAATTTGTTATTCTCTCTTTTTCTTCTCCCCTAACAGTACCCTCAACAACAACAACATCACCCGCATTCCTGTCACCAGCTTCAATCACATGCCGAAGATCAGGACTCTGTGAGTAGGATCTTCTCATATTATCATACAATCCTGATGCTGTAAACCAATTTTTGATTGTTTGTCATCTGTGATAATCTCATTTCAGTCCCTCAGGATGCCTCAGGGGCCTGGGTGGCTGCAGGGCTGGGGAGCCCCTGGGGAGCCCAGGTGGGGTTGTGAAGGGGATTGGTGCCCACAGAGCCCTGAGAGCTGTTCTGGATCTGCCCAGCATTAAATAAGAGTCACTTTTATCAAGGTTTTGAATTTACCTGGAAAATAAACTGGCTTTTTTTTTTTTTTTCCCCATGGGAAAATCCATAATGTGAAATGTGTTCCAAGCTGAAGCATCAGCAAGATCATAAAAAACTGCTCAGATGGATCAAATTATTGAATTTTGTTAATATCCTGTGTTTAAATCCCATTTATTCTTTTCAAATTCAAAATACTAATTTCTGAAACAAGGCATTTTTAAAGAACATGAGAAAAGCATCTTTCCAGATACTTTCTGAAACAAAATGTCACTTATTCTGATGGATTTTTTTTTTAATAGAAGCTTCTCTTTTATCAAATCCATTTGTTTTTGAGCTGCATGCCATTGCACTGGAAAAGCTCTGTTCTTTAGTAGATCAAAATACAAAGACTGTGAAATTAGACTAAGCATTTGTATAATTTAGTCATAGCCTACCAAAACCGTTTCCTTAAGTAAATTATTTCTTTAAATTCCTTTAGGGAATACACAGCTTCAGGAAAAGTCACATCTAAACAAAGCACCCCTGTTTTTCCTCTAGATTCTCAAACTGATCCAAGATGTATTTAATTCTAAAGGCAAAGAAAGGGAAATAGTAGCTAGCCTGAAAATTTTCTGTGCCACTGAAAAAATACAGTACTTCAAGGATGCTATGCATGCATGTGTAAAATCATTTTAAATAAATTAACAGAACTGAAGAAAAATGCCTCTTTCTTATGTCAATCTCTGTAAGATAACCTCTGACTTCAATTTGCATTCTTCATCAAATGATGACATTATTAGATCTTAATGTAAATAATTAAATGGAAAAGAGATGTTTGTCTTTTAGAAGAGAATGGCTAAAGAAGATAAAGGTGTAGAGTTAAGGTTCCTGGAGTTTTGCCTTTTCTTATTCAGTCACAGTGGTCCAGAAAATTTGCCTGTTTTTTCCAGATTAGCCATTCTTGTCTGTTAGCAGAGCTCAGTGCCTTCAGTGCCTTCTGCCATTTTCCTTTTAGTTTAATTTCAGAGATGGCTTTGTATATAGCTCCCTAGAGACTTACACTGACTAATCCCCCTCTGCTGTAATTAAGGGAAAAAAAAAGAAAAGGAAAAAAAGGGAAGGAAGTCATAAATAGGATTTATAAAGGGAAGCTTTTCTATTGAATTCTGAGAGACACGTTTCATAGAACATGAATGCTGCCCCCCTCTAAAAGGATTTGCTTGAAATTTAATTTAGGGTCTATGGATAAAAGGACAACTTTAGCAAACTTGCATTTGTATTCATTCACCTGGTTTTCTGTAAAGTCAGTTTCATCAATATCAGATGACAGGTTTCAGTCCCCAAAGGTTGCCAAATAATACACAGTACCTCTAGCAGGACAACATAGGAATTTGTATAAAGATACTGTTTGGCAGAAGATGTAGATATTCTCTGGAGTTTTTTGTTGGAAATGGATCATTAATGATGTTCCTCACAATTTGGTGAGTCTACTGTTTTCTTAAAAAATGGTCATCAGTG
The DNA here is from genome assembly GCA_013399915.1 of Illadopsis cleaveri. Classification (NCBI taxonomy): domain Eukaryota; kingdom Metazoa; phylum Chordata; class Aves; order Passeriformes; family Timaliidae; genus Illadopsis; species Illadopsis cleaveri. The sequence continues at coordinate 3,116 of VXBB01007099.1, read as the reverse complement.
TGTCCATCTTCTCAAATGGCCTCACACTTAGATGTGTTTTGTTGTTTTTTTTTTAAGTTTTTGTAGGAAATCCCTGGTCTGAATGTTCCTTAAGCAGGGATGAGCCCTTTTTCCAATCAGCTGAGGCCCAGTGCAGTGTGGACAGTGTTTTCCTTTGTGTCTCTTTTACACTCTGGTGAGGTCCATTAGCAGGATCCTGCTGCATCTAAGTGTGCTAAAGGTTCTCTGAATAAACAGCTTTTCTTCATGGCTCTCAAAACAACCTGCCTATTCTAGAATGGAGGAGAAAATATCAAAAGTATATTAACCTTCAACATGAGCACTCAGGGGAAAGAAAAAAAAAGGTAAAATGCCAGGAAGTTTTGAAGCATTTGAAACATTGAAGAATTCTTTAGTAAAATCAGCTCTTCTGTGCTAAGATTTTTTTAGTTAACTGTCTTTTCTGTTCTTAAGTTTCATCGATTTTTAGCTTTGATTGGAAGTGACAGGAATTAGTTTTTATTGATCTGCTTTCCTTTGCTTGAACCAGCTTTATTTATGATAAAGCATGTTCCCTCTACCTATTTGCTTAATGGTAAGTGTCCTGTTGTCTCTGCATCTATGAATTACTGCTGAGACAGGTAATTACATTATTTCTTTTAATTTTTTTATTTAAGGGTAAACTGAAAATGTGTGAAAGCACTTCAGTGGTTTTTGTGTTCCCAGGGAATTGGTTTTTAATGCTTTTGAAGTACGTGAAAAGTCTTCTTGAGGCTGTATTTATTAATATGATTATCAAAAATATGTTCTGATAGGCTGCCTTGTTAAGATAGGGTCTCTTAATGATCCCTCCAAAGCAAACCATGGAGTAGCTGTGCCAAAAGACTTGAGATGATGACGAGGAGGGCTGTGCTGAGGCAGAGAGCTGGTGGTTTGCACTGCTGAAACAGGAGCCCCCAAAACCCAGATAAATCAATTTAGTGAGGGGAAAAAACCCCTCCAGTTTCACAGAACTGGAAAACTGCCTAACCCTGACCCTTTTAGTGAAATTGTGCTTTTCTCACTCATGCCTGCATCCAGGGGGTGCAGGGAATGGCATGGGATGAGCTCAGTTCCAGAAGGAAGGTGATCCATTGTTGACTGCTGTGGTGGGAAGGATTGAGACTCTGAGGACTTAAATGAAACACTGACTCTCTTAGGTTGCAGAAAATTCTTACATAGCATGATTTCTGGCTAGATTGTATTTATGTATTTATTTGATCTTCAACAAAAAGGCAGATTAATGGTTTATAACAGCCAAGCATTTTACTAGAAATCTGACTGACTGCAGCTTCAATTAAAGAGCTTCGCAATCCCTAAGCTCAAGGTCTTCCAGCCATCCTTGTAGAACAATTACATTTTACATTACTCCCAGGAGATTAGTGCTTTCCATCTCTACAGGATAAACTCTCAGTTCCAGATTTGTGGGGGTATTTTTTTCTTTATTGTGGCTGTCCACCCCAGACATACAAATCTGGGCACTGTCAGCCCGGGCGCCACTGCTGAGCTGAGCTGCTGCTGTGCTGTAAGAACAGCTCACAGACAGACATTTCATTTCTTTGGAGGATGGACAAGGCTAAATCTGGTGCACAGCAATTGTGTGCCTGTAAGACTAGTGAATAATGCTTTGTCTAACTGTTTCTGACAGGATTTTTAATGAATGAATTAATGTCCTAGACTTTTGTTTTGGCCTAAAGTTTGGTAGCTATTTAAATGACCAGATTTGTTCCCTGAACCCATCATCATTTTGCAGATGTGATAATGGTTCTGCAGGTCCCTGGTGCCAGGCATGGAGCAGGCTGGGCAGGGAGCTGCTCATGAGTGGATCTTTCATGAGCTGAAAATTCCTGTCTAGATCCTGTATACTTGTGTTAAAATACTCCAGGAAAAAAGAGCATTGATGAACTTGTACAGGCAACACAGGAACAGAAATGGTATCAGTAGCCTCTGGAGCTTTGCCTATCTTTTCCCAGAATATTATGAGTTGGAAGGGATTCATAAGAGTCATCAAGTCCAGGTCTTCAGTGAATGGCCCATAACAGTGATCAGACCCACAACCTTGGTGTTTTTAACACCATGCTCCAACCAGCTGAGCTAATGTGGAGAGGTTCTCTCTCTCCACCTCTCCCCAAAGGATGGAGAAGAGGGAAGAATCACTCATCATCCTGTTCTTCCCCCTGGTCCCCATGTTTAACAAGCCATTCACTCAGAGATATCACACCCACGCAGTTCTTTCTGACATGAAATCACAAAGTGATTACATGGCGCAATCGGAAATTCTGCATATTTTTGAGTCTAGAATGGCCAGCTGTAGCTGGATCATTATTGAACTTAATTTTCTGAAAACATTACAAATAAAAGCACGAATTTATTATCTGACCTTTGCATAATGTCGCAGTAGGACACGAAATAAAGATGCTTGACTCCAATCAGGAGGCAGTAGAAATCAGAAGGTTTATTTACAGTTCATTCAGCCCTTTTATAACGTGCTGCACTAAGAAGACACGTTATTGGTCCATAGCACTGACACCTCTCCCTTTGGCTGAGTGACAGAAATAGCAAACAACACCTGTTGTTATGGGAAAGGAATATTGTTTACTCAAGCTTGTTTTGGGAAAAAGAAAACTGTTGAAAAGTTTCCCTTGGGAAGAGCTCAGCAGTTCTCAAGCTCAGAAAATATCGGGTTCACAATATAACATCCCATGGCAACGAGGACAGTCAATGACTCATCTACAAGCAAGAACTTACAGTGGTCCCACTGCAGTGGCAGCAGCGAGCGGGGCAGGCTGGCCGTTGATGGCTCTCTTTGTGGCTTTTGTTTTGTCTTTCGGGGTTTTGCTTTTTGTTCAGCCCTCAGTAACAGTGGGTTTGTTTGCTGTGTGTCCTTGCAGGCGGCTCCACTCCAACTTCCTGCACTGTGACTGCCACCTGGCCTGGCTGTCGGACTGGCTGCGCCAGCGCCGCACCATCGGCCAGTTCACCTTCTGCCTGGCGCCCGTCGGCCTGCGCGGCTTCCTCGTGGCTGAGGTGCAGAAGAAGGACTTTGTCTGCTCTGGTAATGGTGTCAATTATCTTTCCTTTATCCATTCCTTTATCTA
>VXBB01007098.1:249913-271671 GCA_013399915.1 Illadopsis cleaveri | reverse complement strand
GGGCGGTCCGGGGTCCCTTCTCCGGAGAGGTGTTCTCCTGAGCGTTCTCTGCACCTCGCTCCGGGGCACCGTGTCCCGGGAGTTCAGTCCCTTCAGGATCTGTCCTGAGCGTCCTTTGGCGCTGGCTGTGGGCATCCTCCTGGCTCAGCCTGTCCTTTGGCTCTGGGTTTGGGGGCACCGTGTCCCCAGGGCTTGCCCTTTCGGGGTCTCCGTGCTGCAGTTTTCTGGAGCATCTCTGGCCTTTGCACGGTTCTCCCCAGGTCTGAGCCCAGCCCTTGCCCTGGCTGCAGGGTGTCTCATTCCCTGGCTCCTCGTGGTTCCGTTGGTGTCTCCTGGGTGCCACGTCCCCTGGGTGCCTCCCTTGCTCCCGTAGCCTCCAGCAGCACCTTTGGGACACGGACACTGCATCCCATGGGTTCAGTTCCTCTCCTGTGGGGGGGCTGTGGCAGCATCCCACATTCCTGAGTGGGGAGGGACACATCATCCCCTCCCAGCTGTTTGTGTCTCCTCATGGGGACAGCCCCAGCAGGATGTTTCCCCTGGGTTTTTGGACCACCACATCCCCTGGGTTTCCTCCTTTGGCCCTGACTGTTGTGGGCACTGTGTTTGATTCTGTCCCCTCCTGTGTCCTCCAGCATCCTCTGTCCATGAGGGGCTGGCACTGGCTGCTCCCTGTAGCCCCCTTGGGAGAACAGGGCTCCCAGTTCCCCCAGTAACAAGGGGTACCTGTGGTTGCTCTTGCACTCGTGGCTCTGTCCTTTGCTGTGGAGTTCTTTTATAGTCTGATGTCTTCCCTGGCTCAACAGGGATGTGCTGTGGCTTCACAGAGTAATTGATGAACAGCCCCACGGGCTGTATTTTCCAGAGGGGTCTTTCCAGTGCCATCATTCCCTGGGAAAAAAGGGCTGGGTTTGGTTCCTGGTTTGGGAGCAGTTGCTTTGTGCATCCTGCTTTTACAGAGAGGAGATGTTTGGATGATGTGGAAATCCCTGTGGGGTTTGAGTTTGTAAATGTGGATGATGTTTGGAAGGGTGAATTACATGCTCTGATTTCCCTCTGGCTCTGATTTCTCCTTTCCTGACCCATTAGGCTCCTGTAGCCACTTCAAATGCTGATGGAGTGAAAAATGTACCTGTTGTTATTGCTGGGACTCAGTTGTTGTTGTTGGTTGTGTCTCTCTTTCTCTTCCCATCCCTTAAAAATACCTGCTGGCCAAGCTGGGCTGGGGCTGTCCAGGTGTGTACACCTGGGCTGCCTTTAATGTGCAAAATACATGGAATAAGGGATGCTGCAGCATCAGGAATGCCTGAGAGTGAGAGATTTCCACTTAGATCCCTATTGATTAGAACAGCCTGTCCTGGAAATAGATACTCACAACAAACCCACTTTCTGTAGAAGTTTTGTGTTCTCAATGTATTTTCCTCATGTCTGTGTATTTGCTGCTCAGGGATCTTTTTCCCTTGCACACACCCAAATATTTTTGGGGAGGAAGATTGCTGTGCTGCAAACCCTCCTGGAGTCCCTCATTTTCCTGGTGGCTTTCAAGGTGCTTGTTGCTTGAATCAGTCCTTAAGTAAACCTGTGAGCTTTTTCAGAGGCAGCTGCAGGACAGAAAAGTTCCTCGAGGTGGTTTGGCTTTGTCCAATGGCTGTGGGCTGTGATGAGAGTCAGTGCTGTGAGTGTCAGGGCCCCCAGCCCCAGTTTTGGGGCATGCTGGCAGCTGAGGTGTCATCTCACTGTTAGAGCAGCCCAGAACTGGCTGTTTGAGTTTCAGTGGTGCTGTTGGATGGAGCTGACTGCAGGAGCATCTTGGTGACTCCCAGGAGTTTGAGCTCCTTGCAGCTGAGGATTCTCCCACTTTCCCTTCAGAAGTGAGGCTTGAACTCATCTTTGTCTCTGAAATGTTCAAGCTTGGAACAAACCACCCGCCAAAGAGCAGTAAAAGAGCTCATGGCTGATATTTATCACCAAAAGCAGCTCCTGACAGACCTGTTAGATGTTTGTAGATTGCAGAACGTTGGGGTGGGCTGTCCTTCAACACTGTAATGCCCAGCTGGGAGGGAGTTATGTGTGCTCCATCCATGAGTGTTCCTGTGCACAGCTTGGCCTCTCGTCAGGCTGTGTGCAGGGGAGGAACAGCTGATTGAATGCTGCTGCCTCTGGCACCATGCACCTGAACTTTGCATACCCTGGATCCCCACAGTGAGGGCCTTCCTTGGCACAGTCATCTGGAGCAGCAAAAATGTGGCTTTTCTGAAGCCTTTGGGCTCTCTGTGGGTTTTGGCCTGGAATTGCTGGGAAATGAGCTCTTGTGGAGAGCTGTAAGATCTCCTGGGTGTCAAGAATTCACCTTGTTACAGGGATTATCAAGATAGTTGTGGTAGCTGTTGCCAACCCTAAAGTCCCAGTTTTTGTAAGATTCCAGGCAGGATTGGCTGCTTCACATTTCCATGGTCCACCACAATGAAAAGTCATTCTGGGTGTGGAGGGGTCATGCATGGATTCTTCTCTGAGCTGGAGCAGGGGGACTGTCATGTGCTGCAGGAGTGAGAGGAGGGCACAGGCGCTTTGGAATCCTCCACACTGCAAACAGGACTGGGGAGATGGTGGTGAAGGAGCACATGGCTGTGTTGTTCCATTTATTACCCAAAATATTCTTTGTTTCCATGATTTTGTATGGGACAGAAGCTTGAGGTTTTGCTGCTGGATAATAAATAGTGCTTCAAACATTCCAGGTTCAGCTGTTTTTTAAATGAATTTTAGATAAGGGTGCCACACTGCTTTCCTTGGGATCACCTGCATTCCCTGGATACAGTCAAATCTTGAGTCTCAACAGCCAGTTGAGCTGGAAAGGAACAAGTCAGCTTGTAAGCAGAGGGTTTTGCAGTTGTATGGCATGGATGCATTCTCTCTTAATTCAAACAGGGTGTGCAGAAAGGTCCTGATGCATATTTTTGCCTGTCTCTTACCATCTGCATGTGCTTTTCTGCACATCAGCAGCTGGAACAAGGCTGCTGTCAGATTGGAGCTGCTCTGGAAAGGTCTGTTTCAAATTTAGGGATTCACATGTGACCATTCCAGCTGCTTTTCCTCTGGAAAGAGACCTTGAGTCCGGCTTGGTGGCTCTGAGGTAGGTGGCTTGGGGAACTCTGCAGCTGGGAGCTGCAGGAAGAATGGAACATCTTGATTTCTGCCTGTTGCATTCCCAGAAAAGCTGTCTTGTGTGCCATAGCACCCTCATCCTGACAAGTCACGTTCTATCCTTAATTCTTGCTTGTCCAGTGACACTCTCTGTTCTTTTCATCCAGCCCTTTGCTATTCCCTGTGTTCCTGAACAAGGATTTAGCCTGGTTTTCTGTCCTGAAACTCATTACCTTCCCACAGCAGCACATGGAGAGCTTATTGTTTTCAGGTTTGACCTTAGAGCTGGGATTTTAAGGCAGGTGATGGAGTATTTGGCCAAACCCTTTCCAGCCTTGCCAGGATCCTGTGCCCTGCACCAGGTGATGCTGTATAAACCAAGCAGCAGGAGGTTTGCTGGGAATTTAAACATGGGAAAACGAGCCTTTGCCTTGTGCTCTGAAGCTGTTGTGTGAAGGCAACACAGCTTGGAGAGTCACAGTCCAAGGGGTTATGGAACATGTTCCATTGGTGTGTGGAACTTCATCATTTCATCCTCTTCCAGCCCCCCCAGGTGGCTGCAGTGACAGGATGCTCTGGGAAAGTTCAGGTGCTGCAGTTGGAGCTGTGCAAGTCAAGGGGTTTGGATTTTCAGGCAGCAAAGGCAGATTTTGTTTTAAAGAAATGCTCTTGAAATAATGGGCTCCAATTGTCTCTTCAATACCAGATTTTAGGCCTTTTTTTAAACCCATGGGAGATTTTCTGCTTCTCTTCCTTGCATCTATATGGAAAATGGAATCAAGCACTCATCCTCCTGATGGCTCAGTTGGGCTGAGAGAGCATTTCAGGGCTGGAAATCCTCTGGCTGCGGGTGCAGCTGGAGAGCCTTTCCCCAGCAGAGACAAATCTCTTCTTAGAAGTTGCTGTTAAAACTAATTTGGAGGCATTTTTAAAATGTCATTTCTTCAGCTACTGCAGAAATTTGAGTTCTGCTTTTATTTTGCCTTTCCCAGAGTCAGTGCCAACCCATTGATTCAAAGAGAAGCAGTTCCAACATCTGAACTCCTGACTGCAGGAATTCCCAAGTATCACTGCCAATCCAGTTCCACTGCTGTTGGTTTTTCTGTGTGTAGCAACCTCCTCCTTCCCCCAGATGGGTGACTGGAGGTTTTGGCTGGGTTGTGGTTGACCACAAAACTAATTTGTTTTTCAAAAGGAAGATAAATACCTTGAAGATTCTGGTTCAGTGCTCAGAAAGAACAAAGTGTAGCTGGGAGTGCCACAAACCCACATGAAATGGGAAGGGGTGGAAAACCACACCTGACTATCAGCTGTTGGTATTTCTTGCTGTAGGTAACACTGATGATGGTGGGGGCTTGTTTGTAAAGAGGCTGTGGTTCGAGCTGCTCTGTGATGTAAACAGTCTGTTTGTAAATCTTGCATGGAGTTGTTTTTTAAGGCAGGAAAAGCTGCTCCAGCAGACCTGTCTCGGAAGCAATGCTTTGTGTGATTTAGTGTGAGCTGCTGGATGTTAGAGGATTTCAGCCACAATTCCATCCTTGGGTCCAAGGGGTGGAGTGGTTGTCTTTGTGATTCGAAGATGTCAAATGATGGAGCATTGGTGCATTTCATAGCAACCAGCCAACCATCTACCTTCAGAGCAACTTTACCTGTGATTTGAGCTGACAAGAAGGATGGAGAGGGACTTTCTACAAGGGCCTGGAGTGGCAGGACAAGTGGGAATGTCTTCCCAGTGACTGGGCAGGGTTAGATTGGATATTAGGAAAAAATTCCTCCCTGTGAGCATGGGGAGGTCCTGGCACAGGGTGCCCAGAGCAGCTGTGGCTGCCCCATCCCTGGAAGTGTCCAAGGCCAGGCTGGACAGGGTTTGGAGCAACCTGGGATAGTTAAAGGTGTCCCAGCCCAGGGCAGGGGGGTTGGAACAAGATGAGCTTTAAGGTCGCTTCCAACCCAATTCCATGATTCTGAGTTTCTATTTCTTTTGAATGTAGTTTATCTTAAGTTTATCTCAGTCACAGCTCCCCATGCCACTAACTCCCTGGGCTGTGATGTGTAGAGGTGTTGAAGTTACCTCCCATTCTTCACTTGGCTTAAATAGATTCAGATGTGCTGGGTTTTCCAGGCTGTTCCTTGTCATTCCTTGAATCCTTCCCAGCAGCCCAGCTTCTCACTGGAGGATCTCATCTGCTCCAGCAGGTGGGTGCAACATTTTTGTTGACATTTATAGCTGGGAAAAATAAATCCTTCAGTGACAAAGAGCAGATTTAATTGTTTCAATCCTTTCTGGGGCTGTGGCAGAGGAGCATTTCTGGGATATGAGTGTCATGTGGAATGAACCCTCTTGGATTTGCTCTCAGCTGGGATATTTGCAGAGTGCTGTTGTGCTGGTAAGAATCTGGCTTGAATTGCACATGCAGGATGAGTATCTTTAGGATCCAGTGGCTTCTGCAGCTGTGTTGTGTGTCTATAATCCTCTGGTCCCATTGTTCTGGTGTACCTGGGCCATCCACTGCTCGTTCCATGGGTGCAGAATGATTCCCAGAGGGAGCTGGGAGGTTATCTTGTTGAGACAAAACAGTTGATGGTCAGGAACTCATTGCAGGAGGACAGATTTGCGAAACATGAGCATTAAATCTCATTTAGGGAGATTTGTGAACTTTAAATCCGAGATTGGGCACACACCTTTTTTTCCTGTAGTGCTCTGATTGTGGAGGACTTGGGAAGATGTTAAAAACCTTCCTGATTCTTGCCCTATGCTTCAAGCACTGTCACAGGGGCAGATTCCTGCTTACCTCCCTCTTGCTGAATGTATAAATTTGGAGGCCAAGCAGACAATGCTTTCTGGACTGCTGTGGTCTCACCTATTACTAAACCTTTCACCACTAGTGGTGAAAATTTGGGTTCAAGCCACTTTTGTATTTTAATTGCAGCTTTCCCCATGGATTTAGGGATTGGTCTCCCCGGTGACATTTTCACAGCGCAGTTGAAGTGGCACGGACCTTCCTCTGGAGACCACAGGATCACACACGGCTGGGACACTGTTGGATGTCAAGTGTTTCAGGGTTCTGAACTATACAAGCCATTTCCCATGGGGTGCTGCCCGTGTTGATGCTTTCTGCCACTTCATTTTGGAGAGCTTCCAAAATGAATTTCACTGAAGTTTGGAGTTTTCATGATTCTGTTTTCCCTCCCACCCGTGGAATGATTTGTGCTGCTCTTCCTCTGCTGGATGGGCTTGTGGTCTCACTTCATTCACTTGAGAGTGAGGACCAGCAGGGATTTGAGTCTGTGGTCTCTCGAGGCTTGCATAGACGTGACTTCATGAGTACATCTCAGACCTCTTTTCATCCAGGCTGCTGCAGTTTGGGTTTTCCTTCAAAGTCTGGTTTTGTGAGTGGTGTAATGATGTTTGTCCTGATCACAGTAGATGCATGAAACTTCAAGTTTGATTTTTGGAATAAGCTGGTTTCTGAAGGCAAGGTAGCCTACTCAGGTGTGGCTTTCATTGCTCCAAAGTAAGTAATGTTTGACTGGGTCATGCCAGGAGCAGGTTGAACCTTACTCAGGCATCTCGTGCAGTTAGGCTGGATATCAGGAAAAGGTTCTTTCCCCAGAGGGTGGTTGGGTACCTACACAGGCTTCCCAGGGAATGGTGATGGCCCTGACCTTGCAAGAGCTCCAGGAGCATTTGGGCAACACCCTCAGACACATGGTGGGATTGTTGGGGTGTCTGGGCAGGTCAGGAGTTGGACTGGATGATCCTTGTGGGTCGCTTCCAACTCGGGATATTCTGTGATTCAGTGATCTCTGCAAGCTGAGCTCTTGTCTGGAGGACTTTCCCTACATCTAAACTCTTTCCAAAGTCGTTGGCTTGGTGGGTCTGGAGGAGGGTTGTGCTTCTCTGCCTTCTCAAGCTCTAACAAGTTCATTCCTATTCTTTTCATCCAGTGCTGGTTTAAGAAAACCAGGAGCTCAGAGCATCAAGAGACAGAGGTGCCCAGCTGCCAGCCTTTCTGCAGGCAGTGCTGCAGTCTTCTCTCTAGGGATCTGGCTCAATTAGCAACAAATCCCTGAGAGGGGTCTGAGTATCCTCTGCATTCTGATAGCAGCAGCCAGTGGAGCATCTTCCCAGGTTGTCAGTTTGAGCCTGCAGCACTGTGGGGTCTGTTGTCACAGCACTACATGTCACTGGTTTCCTCACCCTGATGGGACACAGCCTGTTAAACCCCAGCTTTGTTTGCTCTTGGCTGCTGGCAAAGTCTTGTCTCATGGGGGCTGACCTCTGCAATTTTCTGTGGAGCTTCTGTTAATAATTCCTGTCCAGGCAAGAGCTTTTTTATTATTATTATTATTATGTTTAATTGTGATTTAGAAATTGGCAGTGGTGGCTCTGAGTTTTTGTTCAGTTCCAGCTCTCCCTAACAAAAACCCGTGTCTGCCCTGCCTCAACTGATATCCCCCTGCCTGTGCTGCCAGGGTGACTTTGCTTCTTTTTTGTGCAAAGAGAGCTCTGGTTCTTACCTCAGTCAAGACAATCAACCTGTCTCTATTTACCCCCCAACCCTTCTCCCCTGAGGACATTCCCATCACTTTTCTACTGTACCGGAACCAAATCCTTCAGGAAGTCCCTGTGTGTTTGGGTAAATCAGGGTACAACCAAGGCCTTGCTCTTTGATGTAGAGAGTAACTCACTGTTACAGCCATCGTGTCCCCAGGGCTGTGTCCCCAGGGCTGTGTCCCCAGGGCTGTGTCCCCAGGGCTGTGCTCAGGCAGATGTGCAGCCAGCTGTGGGGCTGGAGCCTTTGCAGACTGGGCTGTGGCAGCTCCTGGGACTGACCCTGAGCTCTGGGGGCCTGTTTGAGTGCTGGGCTCTCGTTCTGCAGAGGGGTATTCCTATTTGGGTCCTCATGCTGGAGATGCATTGATGTCATCAGCTGCCTTCCTGCAGTGGTGTGTGGCTCTCCCAAGAGTCTGAGGTGCTGCTCTTCTCGTTTTATTTTTGATAAACCAGTGAAATGGGGCTTGTTGAGGCAATACCCCATGTAAGTCTTGTGTTCTCCTGCCTTGCACATAGCTTTTAACCTAAAAGTTCATGAGCTGAAGCTATTGCACAGATTTGTTACCTTCTGCTCCCAGGAGCTTAAAAATGGAGACTTCAAGCCCTTTCACTGTCCCTTACAACCACTCCAGGCTTCAAAAGCTTTCTTTTGTCCCAGTGTAGTTTCATCTTGTGTTTCCTGTGAGTATCCTGGCATGATGAGGGAGGGAGCTGTTGGGCACTGCTGTTCTTAATTCAGGATATAAAGCTGTGAGCTCCTCTCCCTTAAGTACAAGAGCATCTTTGAAACTGAGTATTGTGCTAAGTGCTGCTCTGGGACGTCAGGACCCCTTTAGGCTGCTGTCAGTGAATCAACTTAAGCAGATGAGTGTGGACACAGCCACAGGCCACCAAACTGCTCTGCAGTGCCCATAGCTTCTCCCTGAGTAAGAGCATGTCTCAGATCAGAGATCTGGAATTCTGTGTTGGACAACCTCAGGTTATATATAAAAAGCTTGCTGTGGTCTGGTTCTCCCTCATCTTATTTTTTTGCTGGAAGGAGGACCATGTCTGCAGCCTTCCTAAAGGTTTTTCTCATCCTCATCCTGCAGTTCCTGCAGAGCTCCAGGTTCTTCGGTGGCTTCACTTGTAGAGATGAGGACTCGTGAGTTAGAAATGGTGAGAAAATCCACATTGAGCTTTGTGACTGTCTCCTCCTTTGCTTTTCTAATTATCAATTAAGCGGGGATAATATGTGTTCGTGTTGCAGGCAGTGTTGCAGAACAATAAGCAAAAGCCTCGGTCTCTTCCAGTCTGAGCAGTCACTGGGCAGTGATCAGGTCTGTTTTCAGTTACTTGTCCTAAATTTCCTGCTTTCTGTATCTGTATCAATATGTGTATGTGCACTTCAGGAGCCACGGAGCAGGAGTTGAGCTGGACACCAGGAGGAGTAGAGGAGGTGCGTAAGAAAAAAACAGATCTTAGATCCTGGAGATCAGAATAACCTGGTGAGAGAAAGGTTAAGGGTTATAAAATGTCCAGGTTTCCTGAGGTCTGGGCAGTTATTCAGGTCTTACCAGGCTCTCTGAAGAAGAGAAGCCTGGGGGCTTACATGAAACAAGGCTGACTTGTGGTATGTGGAGGGAACATCAGGAGAAGTTGTAGGGACTGCGTGTTGGAGACACTGGGGAGAGCCTCCAAGAAGAAAGAGCTAGCAGGAATCTTGATTCTCCAGCACACAAGACTAAGGAGTCACCAGCTGCTTAGCCACAGGTCTTTTGATGCTTCAGAAAGCCCTATGTTTGAGATTATCTCCCTCAAATTTTAAGATATCTGCTTCCAGAAGTGGAGGCAACACAGCCAGATGAGCATCTGGGCAATATCCCCAAAAGTATCTTGACCTGTAAGAGTAAGGAGCAGTCACACTATTGCTCATTTATCTTCATTCCCCTTCCTGTGTTGCTCCCTTTAGTTTTCCTACTAGTCTGCATTGATTTGCTGCTAAATTATTTTGATAGTAAAATAAGCCAGATTGCAGCCTGACTGAAATAATTAATTACTACTAGGCTGCTACCTAGTGTGGGATCCTCCATGACCCCATTGGTGGGGAGAGATGTTTGAAGCACATGCTGAAAATAGGGTGTGAAAATAGAGTGGCTGAGGGTGTCGGGCCTTCCCAGAGGGCTTGGCCAAGCGTAGGGATGCTTTGGAAACAGTTTGTTTCGCTTGAAGGCTCTTAATAAATTCATCTGGAGGCTCTAAATCCATGTTTAACTCCTATGGATAAGCTGGGGCAGGTATAAGAACTGGGATTTGGGAAATACATTTTAAAAAATCTAACTTGGGTGGATTTTAGAAAGAGTCTGGGAGTGAAATGACCTTGCCCTTATCAGTGAGATTTGAGCTGAAAGGAGAGGAAATCGGAGTGAGAAAGCTGAATTCTAACAGCCAGATGTATCTATGCCCCAGCCTGAGGGAACTCTCTTTGCACCAGCGAATACCAACAGGTTTCTAGGCTGGGTTTTTGGTTCTAGATTGCTGTAGCAGGTTGTTTTCCACCCTGCTCACAGACAGAAAGTCAAAGTGTGCTGGTGTCCATCCAAAGAGGAGATCTGCCTGTTTATCCTGAGGTAGTTATGGCAAAAGTGGGAAGGGTTCCACCTTAAACTGTGGAATAACTCATGCCTGTTGCTGCCTGTGTGTTTATATGGGTTATTTTTTATTTTGTCTTTTTTTTTTCGTGTGTTTTTGTTTAAAACAGCAGAGTAATACTGACTTGCTGCTTAGCGGTTTTGCTTCTGCCCCCAGGGCTCTGAATCTCAGGAGGAAACTGGTTAGAAATGTATCCCTTTGCTGCTGATGCTGTTAAACCAGTGTATGAGGAGCATTAGGTAGGTTCCAGCTTTCTGGAGTTTTAAAAGTTCCTTTCTTTGGGGGGAGAAAACCAAGTAGTTTTTGTAATGATATGTCCATTACAGTCCTCCTGCAGAAAGCAAGGTAACAGCACTAGTCCTTCCCAAATTAATGCCTCTCGTGAATTCCAGACACAGCTTTGCCATTCAAGTCAGAACCTCAGCAATCTGGTAAATTTAATTTCTAATAATGTTCTCTGGCAGTCTGCCATTCTGAAAAAACACCCAAGACCCAGCAAACCTGGGGCATATCATTGTCTTTCAAAATCAGAGCAGTGGTAGAATTAAAACCACGTTGAGGCTTGTGTAGAAAGCTTTAGTTTTTTTACTCCCAAGTAGTTGTCTTTTGCTCCAGATGAGGGGGAAAACATGGATGGAACCATGTTTTGGAACCATCCATTGGCTCATCTAGCAGCAATGAAGTGGCTTAGCCCTTGATGTGAGATGTCAAAGGGGTCACCAGAACTGGATGAGACTTTGGCACCTGTGTGGGAGATTCTGCCACAGCTCTGTTTGAGAGACTGCTCACACCAAGCCACCTCAGTGCTGTTGCTTACTTGATACTTGATATCAAAGTCTGGGAACTGGGAGCATTATTGATTTGACCTCTTTTAAATTTCAGCAGCTTCACAAGAGACAGAGTGAGTTAGTAAGGAATGCAAAAATATGTAAGTAATAAATATTTTCCTAGCTGAATAGCTTAGGCATATTCATTTTGTACCTTGTGTCTTCTTACCAGAGTAAGGAAGGTTGGACTGTCTTTGCTTTTGGGGGAAATCTTTCTGTTTTCCTTTCTCTCTCCTCCCTGCTTCCCCTCTCCAAGCTGTGGGCACAACACCAGCTCTGCTTTCTCCTCCTCGTATTAGGTGTGCATTTTCCTGGCTGATTGGTGTCTCTGACTGGGGGGCTCTTGGTATTTTTATTTTATTTTTTCCCTGCATCCATAGGAGATCCAGGGATTTTATTTGGTTTTTTTTTTAAGTGAGCAAGGGAATAAATCACCCAAGTAAAATCTGAGGAATCTGTAGCTGCTACACGACTTGTCCTGTGTCATAGATGTTAATGCTAAGCGGGAATGTCGGATATACATGATGCTTCCTGGTGGGTGTAATTAATTTGGGAGCATTGCTCATGAGCGTGGGCAAATATGACCAACAGAAATAACCCCCAAAGCCCTAAACTCTGCCTGTGTGACTGTGTGTGAGTGCCTGTGTGCTCGTCCAGCCCCACAGCCCCTGACTGAGCTGCTTGTCTCTCTCAGACCCTCCGCAGGTGCTACAGCCGCGTGAAGGAGCACGGCGTTGGCAAGAGGAAAAGCAGCTACACGTTCGAACAGCTGGAGCAGGTGTTTGGGCAGGGAGGATGGGACTCCCAGCCCTGCCAGCCCGTCCTCATCAACAGCAGTGGCTTGTACCAGGAGCTGGAGTCGGATGGCAGCACGATGGAGGAATACTCTCAGGAGGACTGGGGAAACCACAGTCAGGATCTTCACTGCTACCAGACCGGCGAGCAGGAATTGGGTAAGAAATCCCATCTTGGCACATCTCCATCCTTGGATTTTACCTGTGCTTGGAGCTGTCTGGCACACACATATCTCTGTACCAGCTTTCACTTCTCACACAGAATGTGCTCACAGTGCTAAACACATCCTCGGGCAGGAAAGAGACAGAAATTCCTCAATGAATCAAAAGCAGGCCATGGTTCTTGACGTACTTTAGGATCAGGACTGGAGAGAAGAAGGGCTCTTTGGCCAGAAATAGCAGAGGTGACACCTTCCCTGTCTCTCCTTTCACTCTCAGTTTTACTTTCCCTCATGGGATTTGGGAGATATTTTCCCTTTCAGTGGTACCTGGGTGTTAACATTCAAATACCATTTGCTTAAATTGTGAACAAGGTTTCAGCCTGCTGCTGGCAACACCAAGAACTGTAAAAAATGTTGCTCTTTCTTATTTACCTTGATATATTAGTATTAAACACCTTGATATATTAATATTAAACATGTCAATATATTTATATCCAGAGGTGTGGCCTTTTTAAAATGAAAAAATAGCAAGCAAGCTCACATTTGATATTTGAGACCTAAACCCAACTCCTCCATGTGCTTTCCTTGCCCAAATTATTGCTGTCTCTGCCTAAAAGTCAATATTTTAATTAATTTAGGGGTTTAATTGTTGCCCATGGCTTTTCGAACTTTTTTAAACAGATCAGGGTACCACATCACTGGTAGAAAACACACTCCAATCTGAGCAGTTCTGGGAAGAAGTGGGTTTCTTGAGGCATATTTCTCTCAAGTTACTGCTCTTAGGGGTGTGTGTTCCTCCCTTGCCTGAGCAGGGTTTTTGTCACAGCAGAAGCTTTAAGTTGATCAGATCCAATGGAGACGCAGGTGAAGAAGGTGAATTGTATAAAGGTTTTTTTCCCATTTGTAGGATGAAAGAGGGAGAGGAGATGCAGTTGGGTGTCTGTACACATCTGTGTTTGGGGGACTGGTGAGTCAGGATGCTTTGAAAGAGCCTTGGATCGCAGTTTAATGTTAAAATTTGCAAGTTGGCTGTTAACCGCATTCCTGATCCTCAGACTCCTTCCCCGGGGGATTTAAAAGTCAGAAATATGTGGGAGAGAAACAGTGGGGAGAAGAAAACGTTACAAAACGTATGTAAATGATGGCTAATTCTGTCTGGTGTGGCTGGTTATGGTGAGTCAAGCTGGGATCTCCTGGTTTGTCACCAGTTTCGGGGACATTTTCGTGCGCTTGGGCTGACGATGCCCTTCACGCTCAGAAGTTGTGAGCAAAGCACTTGGCACACAACGCCTGAATTGAACACAGATGCAGTTCTGCTGCTGCTTCCTCTTCAAGTGTGCAATTAGAAGCAGAATTGCTTTTTCTTATTTTTTTCCTTGAAACAATGTAGTTTGCAATTCTGTCAGTGTGTGATTTAGCAGGAGGAATTGGAGCCTGAAAGGTTTTGCACTTGCAGAGAGAGATTCAGATCATAACTGACCATATCTCTTCCAAGTTAAAGAAAAACCCAATCAATTACAGAGGGTGTAGGAGATGGAGCTGTCTCATGCAGAACTCCAGCAGACTGCCTGGCTTAGGAAGCAACTCAGATTTATTTTTTATTTAATTTCAACCTCTTAAAGAAAAAAAAAAGCCCTAAGAACATTATTTTAAATCTAATTACGTGTTGGAATTTTACCTTTCAGATGAAATGCCTACCACAAAAAGAACATTAAAGATAAAACAGGAATCTTCAGAAGACACGCAGTAAGTAATTTATGAATGTTTTACCCTGGAATGTATTTCCCTGGGGATGTTGTGCAGGAGGGGAGGATATTTGAAACTTCTGTTTATAATTATAAATACATTGTGCAAGACTATTCATACAGTTGAATCTGCTTTATGCATTATTCCCATTACCTCAGAACGGCTGAAAAGCTTCACAACTCTGTTTCTCCTTGGCTTTGCCATTCAGCAAAGAAAACGAGACTTACTACGTGGATGTGAGGACTTAAACCATGGATAGAATCCACAAGAACAGCTCCCTTCTTTGGTGGGAAGGCATGCCAAAGCTTGGGAGTCTCTGATTTTCATTTTTATAACTTTCCAGACCTTACATGTAACCTTTTGGCTGGGTTTAATCTAACAAACACTGGAGCCTTTTGAATGCTTTGAGCATGCGACTTTCCCTTGCCTCTCCAACAATAACACAGAGCATTCCCAAAAATGAAAGGAATTGTGCTGTATTTACTCTGTCCAGGGCTGTTTTCTGCCAGCCTTTAGGGGTGGTTGTGGATCTGTCTGCAGTGGGAGTAAGCCCAGGCTCACAGATCCTTCAGGGTTCCACACAGGAGCTCCCACACCAGTGGGTTTTAGTGTCAATGGGGTTTTCCATGGTAGAAAATCAGCTGCTGTAGGATAGGAGGTCAGCAGCACTGGGAACAGCAACAGAACATCCCTGATGAGTCACACAGAGCAACAACTCAGTGAAAAAAAATCCTCTAAAAACGCCACATAAATATAAATAAGTAGAAATAGAAATAAAATAAAATAGCTTAAGAAAATAAAAATAATTTTAAAAGAAAAATAATTAACGAGAAGTTTCCATGGCAGTGGTGTAGCTTTGGCAGACTCCTCACTTCAGATGGATATTGACATAGCCAAAGGTGGCTTTTTTCTTCACATGGAGCAAATTCAGTTTAACAACTCAGGGACGACCTGGAGAAAAATAGCCTTTTTCAGTATAAACTTTTGTACTGCCTCCTTGAACAGTTTCTTGGTGCTGTTCTGGAGTAATTTTACCTTTAAGGAGCTCCTTAGCAAATAATCCTGAATTTTCTGAGGTGAAGGCTTGGACCGCATGAATCTTCTCTTCCAAATTTTAATGTGTACATGAACAGCTGAATTAGATATTGGTAAATGAGACCTTTCAGAGTTTTATGTTCATTTTTCCCCCCAAATTCCCTGTAAAATGCAGTGGAGTCTGAACTCTGGGGCATTTTGTGAAGCATGCCAGTGATAAACTCGTCCTACGTGCAGAGTGGAAGCACAGAGCATTTTCCAATGCACAGATTTGCTGAAAGCTGCTTTTCCCCTTGTCTGTGAAGAGAAGGAACTTGTAAACTCTGACTCAGTAGGTTAAAAGCAGTCAGAAGATGCACAGCTGATACAAAGATAAGCTGGGTATTTATTTGTTATCTTAAAAAAATAAAATTTCATCTAAAAGCCACAGTAGATAAGTAGTTGTCAAACTCTTTCATCTCTTTGCACAGCATTTTAAAATGCAGATAGCCAGTTCAAAGACGAGTTCATCTGCCTTCTTGGTCAAGGGCAGATTTTCAGCAGAAATTGTCTCCAGAAATCATTCAAATCCTGATGAAACTTGTGGTGTGCCTTTGGACACAGAAAAACNGCTGGGGGATCAGCCCAGCACAGGGGGGTTCTGGGCCAGGGCCTGTCCAGCTCTCACCCACCAGCACCACAAGTGCTTCTCCCAGAGCTGCTCTCCATCCCTTCATCCCCAGGCTACATTGATCCTGGGGTTGGCCTGATCCAGGTATAGCACCTGCCCTTGGCCTTGTTGAACCTCATGAGATTCCCCAAGGCCACTGACTGAGCTTGTCCCGATCCCTCTGGATTCCATGCTGTCCCTCAGTCATGGAGCAGGAGCACATGGAAGGCGAGCACATTGCTGCAGGTCACAGTGCAGGTTTGTGTGAAAGCCAAGAGCTGTTTAAACTCCACCACTGGTGTCTTGTTCTCTCCTCAGATCCCCAAGGACCCAACGCAGCGATGGCTCCGGGAGCTCGCTGCACTGAGCAGGGCTGGGTTAATATTTGTGCTGTTTGGTTGTGTCCTAACTGGCAGTTCTTTGCCATCAGCTCATATAGCCAAGTGGTATGGGCACAGCAATGGATGTGAGCAAAGAGGAAAGCAAGGGATAGGGAATTACCTGCACCAGGTTCCTCAAGTACCAATTAATAAATATGGTTGGATCAAGGAGGGCTGGAGGGAGATAAGGTGTAACAGAGCCCCAAAACACTGAAAGGGCTGGGGAAAAGTGAGTGGTAAATCTAGGAGGAATAAATACCAATTGCAGCTTTAGGGATTTAATGGGCATCCTTTAGGTAGCTTTTAGTTACAGCAAGTGTACAACCTGCCTGCGTGTCAGAGGGCAGAAATCCCATCTCTTGTGAACTTCCTAACAATGTGGGACAGCACAGCTGCCCCCACTGAGGCAGTGTGTCTCCAAGTGACACAGAGAGAGCCATGGGCTCCTCCAGGGGTACATGGTAAAGGTGCTGCAAAGGCCAGAGCCCCTCTGCTCTGGAGCCAGGCTGGGAAAGCTGGGACTGTTTACCTGGAGGAAAAAAGGCTCCAGGGAGAGCTCAGAGCCCTTTGCAGTGCCTAAAGGGGCTCCAGGAGAGCTGGAGAGGGACTGGGGACAAGGGATGGAGGGACAGGACACAGGGAATGGCTTCCCACTGCCAGAGGGCAGGGATGGATGGGATATTGGGAAGGAATTCTTGGCTGTCAGGGTGGTGAGGCCCTGGCACAGGTTGTCCAGAGAAGCTGTGGCTGCCCCTGGATCCCTGGAAGTGTCCAAGGCCAGGTTGGATAGGGTTTGGATCATCCTGGGCTGGTGGAAGGTGTCCTTGTCCATGGCAGGGATGAGAATGAGATGAGGTTTTTAGGTCCCTTGCAGGCCAAAGTGTTCTGAGTCTGTGACACAGAGGGACTTCCCACCTTTCACTTTATTTTTGACAGTATGGGAGGCAAAGGGCAATAGGTGACCTGTGTCCATGTCCCATCCTTCATCGGGGTGCTCCTTCCCCATGTCAGCTCTGCTCTTGCCTGCCCTTGGCTGTTGTCTCCAAATAAACGGTTTTGACAAGTGAAAATACTACTTAGAGACTTTGAGAAGTGGTTTGATTCCCTGCCGGTTTTGGGAAGATGAACTAGAGAAAGCTTGTGGATCTTCACTGAAAGCAGCTGTTCTGGGCCCTTTGAAGTCTGCCTGGTTTGGAAACAGCGCCTTAGAACAAATTTGCGCCTACTCTTGTCTCAAGTCTTTCCTCATTTGAATTGCAAAAGCTTCCAGGGAGGAAGAAATGCAGGTCCCAGACTCCAGCAGGGAGGTGATGGTTTGATGATGAGGGAAAATCCAGCTCTAGGGCACCTTCTGCAGCTGAGAAGTGAGATTGTCCTGACACACACAACAGGTTAAACCCTCTTCTTAGCTCCCGTTGTCCTCCTGAAAAACGAATCATATTTACAATGTAAATAAAGCAAATACATAGGTACATGTTTAATAAATATTTTTAAATAGTTGAATGAATGAAAATTACATTTGAAATTAATAATTAAATAATAGTCATTTTTACTGCTTATGATCCCTTTGCTTGGCATAAGTCATCGAGATCCTGAATACAGCCTGGGAATGCAGAGCTCAGCCAAGTCAGGTCCTGGCAAAAGCGAGAAGATGCTAAACCTAAAAAGCAAAACTCCTTAAAATTGGTCTTTCCCTGTTTTCCTCTGTGCTGGAAGCAGTGGGTTCTCTGTGGAAAGCCCTTCTCTGTCTGCTGCAGAAGCTCTGCTCTCATGCAATGATTCCCATTCCCTGCAGGAGCAGTCACAGTGACTAATGCAGCCAAGCTCGGGCTCTGGGTTGTGCCGAGCTAAACCGAGCAGAGTATTTATAGTGCACTTAATAAAGGTGGGGGCTTTGCTTTCAGTTCCTTGCTCTGTTCCTCAGCTGTTGAATGAAAACCTGCCCACGCCGTGCTCTCCTGTCTTTGCCTTGGGAAGGGAATAACTGGAGCTCAGCTGTCGTCAGGAGTCGAGCGTGTGTGCCAGTGCTGACACCGAGTTGTGCTCCAGCACTGCCCTGTCCCCTTGTCTGTCCTACCCCCTTGTGCCCAGATGGTAAACTTGCACTTCCAGAAGCCTCAAAAAGATATTTTCCAAGCATAAAAGCTTTAAATCAGTTTTGCCACAATGTTTGAGTAAATGGAAATGGATTTGGGGTAAACATGCATTCTTCTTGTCTGGGATTTCTCTCTGTCGCTGCCGGCTGGTGGAACTGACTCCTCAGGAATAACTTGCAGTAAGAATCAGAATTTCAGTGTTGATGGAATCTGCGTTTTTAAGAACCCCTGGCACAGACAGGGTTCTGTTTGTCCAGCCTGTCCCTCCTCAGTGCTCTAGAAACTCGGTTACACTCCAGTTGTGGTGGAAATGCACTTCCCAAAGTGCCTTTGAAGGTCTTTTCAGGAAACTTCTGGCCTGTTTGGTGCCACAAGACAGGTGAGACAGATGAGGTGGTGATGGATGTGATGCCAATGTCACTGTGAGGAGGGAGCTGTCCCAACCTGGATGCTCAGAAACGCTCAGGGGGGCTTGGACAGCACAGGTGAGGTTTGCAGATAGTGTGCACCAACCATCACATGTCAAACCAGAGCTCTGTGTCCTGAGCCCAGTGCCCTCAGCCTGCTCCAGAGGCCTCCATCACATGCAGGACATCCAGCAGTTGGAGAACCTTGCCAGAAACTCATGCCTTGTAGTTAGACCTGTAAAAGCTGGTTTTTTGGGATGAAAGGCTCTAAAGTGGGGCCTCTCCAGCACCACAGGAAGGCTCTGCAGCTCCCAGTCCAGTTTTCTTTGAACCCTTAGATACGTTATGATGGAAAAAGACCTACTCCTCACAGGGATTTATTGGGCCGGAATGCCTCTGCCAGAGTCAGCCTTGGTTGTGGGGTGTTCATATCTGCTCCTGGAGGCCTTCATGTCCCTCACCAGTCTGATGCTGGACTCCACTGGGAAGCTGTTGGGAAGGGCTGGTTTTAGGGAGTTGAAGTGATCTTGGGGAGCCTGCAGGAGGAGGGAATTTCTCCCTGCAGAAGAAAACCTGTGTTGCCTGGTGCAGTATGTCCTCCTGGTGGGATGTGGAAGGAGAAAAAATCCTCCTGGGAGTGCAGTGGCCTCCGCAGTTCAGCTTTCCAGATGTGGCACAATGGATAAAGGAAGGAGAGTTGCATAGAAAGATCCTTTACATCCCGTTTGTTGGACCAAGAGAGATTTCTCTGTTAGCAAATGAGTTGCAATATCTTCCTACAGCTTTGATTATAGGACAATAACTCCTCGAATTAGGAGCTCTCCCTACCAGCTAATTACACCCTAATGGTCTCATTTATCCTGGAGGAAGCTGTTCCAGCTTGCTGCAGGTGCACGCGGATGCTCTCTCCTGATGTAAACCCCTTTCTGAAACCTTGCTGCTGGGAGTGAAAACAGATTTTTGGGGGCGTGGGGATTTCTTTTTTGGCTGTCTGGCGGGATTGCCACTGTCTTTCCCTCCGCATGCAGGATGTGTCTGGGAGCACCTTCTACTCCAGGGGATTGGTCCCTTGAGCTGTGTTTCCACCCCAGCATCAGGATAGAACCCTTGGGAGTGACTTCATGCTCCCATTAGAGTTTTCACAATTAGAGTCCCATTTGCTGGCATTAATTTGGAGGGGATAACAATGAGGCAGAAGTGTTTTGAGTGGCAGTTGTGAGTTCAGGATGCAGCTCATGGACCGTGTGCTGACAGAAGCCCAGGACTGTAAAGACCCAGTAGCTGAGTGTGTATTTATTCAGCAATTTCAGATACATGTTTGTCCAGCCTGTCCCTCCTTATCTTCCTTGGAGATGCTTTGATATCAGGAAGAGTTGGGGTTGGGCTTGTTTTGGTTTTGTCAAGATTAATTTAAAATTTCCCCATCAGGGCATTGTTATAACCCATAAACTGCCCCAGAAATGTATATAGTAGTAAGAAAAATCAGGCAAGAAAGCTGATGGGCATTAATGTTTTCTGGAGGTCGGTGCATTCGCTGGGAAAGTTTTTCAGCTCTGATGCCTTTATCCTTCTCTCCCTGTTTCTTAATTTCCAGGAAGCGCGACGTCATGCAGAACATTATGCAAATCTTGGAGTCGGTCCAGTTGAAGTGGGAGCTGTTTCAGAGCTGGACGGACTTCTCCAGGCTCCACCTTTCTAACAAACTGGCCATTTTCGGCATTGGGTACAACACCCGCTGGAAGGAGGATATCCGTTACCACTACGCAGAGATCAGCTCCCAGGTGCCCCTCGGCAAGCGGCTCCGGGAATATTTCAACTCGGAAAAACCGGAGGGTCGGGTGATCATGACCCGAGTACAGAAAATGAACTGGAAAAATGTTTATTACAAATTCCTGGAGATCACCATCAGTGAAGCCAGATGCTTGGAGCTGCACATGGAGATCGACTGGATTCCCATCGCTCACTCCAAACCTACTGGAGGGAACGTGGTGCAGTATTTATTACCAGGAGGGATCCCAAAAAGCCCTGGCCTGTATGCCATTGGATATGAGGAGTGCCACGAGAAACTCCCCTCCCCTCTGGCCGAGCACCGGGCACCCGACCCTGGCAATGAGACTCCAGGGGAACTCGAGGTCCCCTCCCCACAGGCCTCCCTTCGGGTGGATATGGAATCTGCCCGGATTATCTACTGTTACCTCGGCATCGCCGAGGTCCGGACTCTCCAGCAGTGCCTGTTTTTACACTTCCAGGCAAACACCAAAACCTTCAGCAAAGATTGGGTCGGGATCAACGCCTTTTTATCTCAGAACTGCGTCGTAGAGCCCGGTGTCTCACCCAAATCCATCTACATCAAATTTGTGGAAGTGGAGAGGGATTTTCTGTCTGCTGGCTCTTTGGTAGAGTGCCTGGAAAAAGCCATCGGGTACCCCTTAAAATTTAACAACTGAGTCTCATCCTTCATAAGGATCAGGGCTTTCTGCCCCATTTTCCATCTCACTCGGATCCTGTCCGTTCACATCCGGGCACAGGGGACTTTTCCGCACGTTTTGGGGTGCGCGGAGGCTGGCGGGGCGCTCCCCACACGCCGGGCCCGGCTCCGGCCGCACCGGCCGCTTCCCCACCGGAGCGGCGTGGCCGGAGGAGCGCCCGGCCCGCCAGACGACTGTCGGTACATTCCACATGGGACAAGCTCGTACACACGGCGTTTTCATACAGAAACTGAGGGTCTGGTCTTTCCTTTATTCCACGGTGTCTCATTTGGATGCATCCGTCTCTAAGTGTTACTCTGGATCTGACTCAATAAGCAATAGATAACGGCGAGGGAAACCCCAACTCCCGGCCCGGGGACTGTTTTTCAAAGCCACCCTTAGATATCTTGTATATAATTTAGAACTTCACTTTTTTCACCATCGAGTGTTCTCCTCTCTCCAAACAGTGTTGCCTGCAAAGACTTTGGGTTCTGTGACGTATTCCACATCCTTAGTAGCGTTGCCATATCTGCTTTTATTTTATTTTATTTTTTTAACATTAAAATAATTCCTGGCCTTTTTATTTTTTCTTTATTTTTTTCCTCATTGGTTTTCCGTATTTTTCTCTTTTTTGTCTTTTTTTATCATTTTTTTTCCTCTTATTTCTCTCATTTTTCTCTTCTTTTTCTTTTTTCTCTATTCCTCCTTTTTCTTTTTTATCTTTTTATCTTGTCTTTTTTGGTTTTTTAAAATTTATTTATCATTTTCCTTTTTTTTTTCTTGTTTTAATTTTGGGGTTTTTTTATCATTTCTATTTTCTCTTTTTACCCTTTTTTTGTCTTTTCTTTTTCTCCTTTCAGTTTCC